>JAHREE010000480.1:3901111-3975891 GCA_033628505.1 Tringa tobata
TTTTTTTTTTTTTTTTTGGTCATCTTTGGCCATTTTGAATCCTTCATGCTGAAATTACAATAGAAGTAAAGTCCAACCAAAAAGTCCAACTTACTTCCCACACCATGGGGACATTTACATGAGAGGGGAAAATCACCCTCTTGATCATTTGTAAAACAAAGAAATGTGCTATGAATGTTGCTAGGATGCAAGAAATTTGTGTTCTTCTGTTAAAGCTGTCAAAAACTTTCCAGTACTGGAAGAAGGGCATTACTACTATGGTATAAAGCTTTGCAAGATCTCACCTAGAATGCCCAACTCCTACCCCAGTGTTCCAAAGCAATAAATTCAGTTTCAACAGGATCAGTTAATATGGACAGAGGATGAAGAGCTTGATTAGGAGAGAAAGACTGTAACTTGCAGAGTTTAGTGGAGAGGAGGTGTAAAGAGGATGTGATTCTTCCAAATAATAAAAATGAAAGAATGTATATGTGGAAATACACAGTAGAGAGGGAGAAGAATTCTTAGACTAATGAGTAATATTGAGTAAAAGAAAGTCCTGATACCAAAGTGAGGTTCTGGTATAGCTTTGAAAGGTTATTGCAGTAGAAAGAATAGAAAACCCTAAATAGGCAGCTGGAAAGCGGATTTGGTGACCAACAAAATCCCCTCTGGTTCTCCATTCTTATGCTTTTTGAAAGCTTTCTGTCTAAAATACGTGCATTTTAGAAGTTTTTTTTCCATGTGTTCAGTTTTATCTAGTAGTGACCTACTCAGGCCAGCATAAGGAAATTGCTTGACACATGATGTTTGAGGTTTGTTTCCTCCCTGTGTAGTAAAACCATGTTTTATTCCAGATCAATAATATTGTCTTCATCACATCAAAGATGAGCTAAATCACAGCAAAGGAAAGGTCTATTTTTTTTTTCCACGTTTACTGGAAATCAGTGGTTGCCAACATGTATACTGCTTGAGTTCCTTACAAAAAGTTTTACATACATTCATTGCTCCCTCAGTGTTGAACATTGTTCACAATTCCTTGAATTATCCACTGAATGAGGAGGAGGTAATTTCCAGCAAGGAGTTTAAGTTTCACTGGTACTGCCTGCTGTTTTAAAACAGTGAACCAGGAGAGTATTCAGCTAAATCTGTGGTAATAATGACAGCTTAGTGTTGATAAGCTCTGTCTTTGCTTCCTTCCTTTTAATTAGGCAAACTGACATTGTTCCTTACTGTTTTGAAAAAAAGAATGGTCTGTTGCTCTTATCCTGTGGTTTTTGGTTTGTTTGGGTTTTTGGTGTTTTTTTTTTGTTTTGTTGTTTTGTTGTGGTTTTTTTTTTTTTTTTCTGATCATGCCTGATATTGTGACAGCCTTTACCTGTGTTTTAATAGGGACTAGAATTTATTTTTATATTTTGACTATTTAGATGCCTAGATCTCCAGGGCAGACTAGTACTTTTTATGTACAATACTTAACTACAAAAAATCTTCATAGCCCATAATGATATAAATGGTAATTCTGACTCAGATTTATTTCAGAACATTCACATTATTTAAAGGCATTTCACTAAATGCATAGATGACTTTTTTCTTAAATCTTCAGTACAAAAGGAAGCACTGTGCTCTCGAACTTTCTCTGCAGCTTAACGCCATCAGTATACATAAATTTAAACTAAAACCAAATTTTATTTCAATATTTATTTTATTACCAGTTGATGGGTCCATGGGCTGAAGTGCCATTCACAGCACAGGGGTGCTTCATAATAGACTGATTTGCATAAGTACTAAATAATTTACATATATAAATTATATATCAAAATGCTCTCTAGAATCTATTCAATTCAATGATATTGTTGTTTTGTAGCCTTTAATACTGTTGAGTCTTTAATATTTAAATCCAGCACCTCTTCCCAAGTAAACCCATAGGAATTCTTTAATTTTTTTTTAGAACTATTCTGACTTTGTTATTAAGACAACTTGAACTTGGTTTTGCTGCACTAAGAGAGATACAGAAGACTGCATCAGAAGTTTGGGGTTGTGAAAAAGCTTGACATGAAGGTTGTCTCAATATTAAAAAAAAAATAATCATCTAGAGAATTGTAGTTGTTCAGAAAAGTAATTAGGTGAGCTTAGAGCTACTGCCTCAGTGATTCCAAGAACTTTCTTTGTTCAGTGAGCAACAAAAGCTTTATGCTCAGAAATGTAAGCAAGAAAAGAAAAGCAGGCAGCCAGAAGGGCCAGAATATTATCCCATCCAGGTTTACAAAACTTATAAAATACCAGTAGAAAATCAAGTACAGATGAGTGGATTAGAGAAGATCTTCCAAGGTTTTTCCAGTGGCTTTTGGAGTTAAGGTCGAATGGGTCTCCACAATATGCAATAAGAAGCTTTCATTTGCCAACATAAATTGCCAAATAAAAAATATTTGTATCAGGTGATTAGGTACACTGCATATTAATGACGCATTGAACCTATAAAGCAAATCCTGATTTTAAAATAGTGTTTAAAATTGTTCTGTAGATATAGGCAGTACTATTTCTAGCCTCCACAGTTGGTCTGTTAAAATTTTAGCCAGAGTTGTCACAATGTCATTAGCAAATCTATTTATTAATATGTAAGTCAAGACTAGACCAAAAGAGTTGCATAACCGTGGGGTTTTTTTAAAATGTGAAATTATAGGGATTCATCTAACCATATGCAGCCTTCACTGTGGATGTCCGTGTATCTAATGGATGTATCCATTAGTCACCTTAGACTTTTCTATAGTCAGTGGGGGAAGATGTGCATTATAATGGCATGATTTACCTTGGTGTAATGGGCACATCTCTAACGCTTGATTTTGTCTACTGCTTGTTAGGGAAGCCCAGAATGATTAGCCCGTACACAGTGATTTAGTACAGTTGACTAAACATGATGTCCAACAATTTTTAATCACTAAAGTTATCCAAACTGACTTCCAGCCATGGACTAATCTGAATGTTCGGTGTTGTGTCTTTCAACCCTTGCGATGTCTGAGACACCACAGGACACAAAAAATATTACTGGGTTCCTGTGGGTGCCCTCTTCCGGTTGAGCATACAATTCTCTAGATTCCATACACCATTGACTGGACAAGATGTGAGTATCTAAACACAAGTATCTGCTGCAGTCTGGGATATCTTAAAATGCATGAGATGTTGTCCATCAGATTCAACATGGGTGTGCAGAAGACCTGCACCCTTTGGTGGGAGGTGGAATATGTTACTTCGTGCTACATGTAAATTGAGCTGTACATCCCATCCACCACTGTGAGAGCTTTTACACCTGTCTCAGATGTGAACACTGACCTATATTTGGTTCTTAGATATCTGAGTCTGGTGCTGAATCCTTTTTCCAAAGCTATGGGGAATTAATTTCACTTCTAGTAAACTCGTAAATAAAATCTGTCATTTTAGCAAGCTTTTGCTTTTACAGATGATAGTCTGCCACAGGGTTAGAAAGCTGAACTACCTGTTTGCTTTAGTTTTGACCTACCGAGCTGCATAATATTTAATATTTTGCATAGCCCCCAGCACAGTCAAAACATTGCAAAAAACTCCTTTGCTTTAGAAATTTATCTTACTAAAAATGCTACTAAATTCAAGTTTGCTAGCAAAGGTTGTTTAAAACAGTAAAAGAAGCAGACATCAAACCAAGAGAAGCTGTGCAATACACATTGTTTCCTCTACCCTTGCAGACCTTGGGAGGGATTCAGTAGCTTGAACACGAGTGTCTAGTGCCGTTTGATATGCCCCAGGACACCCGAGACATCTGCATGGGGCTGACAGGTATGTCACAGGACTTACAAGAGACCTGTGTCCTCCTAGACAGGCAGCTGGAGACCAGGTGGGGTTGCCTGAGATGTCTCAAGTGGCAACAGATGCCAATGTTTAAGCAATTGAATCCTGCTCTTTGTGTACGATAGAAGCTGGACCACCGTATGTGTTGCCTTGTCAGACACAATGCAGCTAGCATGAAAGCTTTCTCTCTGACAGGAATCACCATCAATGATTTGTCTTTTAAACCATGCTTAATAAATTATTAAGAAATAAAACCACATGCATTAAAGAAGCTTAGGGCTGGGTTCTGAGCTAATATAAATTATTGCAGCTGCACTGACTTCAATGAACTGACTCCTTTCTTTTAATCAGCTGAGGTTCCAACTCCTAATAGAGTTTATGCATGTCTTTTACATTTCACATCCACTGACATGGGATTTCCTGGAGTCAAGAACATGTGCTGCTTGGCACAGTGTGTTGGGACATGGTTGCTGTCATTTGGGTGGCTTCAGATATTGTCCCTTCCCTAGGTGGCATTAATATAACTTGCAGTTGCTCTTTCCAGTCACAAAGAACAAAACTAAATACTTTTTTTAAATTCCCTTTTTTCCTCTAACTGTGTTTGAGAACACACATCCTTCAGCCATTGTATTATTTTTGGTAGCAATTGGGTCATATTCCTGAGGGCCTGATCTTTCAAGAGGTTGTGGGTGGTGGCTGTACTCCTTATTCCGGTGAAAGGCTCCTGGCATACCCAGGGAAAAGGTGGCTGGTTCTGATCCAGGGACTGTCCCATGGTGCAGCCTTCTCTTTGGAAATTATTTCCTCCTGAGGTACATGTGACCTGTATCCATCCTGCCTGTTTTCCAAAGAAAGACTGAAAATGTTGGGGTTAAAAATAACCAACTATTACAAGAATCTTGATTCTCCTGTTTCTAACTGCAGGATGAGCAGGATGCTGGGACTGAAGGGAATTTTTCCTACTGCTTGATTTTAGCTTTTTGTTAAAATACTTAGTCTTTGCCTATATGACTCCCAATTAATTCCCCAAACAAGAGCAGAGAAGGGCAGGTGGGAAACGCGATGAAAAACCTAGGGATGAAGCCTACTCCATCTGATTTAGGCTGATAAGATAGGAATTTATCTATCAGAGGCATATGCCTCTTGCTGATGAAGCTCTCATGAACTTCAGCATCAGGACTGTGTATCAAGAAGAAAAAATTGAGCATATTTTAGGTGCTAAAATTAGTTGCAGTGGATTCTACCCTACCTGTTTAAAACCTTTAAACATCTCCTCTATTTCTTGCAAGGCAGAGTTGCATGTGAGTGACTGGTTTCTACATTTTTCTGTAAAAATTGTCAGTAACTTTTTTAAAAAAATCACACTATTTTGTTCCTGCTATCTTTTTTATTCATAGGCAACATATTAGTGTTTTAACCTCCTTTATCCTCCCTCCCTTTGTAAATATAAGTAACATTTCTTCAAGAGATATATGCTTTTATTGTTATAAATGGAAAATGAAAGTATACACTGTAATTGTAAAACATTATTGTTACCCGTAGGAGAAAAAAAACCAATAATCATGTTTACTGAAATGACTGTCAGGCAATGGCAGCTGTCAGACCAAGCATGACAGTAGAGCAGAGATATAACATGGATTTGTCAAAAGCCCATTCACATCAGCATTTCGAATTACAATTTTCTGCAGTATTTAGCTGTTTATAAACTATTTCAGGCTGAACAGCAATTTCATTTTTGACCTATTATGCAGTTCCCTGTTTCTCTGCTCTCCACACAGGGAGAACTGGCTTGGCATAATATTTAGTTACTTTTCTGAGGAGAGCTTTTGTCTGAGTAATTGGTTCTTGTTAATGGCTGAAGACTCAGGCATGAGCTCCCTGAAATTTATATGTGAGCTACAACTCAAGATGAGCTAAATGCCACTTGTCCATGAGTGATGCAAGGAAGATTTGGGTCTGCTGCTGTCAGGAGGTCTCTAATGTAAGCTGTAGTGACGTTTTGTGATGGAGGACTCGCACTGTGTTTCCAGCATATGGGCAAGGTGGAGCCTGCTACATCACTGTGATGTTTTTCAAAGTGTTTGGTACGCTCCACCTGTTGTTACGATTTTCAGGCAGCACGGGAAAACAGTAGGCACGTTGGTCAGGTACTATGGTCTGCTAACCCAGAGGAGATACAAATGTGTCTTCATACTCAGTCTAGACGTATGCCAGAACCTCTGAGCACACTATGTTTCCCTCCTTTGGTGTACTCCACTAGACTGGGGCCACCAGATCTGGAGAGATTTCACAGGTAGAAGATGCTTTCCTCACTGCACAACATACACATAATTTAGGCCACAATGTATTTCCATTGCCATGCAGGTGGGTAAACCTGAGTTTACTGCCGCCGCAGTGGTCAGTACAACTGAGCGTAATGGGGAAGGTTGTGCCAGGAGACTTGATTAACTTTCCCCTGCAGAGAAACGAAGGACCAACTGAACCGTGACTTTTTTCTCTATTTTCTGTTAGCAAAGAAGTGACAAGGCCACAGCTGAAGTACAGCATTCAGAGTCCAGGAGTTTTTTTTAAAAAATATAATCCAATTTTTTTTCTGAGTTTCAGAAGAGAAAAAACATGGGAGGGGAGAAGGAACCAATAGGAAATGAGTCTTGTTAATGTATTAGTAAATTTGGACACTTTCAGTGTAAGAAAAGCAGTGTCTTATCCTAAGTGTGCCAGTAATTGCTGAGATAACAAGCCCTATCACAAGTCCTCTTACCACGCAAAAGGACATTTGGACTTGATTCGCCAAAAACTTTACTCAAGGTTTACAGAGTAAATTAGTTATTTTTGTTGGCATTGCACTGCTGTGAAAAATTGTGGTCGTGTGCGGGTGAATCCAGATGGAAGTTCCCCTGTAATACTTGTATGGTTTGAGCAACTTATCCTTCCTCATTTCACTTCCCACATTGAATTATTTACCATCAAAAAGGGAGGTTATACTGAATTTGGATATGATTAGATTATAATTTACTCAGCCATGGCCTGATTCTATGTTAAGTAAAATTTTCCTGATCACATCATAAGCTGCTCAGTGTGATGTATATATTTCTTTGTCCTGCATGTCAGATATTCTTCATTTCATAGCAAAGAATATATAAGGAAGGATAAGTTTACTCAGTGGTAAGTGAAAACTAAAACTCAATGTGAGATGTTTTTGCAAGAATCAGAGCAATTATTTTAACTTGTGTGCCTCTCTTTCTTCAAGACATACTCTAAATTTCATTTTTTTTCTATTTAAGAAGTTCTGTTCCTAATTTGAAGAACAATGGCTTATGTTTACATGAGTTTAGTCTGAGTAAGAGAAACAGCTTCTTTAAATTCAACTGCAAACTGTGTTTAGATATCTATCGTTCATATCAACTGAAAATTGAAAAAATATGAACTGAAAAGAGATTAAAAATACACCAGAGACTTCTTCAATGAAAAGCTAATACATATATAAGAACTGTAAAGAACATGAACCAAATGTCCAAATATATGATACTAATCTGATTTTAAATTTATCTGATGAATTCTTGAAAAATGAGAAGCTCAAGCTTAATTCAGTGTTTACATCCTCAGCTTTATTTTCTAGATTCTTTGTAATAGGATGACAATAATGAAACCTAGAAACACATGAACTTCTGTATTACAATGATTGGCTAAAAAAGTAAAACACTGAAATGTACTCAGATATGAAATTTTAAAAAATGTGTTTGAGGTTATATATACCCAACGATGTCACTAGAAAATAATTTTAGAAGTTGAGTTTATTTTTTCTTTTTGCTAAACAAGCATTTGCAAGATAAGCATTTCCTTTTGCAAGACAAGTCTGCCTGCTGGGAGTCAATAAACTAAATGAAATAATTTTATAAAATATATCTAATTCTATTGATTTAGAGTGGAATTAGACTTATGTCAGGGCTGAACTTGGCCTTTTAACACCCTACTGTGGTGACTGATCATCACGTTCTTCCAGGAAACCAAGAATTCTTTTAGTATGTTAGAGAAATTATGAAGAATGTATCCGTGTCAACATTTGGATCTTATTCTGAACTATCAGAAATAAAAAATAATTTAAATTCTTTTCTTTCTAATACTTTGTATAGGTCTTTGAATCCTGCAGGCCCCTTTTGATGTATTATACATAGCTTAGGTACCCCTTTTTCTCCATCATATAATCAACATATGCATATTCTTTTATACTATTACAGTGCTAAAATATGCAAGGAGAGTGCTTGGAAACCAATGTATAATATGGTTCAAAATCCTTCCTCTCAAATAGAAATTAAATAGATCAAATTCGTTTCCACTGGTTTCCACATTGCCACTTAAAGAATGAATTTATCATCAGATACCTAAATGGAGTTATTAATAGGCACTTAAAAATGTGTTTATCCATTTCAAAGTAAATAAACACTCCAGTCAAAATTCATGCTGAGAGTAATTTAACTAAAAGCAATTGGAATTTGGTAGGCGTGAATGCAGTCTCCTGTTGTCAAAAAATGTTCTCTAATTTGTGAGGTGAGTTTATGACAATGATCAAAACTTCACATGGAAGTTCATGGGCTAAAACAAGTGATGAGATAAAGGGTTATATAAACAGCTCATTTAACTCATAAAAAGCAACAAATCATTGCACAGCTTTTATTTACACAAATTTTGTATTTAATTGAAATTAAAGACTTGAAATGTAAAAAAAAAATGAAGAATGTGTACAGGAAAAAGACAAGCATGACATAAATGAGGTCCACAATTTCTCAATCTTACATCCTCCCTGTCTGCAACATTTCCACTGATCTGCTTGGTTCTTTAATGGAAGTTTACATAAGGGTAACTTTTCTGGACAGCCTAGTATTTTTCCAACAGCAGTTGCAAGATGCTTATTGAAGAGTTTCAAGCAGACCATATGTACAGTAATCTCTCCCTGATACAGTTTTTCTAGCAATTAGCAGTTTAGAGACTTCCTGAGATGGAGATCACACCATCTCCATGATGTTGATTGCCACCAATGAACATACCCTCCAGGTACCTTTATAATATTTGAACACATATATACTTGGCCTCCCTAGTATCCTGTGCTAATGTCGTCCCTGACAGAGTCGTGTTCTACGTGAAGATGAACTGTGAGCTTCACAGCTTTTCAAATCTGCTGCCTGATCATTGGTGCCCCCTCAGTTGATCACTTGGTTAGAAGTGCAACGTGCTACTGTTTTTAAGGACAGAACACGGATTCAGGACAACACTTATAGGCACCTTTTGCAAAGCAGGTAATTGTATTGTACCTCAGGTTCTTAGTAAAATGGTACTAAATAATATTTGCTCATTTTACTGAAACACTTTAAGATACACTGAGTAGTAAGGACAGCAGCTAAATACACATACTTTTATGCTGTATAGGAACACCTTTTAATTAAATGAAGGTTCAACGTATTTGTGAAATTCAGTGATATCTTTGTGGAAGTGTAAGATGGCATAGTATACATAATGATTGGCATTTGTCATGATAGCACTGCACAAAACAACAACAAAAATGAGTGAGTCTCATCAGGAGAAAATAATTTTAAAACCATCAAACAACATCTTTGGAGCTAGCACAATATTGAAAAGCTTTTGTTTCTCATAAATTTTTGAGGTGCAGTGTTTGTAAGTGGAGTTTGCTGGCAAAGAGACTGGTTACTGAGCTCTGGCTAGGTGTGGATTGAGCATGCAATATGTTGATGTAAGCGCATAAGTGACTTTCATTTACTAAACTGACACGCAGTTTTCAGACTTTGGATACTTCTCTAAAATCGTGTGTAAGATGGATGACTTGCTTTCAGATTCACTTAAGGAAAGATGTTTGGCCACTTTTAATTTGCTAAAGTAATTTCCAGATGAGTAGTTTCCTCCAATTGTCCATTAACATTAAGTGAGATTAAGGGAGCTATTAAATACTGATTCTTTTACTCAGGAGATCTCTATGCCTAGACAGCTTTCCTGCTGATATTTATGAGAACTCTTCTGATATACTTATACCTCATATGCTAAATATTTTAAATTCCTCCAAAGAGACAAAGCAGGTGGCTTTGTACTCATTACAAGGAAATCTCATTTTGCTGTCCAAATTAGCTGTGGAACCAAAACAACGTAAAATGTATGCCCATCTCCCTGATAAATGTTGACAGAACCCTCTTGCCAAAAAAGATCCATTTAAATCCAAAGTATTATAACTAGCTGTGTTCATAAAGCTTTTATTTACAGTGGGGAATTCTTTGCAATGATCTCTGACAAGCTATCAGACTATGATTAGTGATGGGTGAACTTCGAAAATATAGTTTAGTAAGGCAACTAAAACACTGCATGTTTATCCAGACTTCGCTAAACCTTTTTAGTGACAACATCTGATAAGAACTGGCATTCTCCTGAGATGATCAGTACTTGCAAATTCTGTCTGAGCTGTGGATGGGAAATATTAAAGAGGTTTTTCTAGTGTAGGTGAGATAAGTTTGGGTGAAGGAAATTCAGGCTGGTGCCCAATTTATGACACTTGTGTTATATGTGACGTGTCTAGATTTTGTCAAAGATCATTGAAAAACAAATAAACAATGATAAAAATTGTTTGAATATAAAGAGTTAAGAATACTGATGAAATTATTAATAATATTTTACAGCCTCTGGGCATTTTGGAACACCTCCACAGACTGATTTTGGTTAATTACCATGCAATATTTACTTCTACCTGCAATTCATTACATTTCTACAATGATGTGACTAAAAATGTATTTCCTTTCTTTTCTTTCTCTGCACTACCATTATAGTAAATGTGTCTGCTTTGTAACGTGCTTGAGTTTTCAGCCTTGTGGTTCTGACATCTTGAGTGAAGGGACTGTAAGGGAGGAGGGCCAGGGCTGAAACGAGCAGGAAACAAGAACTTTTCCCTCTTTAGAACAAGAGGGAATGGCTTAGAACAAGAGGGAATGGCTTCAAGCTGCAACAGGGTAGGTTTAGACTGGACATTAGGAAAAAATTCTTCACAGAAAGAGTGGTCAGACACTGGAATAGGCTGCCCAGGGAGGTGGTTGAGTCACCATCCTTGGATGTGTTTAAGAGTCGTTTAGATGCGGTGTTGAGGGATATGGTGTAGGGGAGGACTTTGTAGAGTAGGGTAGATGGTTGGACTTGATGATCCCAAGGGTCTTTTCCAACCTGAATGATTCTATCATTCTATAGGAAGGAGGGACATAAATACACTTGCACCTTCAATAGGAGGTGCAGAGGCAGTAGCCATAGGTGGTTGGGTGTGTGGTGTCCCAGAGGACACTACCTGCAGTATGGGAGGTACCTGTCTTGAAACAGATATGCTGTTTCAAGAGCACTGTGGAGGGGCCAGAAAGCAGAGAAAGGTCCCAAGGTGGGCAGAAGGTCTTCTGTGTGTATGGCTTGCCTAGGGGTTGTGCTGCTGAGCCTGTCTTTGGAAACTGCAGTGAGAGGCACCATAGCACTTTCCATGTTCTCTGCCCGTCAGAAGGACAGGAGAGGCAAGTAGTGGAGGGTTACTGGGAGTCCTATTCTGCCCACCTCAACTGAAAGACTTACAGGCCTGTAGGATCCCCTTTTCCTTCATTTTGCTACTCTTCTGCATAGGGTGTGTGGCATTCCAGGAGGAAAGTCAAAGACAAGACTTCTACAGGAAACCTGGGAACTTAAAATTGCTATGAGTAGTTGATTGCAGTCTTATTTAGCACTAATTGCTGATATCAAATGCTTGCTCTCAATCTTAAAAAAATGGACGTCCTCCTCTTTTCTGTTTTGAATTTTTATAAGAATTACAAAACTTTTTTTTCTTTCCTATGTATCAACTGTAAGTATTTGAACTTGTTTTATTCTGGAATGGATTTTCTGAATAACTGTCAGTTTGGGGTATGAACATGCTGGTGATGTTTCTAACTTGTGGCCAGCAAATCATCAATGCTTAGATCCTTCTGCCAATGTTGGTTATATAAACATAAATATATTTATCCTCAATATCCTCTGATATTTCAGACTCATTTGGATCTCAGAACTGGAAGAAAATCTCACTAATTAGTCTTTTAATTTCTGCTGTAGCAAAATGTTTTTTCTTTCATAGCTTATACTAGTAAGTGATCTATCAAGTATTCAGTTTATCTTATCATACTCATTTGTATCAATTATAAATATGGAGCTAAAAAAGTAAAGACAGCTATTAATAAAACCAAAGGGGAAATTCCAAGACATTAAGAAATTTCCTGTTCCCATTCCAAAACTTTTCAAAATGTTTCTGTGAGAAATGAGAACAAATCACACCAGAACAGCTACTCTTTGGATAGTCCAGGTGATTTCTAAGGAGACCTATGGCTGAGTTCCTGGTCCTGCCTTGCAAGAGTTATTCTTTAGGTTGCATCTGCTGCAGCTTGGATAAAGTAGAATCTCTAAAACTGGCTTTGAACACTCATCTATGACTGTATCCTTGATAAATACTTCTTTTTTTTTTAGTGGACTTCAAAGCCGAATTACCTCTGTGTGTTCCTATATGCAGTTTTCAAGTATTACCTCAAGTGTATTACCTCTACAACCTATAGTGAAAAATCTGCTAAATAACAGAAATTTAACAGTAGGTATAATTAGGTGTACAGAAGGTATCAGAAAATGTTGGAGACTAGAGCACTGGCATCTGGGGCATGATTCTGTTCCCTTTTCTGCCAGTGCAAATGTATTGGCTTCAGGGGGATAAGCATGCATACATTATATCCATATCAGCATCCTTGTCTTTAGTTCCAGCTCTCCTAAGGCACAGACTGTATCAGATAAATTCAGATGAATTATTACAAACTATCTCAAAGTTATGGGTCATTAGGTCTCCTGTTCTTCAGACAAAATTATTACTATTCCAAAAGATAAAGAAAAGCTGAAGGCAAGGCATCCTGCAGGATGGTTTATTTGAAAAGAAAAAGAAGAGCATTGGATGCTAAAGAAAACTCATTTTGTAATGGTCATTAAAGATTTTGAAAGAATGACAATGTCTAAAAAGGTATGCCAGCTTACTTTTACTTTTTACTCAGATAAACAGATCACAATATGGATGAAAATTCAGCTCTGGGGAATGTGGTTAGAACAGTGAAACTCTAAGAGCTATGCTTTCTTACGCTACATTGTGAAATAGAGAGGAATAGTGACTCTGAGGTCAATGCTTGTCTCACCCATTTCAGACATTTTTTGGAAAATAATGAAGTGCCTGCTTCCTTCTGTTGACTATAATAGGAGTCTGGAGTAACTACCTGAGATGTAGGCATCTACATTGGGTTTGTTTGTTAAGGTAAACCTTCATCCTCAGAAAATCTTTAGCTAAGTGTCAGTTGTTCAGGTTAAAATGTGCTCTCATGCTTCAGAAGTGTTAGAAAATACAGCAGAGCTGTAATTATTCATCTAAAACATGCTGACTTCTGTAACATGGTGCTCTGATTACCATGGAATTTGAATTATCTTTAAATGCCTTTTCATGCTCAACTTGAATTCATTAAGACTACTTCTGTGAGTTATGTTTGTTACTGGTGTGTAAGAAGGGAGCTGTGGCAAGATTTGATCTTAAAAACCAGCTCTTCTTCAGATGTGTATTGACCAGCTTCTGTTGACTGTTGTAAAACTACAGGAATTGACATTCCATTGCTGTCAGCTCAGCCAACAAATGTATATCCTGAATTACTATGGAAATTAACTAAGAAACTTCAGTCTTGATGATTTTTTTTTTTTTTTCTGGAGAAAATAATGGTTCAAAATTAAATAATTGAACTATTGCAGTAATTTTACAAAAAAAAATATTAAATCCTGATATTTACCATCCTATGAGATGAACTAGTTTCCCATGCAAAATAATGGTACCAATGTTAAGGGAATGAACTTTCAGAGTATGTAAGCTCAATCCTGTGAACACTTATGCACATCAAACTTGATTGCTCTTGCTGACAGAATTATATAATGAGTAGATGAAAGGAATGCAGCAGAGGTCATATGTTTGGAATTCAGCACAACATATGTTCTTGTGCCTCATGACATATTACAATGAAAAGTTATTTACAGTTTGGCTATAAAAGAAATTGTAGTATATATGAATTAGATACCATTCCTTTAAATAGTCTTTAGCCTGCCTCATGGGATTCTCTCTTTTCCATTGTTTGCATTTGTACATTCGCACAAATTACTGAACGCGGTTTCTGGAGTTTAGACGTCATACTTTGATATATCCAAAATAGTATGTTGGGTAGAGAGCAAGGGCACAAAACCCAACGTTTTCCTATTGTCTGAGAAGATTTATGAGGCTCTCAGGATTCCCAAAGATCCAGTCACTCTACAGATTGAAAGTGCCAATATTGCCAGCTGTTGTGCAAATGCCAGGATTCTGTGGGAAAAAGGATATTTCTGATTCTGCTTCAACTGATCTGTAAATGATTCTTTCACTCTTGAAAATGGCTAGTTCTTCAGAATTTGAAATACCTTTAAAAAATATTCAGTGTGAAAAGTTGCAATTTTTCTATCCCATTGAAAAATTTAAAAAAAAAAAAGCTAAACATTTGTAATTGTTGTCAAATGTACTGTCTTCTTGGTCTTTTTTTTTTATTTTCTTGTCTTTAATTTCTTTGGATTTCTTTGAAAACGGCATTGAAAAATTAGAGAATTTAATCACTATGAACTTTATAGAAATTACTTCAAGTAAAAATTTTTAATCAATTTACAATCCTATTTCACTAGTATTTTTGAGGTTTGAATTTGTTTACAGCCTAGGAGGTTACACATTGTTCAGTTGTCTGTAGTTGAACAGAAGAGCACAATCATAACTTTACTAGATCAGATCAAGGTTCACTAAGCCCACTGTTCTTATCAACATGCAGCTTATCACAAATGTCTAGGAACAAAACTGATATGTTATAATTTTTCAAAGTATCCTCTCATCCTTCCTCAGTGATTCGTGTTTCTGGGACCTCCTTAATCAGAGGTAATGACTTCGTATTCAAAATTGTATCTCCAACTTTCATCACAGTGTTATCATATATAGAAATCTAGGGAGATTACTAATTATGTAGTGAAAGTTTAAAGAATTAGGCTCTTATTTTTCAGTGTTTCCTAAGATTGCATCAGATAACTCAGATAATAGTCTAAAAATGTTTATCAATTTTTTAAAAGACCTAGCATGCGTTTTCATCAGAGTGAATATTTCTATTCCCACATGTAGTTATCTTCATGTCTTTTACTGAGTAGGGAGTGAATATGTGAGCCTTCTATATAGTAAGATGTCACTGCTTTCAGGTGTATGTCAACTGACATTTTGATCTGGCTATTGGCCACAGCTCTTCTTTGTTTTTAATTATCACAAAGATATCTTACTCAGGGATTGTAACACTTTGCCCCATTTATTTTTAATGCTGAGGCACAATCATAGAATCATAGAATAGTTTGGGCTGGAAGGGACCTTTAAAGGTCCTCTAGTCCAAACCTCCTGCAATGAGCAGGGACATCTTCAATAAATAAATACTAAGAAAAATTTTGTCTTATGCCAAAAATCAAACAAGCAAATGTAGAACTTGATTAAAACCTCTGTAAGTGTCAGGTAAAATGTAAGGGCCTTTCAGATTTTTATTAGATACTGGACTCTTTTGTCAGCTGGTGTAAATCAGTCAGCTTCAATTTATGTTAATAGAACTAGTCTGACTTGTACCAGTTGAGGAACCGGCTCTTTCAGCTCCAGCATATGTGTGTTAACTGTCTATGTTAAGTCAATCAAAAAATTTTCTATGACAAATGATGAAGGTATGATAGGAACTAGATGGCAGGGAGCTGTGTTATATAGTGTATTTTAAAATTCAAGGTCAAAGGTGTATATCCTGTTCAAATCACTGTAACTGAGTTTTGAACATCCAGACATTTCCTTTAGAATAGGTGATAAAAAATATGGGGCAAAAAAGAGTAGGATTTTTTTTTTTAAAAAATTAAAATAATTTGAAACTGTCTGACCATCAGACATCAAAATACACTGTTTGATTGCTTACCTGAACTGTCACAAGGAAGTAATAGCTCACTACATTTTAAGTGAAAAAGTTGTCACATAAAAATGTCATTCCAATGTCTAGTCCTGTCATCACTACCAGTGAAGAGACCAAGGTCTAAATGGATCACAGAGACTACACTGTTCATCTTTGGAACCTGTTCTTCCAAGCCAGAGTTAAAATGCATTGGTCTCATGAATGAAGGTAGTCTCACAGATTTTTATTTAGCTATTTAACTATTTAACACAGGATTCAGTGCACTTAACTATGGTCTTCTAACTCTTAGGGTCTTGTCCTGTGCATTCAGTAGGGAGAACAGGCAGCCATCTTTACAGTCATTTATGACCCCTGCCTAGGAAGTGATCAGTTTTTATGATGGGTTGAATCTCTCTCTAGTGGATTTTGTGTTTCTCCCTGAGTACAGAAGGAGTCTGAAAGCTTAGCCAGCCCACCCACTTTTTGTACAATAGGTGGTTAAAACCTGAGAGCTTTAACATAGAGGGTAGAAGATGGGGTTTCTAGGCAGGACTCATCACGGTGGTGAAAAGAACACATCTTCTTGCCATGAGGGTGTTGTAACAACACAACCATCTTGGGTAAACTTAATCACTGCCACCCTTTTGAAGATCAGCCACAGCCCACACAGCGAAAGTCAGCGGGCAAAGGGTACTTTGACTGAGCTTTATGGGAAGCCTATCCAGCCAGGGCAATGGCAGCATTTGAGTCCAGGTTCAGGTCCCAGATCTGAGAGCACATTCTTGTGTCAGATCAAGAAAAACAGACCCTTGGGGAAAACAGACACAATCCCAGTCCCTGGCACCGACAGTCCCACGGTTCTATGTTCCTGGATGGATGTGTTGTGGAACTAGATCCCCTCTGAGCCCAAATAATTTCTGATGCAATTACTTACTACAACAAAGCAAAATGACATGTTTCTATTCAACTGGCAAAACAAAACAAAACAAAACAAAAAACCCAATTTGGTAAATCTTTTTTTAAAATATATCTGTAGGTGGAAATAAAAAGATAGAGTGGTTGCACTGTAAAAAGCGGGAGAGCAGTTCATTAGCAGAAGTTGTTATGAGGAGCATGTGGAAATTTTTTAATGCTGTTTTCTTCTCCTGGGCAAAAGGATCTACTAGCACCTCCCACGACCTCCCCCCTTCTCTGTTAGCAGCATTCCAAATGGGCTTAATGTTTATATGGATGGTAATAGTTTATTGCTAGATTCTAAATATGTTACATAAAACATGTGTTCTGATTTTCAGTTGATCATGCTGTACCAGAGGGGAGGAAATGCAATTAAAATAAAAACGACACACTAACTGGTATTTCTGAAGGCAGTTTTTAGAATTTAAATTGTGACCTCAGTGTAGACCATAAATATAAAATTCATATGTGCTCTGCTTCCTGCATATAATTACCTATCACAAGGTTCATAGTTTAAATGAAATTCTTTATGAAGCAAGAAATAGTATAATAGTGTTTTCTGGCTTAGTGCCCTACAGGATACATCAAGCGAAGATACTTTTTCTAATTTTAAAGAGAAATAAAAACATGTGGAACACATGCACTTTTGATGCTGTAATCCTATCAGAATATGTTTGTTTTTATTAAATTTTCCTCATTGAATGCTTCCTTTTCTCAGTGCATTCAGGGGGTGACACTACATTCCACGAGTTTAATAGTTATGTGAGCAGTCTGAAGGATCTTTCAGATTCTTTTCTTTCTCCCTGTTTATAAATACTCAAAACCTGCAGTCTGCCTATGGGTAATATTTCCTCTCATCTTGGCACGAAGCCTGAAAAAACAGGATTTGGGTAGGTGAATTGTGCGAGGGCTGAGGGTGGACAGGGAAAAAGGATTAATCCTGCCAGACTGTAGGCGGGCCACATAATTTTGCCTAATGCAACCTTTCGGCTCATTTAATTGCCCTATCCCACTGTGCACTAGGTGTGCAGAAGCATGGATTCATGTCTTCATCCCAGGAGTCACTGTCTTTCAGACTGTTCACCTCTGCACATCTGTGGCTCTGCATCATTGGAAGCTGTCTTTGGGGACACTCAGAATCACAGAATCACAGAACCTTCTAGGTTGGAAGGGACCTTAAAGATCATCTTGTCCAAACATCAACCTAATTCTGATGAAAAATAAACACCCACAACAAACCAAAAGCAACATCATCACTAAACCATATCTCCTAGCATCACATCAACCCGTCTTTTGAACACCTCCAGGGATGGTGCCTCAACCACCTCCCTGGGCAGCCCATTCCAATGTCTGATAACCCTTTTGGTGAAAAAATTTTTCCTAATATCCAGCCTGAACCTCCCCTGGCGTAACTTGAGGCCATTTCCTCTAGTCCTGTCGCCTGTGACTTGGGAGAAGAGACCGACCTCCATCTCTCTACAACCTCCTTTCAGGTAGTTGTAGAGAGCAAATAGAGTCTCCCCTCAGCCTCCTCTTCTCCAGGCTGAATAACCCCAGCTCCCCCAGCCTCTCCTCATAAGACTTGTTCTCCAGACCCCTCACCATCTTTGTTGCTCTTCTCTGGACCCGTTCCAGCACCTCGATGTCTTTTTTATGGTAGGGAGCCCAAAACTGGACAGAGTACTTGAGGTGGGGCCTCACCAGTGCCGTAAAACTCTACTGTTTTACCCTGGTGCATAATCTCAAAGAGGTCCATGTACCAACTAATCACCCTTGGGATTTAAAAACTATGGCTGAACTTCAGGTTTATCTTTGTCTTTTTTTTTTAACAAATGGATTAAGCTGATCTATGTGGGTTTTTTGTTCAGATGCCATACCTCTATCACTTCTGTCCTGAAGAGCTCCTCTATATTTTCACACTTCAAGACTTCCCACAAAACATCAAATCACTGATGGACAGGTGACATAAATGTCCTTGGTGATCTCAGTCACTAAGGAGGCTTATTTCTTGTTATATTATTTGCTCTTAGTAGATTGGCCCTTGCTGCCAAGCTTCCAAAACTTCTCTCACTTAAGCACAGGGAAGTGCTTTGGTGGCTCCTTCATTCTGAAAGTAGGGAACTCGAATTTAAAATATTTACAGGTCATAAGGGGCTTTTCTTTCAAATAGTTTTTGGATTCTATCACAGCTTTCTGTTTAAATTGTGCTCTTACTAGGTGTACAAACATAGTGGGAAAAAAATACATGTTAAAAAAAATATTTTCTCTACATCTTCACCATGACAGTTGGTCTTTAAACTCTTTGAAGAGAACTGCAGCTACATTTTTATAAAAACACTGATTTGAATAGATGCATATGGCTACATTAAAAACATTAAAGAATCAGCAAAACAATAGTGTGTGGTAAGAAACACAATCATATATACATATATATAAATATAAATATTACTTATGCTCTCAGAAGGATGATTCCACACATATACTTTTCTTAAAAATTCCTTCAGTTGCAATAGCAACTTGTTCAATGCAATCTTGTCCTCATGTACTTTAAAGCTATGGTGATATGTTTTGTGGTGCATGCTCAAGGATGTCTATGGCTATTATGTGCACATGACCACACAAGAAAATGTGGCAGGTAAAGAGAAACGTATGAAATGTTTGTAGAGATGGCAGCCTACAAAGACGGCAGTGACAGATGTTCTTGTTGCAGTAATCTGATCATGGCAGAATGACGACAGTAAAAAAACAGAAAGAAAAATGTTTAGGGAGCACAGAAATGCTAGCAGTTCTACTATCAGTAGAACAAATAAAGTTTAAGATAGGTTTCAGGGCTCAGTTCAGTTGCCTAAATATATTTGTCTAATGTCACTGAAGACCCCTGCTATTATAGCCTATGAAGATCTAGTTAATAAAGCCAAAGGAGTCTGAAGATGTGCTCAGCTCAGCCAAAAGTAGACACCAGTGAAGGTCAGCTGCGTAACTCTCCAGACAGTGGAGGGGATTCACTCAGTCTTCATCGACTGTCTTCATTGACAGGAGCATAGAAATCTTCCTTCTATATAGGTATCTACATCTGGACATAAAATTCTTGGACTGTTCAGTTTGGAGTTGTTTTTCTGGTTTGTTTTTTTTGTTGTTGGTGGTTTTGTTTGTTTGTTTGTTTGTTTGTTTGTTTTTAAATGAATTAGCTCCTTGTGGTTGCATTCTTTAATATCCAATAAGGTACAGTCTCTTGATCAAATTACAACCTCTTCTCCCATGGTTTTAACATTGTAATATCTTTCTTCTATGTGATTTCAGTTTTCTGACTCATCCTATTTTTTTTACCTGAGCAAGGATACTGCTAAGGGATCTCTGTTATCCAAACACTTATTTTAAGAATGTGTGTCGATACATAATACCTTTAAAAATATTACTCCCTGTCAAGGAGGCTGAAACTGAGCAATAGATTTAATACATACTGGTAGAGTAGGTGGGAAGGACAAACAGAGAAATAGTGTGATAACATAAAAATGAAAAATAGATTCTCACTTTTTTTTTTCAGCCTCATAACTCTTATGCCACTGATATTTAGACAGAGAAACAGTTTTGTGAGCTAAGCTGTCCTTTCCTTTTTCTACACGGATTTTGGCAGCACTGTATGCATGTAGAAGGAAGATCTCACCTCTGAGTGGTGTTTCCCTATTACGCTGTTTTTTTGATGCTTGTACCTTTCAGATGCTGTGGTTGTTGACAATAGCTGCACAATGGTTTTATTTGTTTGGTTATTCTAATTTGTCCTTGTAAGTCTTAGCATCTCTGTGGCCATCTGTTGCACATTTTGTAGATTTACCTAAATTTCTTCCAGTTTGTCACTAATATGAACAGTGTACTACCACCGTTCAACTAAGATCCATGTGGTATAAGGGTGTTACATTAATTCCACTTGTTTCCACTTGTAGATCTTGCATCTTTTGGTAATGCCTATGAGAAGTTTCTCACTTTCCAGAAGCAGATGCAGGCACTATCTTGTTCTTGTATGCCAGTATAATGTGTGACAAAAATTGCCAGTCAAAGTCAGAGCATTGTGAATAGATAACTACCACAAATCAGAGCATCTTCTGGCTAGAACAACAGCATCTGACCATATACTCCTTACTTTTCATGTTTTTATTGGTAGCCTTTATCATATTTGAACGGAAGAGTTGTGTTAATCTCCTTCAATGCTCAATGAAATCATGTTGCTTGCTACTTATTGAAGAAGTAAATCTTTCTTTTACCTTTGCCGCTCTGCTTGATGGATTGTTTAGAGAAATAAAGCTGTTCTCTTCACTAAAATCGGCTTGCCTGAGTCTCAGCTTATTCTTTTTATATATTAGATATGTTTCTTTTTCTTTTCAAATGTGAGAACTAAAGGAAGGTGCTGCTTCTGTTATTCTTCTGCTCTAGGGTCCTTTTAAAGTTTTTATTTGGGTTAAGCACATTTGAGATTAATCAGTCCACAGAAGACAGGCCAGGTACCCATCATGTCAGACTGTTGCCGTTAGTTTTCATTTCAGCCCTTCAGATATCTGTTTAAAACACTCCAGCAAAAATCCAGGTCAACTACATAGCACTGTATTTTTGCTGTTTGGCTCAGATTTTTTGTTCTGGACTTTCCATTATTTTCAAGTGTTTGAGTGATGCAAAGTTGCTTACATTTGGGTAACTTCTGTCCAGAGGGGACATTAATAAAGACAAACATTCTTCATTCAGCAAATGTAATAATGTCTGGAAGTCTCCACGTGTTGTGGAGTGATCCCAGGCTTTCCAGCCATGGAGGTATCAGTTGAAAAACCCCTTATCTCCCCCAGGGAGGAAACCTGGGATCCATTTACATGTTCTTTGTAGTTGATAAAAAGATTACAAATGGCCAGTTAATATTTCAAGATTATTCTAAATTACTGATTAGCATGGTAAATTTCAAAACATTAAAACAAATGAAGACATGTTTTTTAAATATATTTCCTTTAATACTCAAAGCTTCTAGGGCAGTTAGTTATAAAAGGCCAAAGGTCAACCGATTGGTTCCAGTCTGGAAATTTAGACGAGGGAAGTTCTTTAGGGCTCCTGCTTTGGATCAGGAATGATTTGAAAGAGCAACAAGCTTTTCTTTTTTTTTTTTTTTTTTTTTTTTTACTGGGAAATGGATTAATTTCTTGCTCAAAGAAGTGGCAATAATAATACAGGAGGTCCTCATTCCCTACCATATGTTAATTTGCATCCATAATGTTTTGATTTGTCTCTTCCTATTTCTCAGAAAAGATATAATAGCAGGGTGTCATACTGAGATTCAGAATCATTAAGACTTCATTAAAAATATACTAAAGCACATTTACTACTATGTGATGTAATTCCATCATAAATAATGAAAAACTAAATGGCAGCTGTCAAAAATATTTCTTAGTATGTTCATTTTATTTTTTTAATTATAGGTCTAAAATCTCCAAAAACTACAGAGGTATTTCTGTGTAATTCTATAACATACATATGAAATAAATAGTCCTTGTTAACCCTAATGATAAGTAATGTGGAGGTTCTTCCAATACCGAGCGTTCATATCCCAAGTTCATATATGAACAGCTTTCATTCACATAAAGAACTGAACATTTTTTTGGTAATTTTGCTAAGCAGTTTATTGTCTGTTGAGTTCATTAAAATGAGCACTTTAGATGTGAAATGGGATCAAGAAGAAAGACCCTGACCATCCTATTTAGATTTTCATTCAATAAAGAATTAGCCTATCCTCTTTACAGCAATTGCTGACCCTTGCACCTCCTTTATTCTGTTGCCTCTCCAGCCTTCCAGGACAATATTCCAGCTGACAAGGAAATAACACATCATGTTGCTGAAGCTCCTATTTAATCTTTATCTGTTGACCCTGTTGGCAAGTAATATGAACCATCTCCCCCCTAAATCTAAATTATTTCTAACTAATTGCTCCCTTTATATCTTCTCTTAATCTCACCAGCTCTCTGGCAAAGGTCTGTTTGAATGTATTGATCACCTTTTCTCAGCTGTGGGGTGGAGGGCATGCCACAGGCACTAACTTACTTAACCCCCAGCAACAAGAGCACTTAACACTGTGAGGAGAGAGGTTCTTCCTCCCCTCTCCTCTGCCCCTCAAACTCAAACTGAAACGCAGTGATGCAGCTTCTTTGTCCTGATTCTCTACCTATCTGTCTCCTGCGTGGTTTTCAAAGGAGTTTATTATTATTACAGTGCTTGTTGTCAGAACCCCTTCTTCTGTCTCTTGAAGTGCCTCCCACGGTCATTGCTGACTCCAGGGCCCCTTCTTGTCAGTTTTTAGATTAATGACATTCCCAGTGTACCTGAAATCTGAAATATTTATGTTTGCAGATGACAATGTTCCTCTGTTTGCCGCTAATGTCTCCTTCTCTCCTTTGAAAAGACATATGTGATCAAGTAGCTTAATAATATGCAGTACCTTTTTCCTTCTCTGCCCCTCTCTCTTGACAGAAATGTGGTTATACTCTTTTCCCGCTCACAAATTAGTTAGCCTTTCATGCTGCACAAACTTTACAGTTCTAGAAAAGTAGCTTATCTGCTTCCTTAATAAGATACAAATGTTTTGTGTCTACAGAGGTGATCTCTTCAGGTCAGGGCTGAGGACTGTTAGCTCAGCAGTACAGGAGACCTGCACTGCTTTGGCTCTCTGGCATGTTTGGCTTTTCAGAATGGCTATATATATATGCTCATGCAAACATATGCAAATCTGTATTTGAACCTATGCATACACACAGATGTCTTCCTCCCTCCCTCTAGACTGTACTGGATCATCTAGACCTTTCTAAGGGTATTCCATTCATTTGGGGAGGGGAAGGTGGGGGGGGACGAGAAAGCTTCTTATCAAATATTATGACTACT
Source organism: Tringa tobata (assembly GCA_033628505.1). Taxonomy (NCBI): domain Eukaryota; kingdom Metazoa; phylum Chordata; class Aves; order Charadriiformes; family Scolopacidae; genus Tringa; species Tringa tobata. The sequence goes on from JAHREE010000480.1 coordinate 3,924,808, forward strand.
TCAAAGGAATGGAGTCCTAATCTATTTAAAATATGAAGTACATTTGGATAAGCCATGTAAATTAATGTTAACTTGGGGAATACTATGAGTAGACAGCTAAAAGGGGTGGAGATTGTTGAGGAAAAAGAATTAGAGGGGGAAAAGGAAGTCAAGAATTTTTCAGCTAGCAACAAAGAAGGGAACTTTAAGCACTAGAATATGTATCTTCCCTGTAAAAATAAAAAAGACGACCACCCAAATTGGGGACAAAACTATAACTGTTAAAAATGAAAGGGAGTATAAGATAGCTCAGGTGAATGATAACTCATCTCTAGGTCAGTAGCTCAAATGAAATCCAGTCACTAAGAACAAGGCACCCTTCCCAGCAGTCACTGGAATATGGAACAGAGACCTGAATGGAAGTTAACACAGTGCTAGTATCTCCAAAGTTCATTTGATGGCTGCATCTGGATAGCTGCAAGGAAACATACACAATAGTCATAATGTAAATAGAATCAAAAGGATAAAACCAAGAAATGCATCTGTGATGCTGAGAGAAGGCTCCTTTTGCTGGTGCAAAAATGGAATAGCCCTGAAGACCAACCATGAAATGGGCAGGAGTGAGAGGTCTCACAACATCTTCTACTCTGTCATTGCCCAACTCCTGGACTTTTTGGAGAGGTGAGAAAAAACACAGAGAAGTGTCAGCCCTGTCTGTATGCTTGGTTTTTATTTTCTGTGATGTTGTTTCTGTAAAATGTCTCAAGACTGCACATAAAAGCTGTTTAGCAATGCAAGCTGGAAAGACCTCATCAAGCAACACGGAAGGTCTACCTGGAAGAGTGCAGTGATGTGCACAGACACCCAAGTTATCTTAAATACCAGCAGCTGTCTCACCACATGAGTGCAGCAGACTCTCAGTGAATACATCCTTCTCCCCTCTTTAGCCTGGACAGAGCACTATGCTGATATGAAGGCTGCTCCCATTTCTCTGCATATGAGCTCAGAGTCAAAGCTGAGGGTGCAATATTAACTCCAGACTCACAAATACAGTCCCTGAGCTGACAAGAAATGAAACATTACAGGAGCAATGGAGAGTGAGTGGATGACTCAACCTTAGAAGCAGGTTGAAAAATGGAGTTGATGTGGCCAGTCCTTCTGTCTGTAGAGAATGGTTTCACCTACAAAGGCATCCTGCTCCTGTACCTCTGAGGTCCCCTTGCCCATGCCAGTTGCTGTGCACAGGAAATCACTAATGAGGCAGATAGATAGAAAACGCAGGCTTAAGGGCCCAGGCAAGGCAAGTAACTTCTTTATGCGCCTTCTTTATGGTGGCAAAATCAACTGTGAACATGTGCTATTTTGATGTTTGTAAGGCAGATATCCCAAGCATGATGACATCTTTGCAAACATCATGATTTGAGATTGCTGTAACGTGTAAAGAGGAGGAAAGAATTAAGCAAGAAAGAATAGAGAAAAATATTCAATTATTGCCAGACTTTTGAAATACTTGCAGTTAAAAATATGAAGAAAAAAAAAGTGCATTTCAGCAACAAAGATTCCAAACATTGGCTGAAAAGCAAAAGTTTGTCTAAAAATGGTTCATTTTTACATATAATGTGTACTGTAAGACCCTATCACAGATTCACGGATTCACAGATTTGACAGAGTTGGAAGGGACCTTCTAGAGATCATCTAGTCCAACTCTCCTGCTAAAGCAGGATTGTCTAGAGCACATTACTCAGGACTACATCCAGGTAGGTCTTGAAGATCTCCAGAGAAGGGGATTCCATGACCTCCCTGGGCAGCCTGTTCAAGGGCTCTGTCACCCTCGCCGTAAAGAATTTCTTCCTCATATTTGAGTGGAACTTCCTATGTTCCAGCTTATGCCCGTTGCCCCTCGTCCTATTGCTGGAAACCACTGAAAAGAGTCCGGCTCCATCATCCTTCAACCCACCCTTTAGGAACTTGTAAACATAGATGGGGTCTCCCCTCAGTCTTCTCTTCTCGAGGTTAAAGAGCCCCAGCTCTTTGAGCCTTTCCTCATAAGGGAGGTGCTCTAATCCCTTAATCATCTTGTTTGCCCTACATTAGACTCTCTCCAGTAGTTCCCTGTCTCTCTTGAACTGGGGAGCCCAGAACTGGATGCAGTATTCCAGTTGTGGCCTCACCAGTGCAGAGAAGAGGGGGAGAATGACCTCCCTCAACCTGCTGACCACACTTCTCCCTGTGCAGCCCAGGATTCCGTTGGCCCTCTTGGTAACAAGGGCACATTCCTGGCTCATGGAGAGCCTGCCATCCACCAGGAGTCCCAGATCCTTTTCCTCAGTAGTACTTCCCAGAAGATCCACCCCTAAGTATATTGGTACCTGGGGTTCTTCCTCCCCAGGTGCATGACCTTACATTTGCCCTTGTTGAACCTTATTAGGTTCTTCTCTGCCCAGCTCTCCAGCCTGTTCAAGTCCCGCTGGATGGCAGCACAGCCCTCTGGAGTGTCAGCCAGCCCTCCCAGTTTGGTATCACCAGCAAACTTGCTGATATCCTTGCATAAAGCTTTTGAAATTATATCATCCTGTACTGTGCCCATCAAACATCTCGCCCTATATCCAATTTATCAAAACCCTGTATCAGAAAAGCTGACTTGGGCCAGCTTTGTGTAAGAGCACATAAGGAATACCTACTCAGTAGATCTCTGGCTAGACATAAGTCTACTGAATCACAGCCCAGAAATTCCTATTTCCACTGAAACTCAGAGGGCCTGCTGAGGGATAGCTCAGATGTACATATATACACTATCATGAAAGTTAGATCAGATGAATTATATGCTCCATGTACAACTCCACGCTACTAACACAAGAGGCAAAGACATTGAAGTGGTAGGCAGAGTTTGGGGAAACATGCAAAACCTGTGCACTACCCCTTTGTGGGTATGAAAATTTCCAGCCTATCTTAAGCCACATAACATTTTTGAACTTTTTTTTTTTACTACTGGCATCTGCGGCATCTTGTCCAAAAAGCCATTGCTATAATTTTCAACATTCTCTGAAATACCAGCTAGCTATATAGTTCTTCCTCTCTTTCCTTACTCTCATTTCATAACCTGTTGAAAAGTATTACTTTCAACTGTTAAGCAGTGATTGAACTTGAGAAAATGCTTTAGTGGTAGATGTAGGGTATATGGCTTTTTAATCACTTCAGGACAGGCAATATTACTGTGCATCCTCTGTTAAATAATTGCTAGGCTACCTGCTGCACCTTATCATAATTGCAATTCTTTTTTCCTAAATGTTTGCTTTGAACTAGTTTCAGCCTCTGCTACATAGAAGGTTTTTAATCTTGGTTCTCACCCATACTTATTTACCTGAGACTGTCAAAGAGTAAGCACATTGGTTTATTAGCTGCTCTGCTAACCCAATCAGGCTGATAAATGTAGTCTTCAAACAGTAACAATAAATCAGAAAGCATTTTGGGTAAGATATGACTTTGTCCTGTTCAATCAGACGTGTTTGAAATCATTACATTTGAATATAAGCACTGTTGCTGATACAAGAAGAAATGCTTAAAATGAAGGTCAGTGAACCTTTCAAAGAGCTGACAAGCAACAGGAGATGAGAGCAGTGTAAACTTAGGTCCAATATTGCTGGACCAATATATACCATACAGTAGGTCCAATATATACCATATACACTATGGTATAATATATTGAAAGATAATTTCACCAAGGAAGAAGGAGCAAGAGAAAGAAGGAGCATAAAATATTCTATATGGAAGTCTTGAAATAATGAAATGGAAAACCTTAAAAATTCCTTTTTCCAGGGAATCTGAGAGAATTGCCTCAAAAGTCAAAGAGTGTTTTGCTTTGATCACCGGTTAAATTCATGCTGCAAATCTTAGTGGCAAAGAGGCATGTGTTACACGTGCATGTCTGGATTTGATAGATAATTGCTGTATGGAAGAAAAGCATGAAGATGCACTCTAGAGGTGGTGCTGAGTTGGAGAGCATTACATTCCTAGAATGCTAAAAGTCCATCGCAGCTCAAGTGGTACTTTATTTGCTCAAGTAAACACAACACTAGAATAATGGCTATGGTTCTCAGTTTCACCCTCCAGTATAGGACTTCTATATATTCACATAAAGTCTGGACCTGTTGTATTTTTTTATGTTAGATTCATAATAAATCTACTTAATCTTTTGCTCACATTGCTATCGCTTTATGCCTACTGCTTTAGAATAACTACCTCTGACCTGGAGATGCTGTACTGATGTTAATATAGTTCACCCAACCAAGAACACTATGTTGTGCATTAACAACATCCAGGGCTTTTGAGTGGCCTCCAGTGAGCCTGGAGCATGAGAGCAAACAGAACTCTATCCTGCTGTTGCTGACTTTGTACAATAAAAGAATAAGAAAAGGGGAATTGTGATTAAAAAAAAAAGGGGGGTTAATATGGAAGAGGAATGTAAAAGATGCTTGGAGAACCTTACTGTACCCAGCATAGATAGGCAGTTGGTTACTGTAATGGGTTCAGCTACTGCTTGAACCTCTGGGCTGGAAAGAAAAAATCTGAGGAAAACAGTGGACCCTTTTTGAGTAAATACAGTATTAAATTTAAATCTGTAGACCTGGAAGCATTTAAGACTGCAGGACATATGAATTTTTTGAAAAACAGCATTTGTTTCTACCTTGTTAGACGTAATACTGATAGGCTGGAACACAGTATGAGTTTGTATTTTCCCTATAACTTCCCCACAGAACAATTACATATGTAGCTCCACTTGCAAAATGCAGTCAGGTTTTTCTGAAGAGCGAGATTTCAGGAAGCTTGTATTAACAACTTCAAGCAGTGTTAGTCTAACGTAAAACATTCTGTTTCCAAGATAAAAAAACCTGGACACCTGGCCATGAGAAGATGAAGACCATAGTGGCATCTGATTAGCTTAGCAAAAGAGAAAACACTCAGTCCTATGGCGAGAGCCAGGCAATAAATATACCCAATATTGCAGTCTAGTCTAACATGGGTTAACGCTTGTATCTTTATAATCTTGCAAAACACATTTAGAGATGTACCCTTGTGTTGTTTCAAATTATTTCCTCATTGTTTCTCTGTGAGAAATGCACACACAGAAATTGTTTATGAAAGCTCATCTCCGACACCATTTATCCACTTTTCCTTGAGATATCTGATTTGCCAAAACCAAAACTTTCCTTTATGGTATATGAGATGCTTCCTGACAAAATCCCCATTTAAGGGCTAGAGACGGGCTGTCTCTTGGGGACTGGTAATGAGATACAGAGCAGAGTTCTGCAAAAGTTCAAAACAAAAGTATAAGCCATGTGAATCACGCCTGGTTTCATGCCTTGCTGGAAAGAAACATTTCATGTTTCTGTGCAGAAATCAGACGCAGCTTGTCATGTGGTTTGGTTTGGATACGAAATCAGATGAAAACTTGGGTTTCAGCAACATTTCGCTTTCAGAATGTAATTGTACAAAACTCAGACTGCAACCAAAGAGATGTCCTAGCAATGTATAAGGAGTATACATTGAGTTGCTGCAGAGCAACGTGTAACGACGTCTATAAGCTGTTCTAACAGGATTCGCAGCATCTCTCAGGTGTAAGTACTAACACAGGGCACGTTTGCAGCAGTGGGTGGAACAGCATCTCAGGGCCTTGTGCAAAAGTTGTGTGCCGACCAAATTTCAGCTCTGGGTGACTTGCACACTATGAATGGGCCACAGGCTCTGAATGCACCACCTGAGGACCCATTAGTACTATGCTGGTTTTGGCCGGGATAGAGTTAATTTTCTTCAGCTCGTATGGTGCTATGGTTTGGATTCGTAAACAAAGCAGTGTTGATAACACAGGGATGTCTTAGCTAATGCTGAGCAGTACTTGCACACTGCCTATGCCTTTTCTGCTTCCCATACCTCCCCACCAGTGGGCAGGCTGAGGGTGCACAAAAAATTGGGAGGGGACACAGCTGAGACAGTGGACCCAAACTAACCAAAGGGATATCCCATGCCATATGACATCACACTCAGCAATAAAAGATGGGGTAAGAAGGAGGAAGAGGGGAACATCTAGAGCAATGTTGTTTGTCGTCCCAAGTAACCACTAGGTGTGATGAAGCCCTAGTTTTGGAAATGGCCAAACTTCTTGCTAATGGAAAGTGGTGAATGAAATCCTTATTTTGCTTTACTTGTGTGGACATCTTTTGCTTTATCTATTAAAATGTCTTCATCTCATACCACGAAATTTTATACTTTTACTCTTCCAATTCTCTCCCCCACCTTACCAGGGGGGAGGAGCAAGCAAGCGGTTGTATCGTGCTTAGGTGCTTACAGGGGTTAAATGACCACAAGTACATAAGGACTGTAGGCCTCATCTTGTGCACCTGAAAGGCCTGAGAAACATGTTCTTTCTTAGAAAAGACATTAATCGATGTTCCCTGAGTTTTTCTTCAGAGCCACTCCTCTTCAATGTTATATAGGAGACATAATACTTTTTCCTGTGGCTTCCTGTAATAAGATATCACACATGGAAGTCAAATTTGCTTTCACAGTTTCAAGTCCTCAATTTATAAGAGCCCCCAAGTAACTCTAGATCTCCCTCTTCTTGTCAGTCTAGTTGCAGATTTAGTTCAACTTCAACAGAAAAGAAAAGAAAAAGAGAGATTTTGGGTTTAGGGAAAAGCAAATAGATTGAGAATAAAGACTTTGGATAGAAGCAACAAAGCAGAAAGCAACAACAAAAAAAAATCACATCTTCTTCCAAAAGAGACCCAGACAATGCAACATACCTAGACACATGACTAGAAAAAACAAACCTCACAGTTGGCTTGCAGTCAGACACCTGCTCCGAAATCCATGACTCAATGGATCATAGTTCATTAACCCACTCAAACTATTTTCTAATTATTGTCACATTTTATTATTCAAAAACTTGGCCACTTCCCAAGGAAAAGGATCATCCTCCAAAAATGTCCTTGAATTCTATCGAGAGGAAAAGAAAAGAAAAGAGGAACTTGGGGTAAAACCAAATTATGTTATACTATTGACAGTAAAATCCTCAAACCTGGACATGTCTATATTAATTATGAGATTCATCCTGAATGTGTAGCTCAGTGGGGAATGCTGTTTGTGACCAGAGAAAACCAAAAATCTCCTGACAGTTTTTCATTTCATGTTGTTCTTCGGGTATCTTAAGATAATTAGGGAATTTTTGGTAACCAAAACAAACAGTCCAGGCTTTTTCTTGCGTTTTTTCTAGGAAATGATGTACCTCCTATAGTCACCCACATCTCTTGTATTTTTGGCATGAGGTATGATGGATCTCACTGTTAGTTTTAGAACATAATTGCTCAAGAATCCCCTCCTCTCTTTCTCTGGTGGAACAAACCTATTAAATTCCATACACACTCTAAGATGTAAATGCAATGCCTACAGACAGAAAAAAATCTTAGATCAGGAGAGACATATCACTGTCTTTCATTGTTTAAAATGAAATGTCAGAAAAATCTAAAACCTTATCCTAAGGTGGTTTTGCTTAGATTTTGTTCTCTAGATACCAAAATTCAGAATGTTCACCTACTTTTAGGATTTTATGTTACAATGGGCACAAAGTACTTTGACATGGGGAAATAAGGATCTCACTGATCTCATTGTCTGTAAGCTCCATCACCTATCAAAACTGTCTAGAAGTCTAAAACTTTGCTAAAATCTCTGAAGTGGTCTGACATGTTCATTGTAGTCCATTCACCCTGAAACTGTACTGCCAGCAGTGAACCAAGCAAAAAGCATAAGAGAAGGGATTGTTTCTGTCAAAAACACCACAAAAAGAAGGGCTGCCAGTCTTTTATTCATTGGCCCAACATTTTAAACACTCAGCAAGAATTTGGGAGACACGGGCTCTTTTCCTCCTGCTGAAGTAGACAATTGTTTAGAGGGAGAAATCACAAAATGAGGAAGCACAGAGCAAGGCTGACTCCCTAATAGAGAGGGCATGGAAATCAAATGGGTAGAACTGGACCCTACTCCATAGAATAGCTATGAATTTTGTTTGGTACAGCAATGGGATAAAAGCAGTTAATCCAAGGTGCAGGCATCAGGCTCCCCTCTGAGTGTCCCAACCACTAGGAGGCAAACCTCTTCTCTTTGATTTTTGACCACACAGCTTTTTCTTTGTGTGCTATGTACTGGTGCAGTTTGAAGAGGAAGCATGGGAGACAGGCTAGGTACTCCTTAAATCCCTAATTAAGGCACTCTCCAGGGAAGAGAGAAATAGGAGTTTGGAACCCCCCAGGCCAAGGTAGAAATGAAATTCACGTTACCTGCTTTCCGCTCTGTGGCTCTAAATGCCAGGTTAATCTTCTGTACTGCTCAGTGTCTCCAAACTAGTAATACGCCTGCTCTCTGGACACAGACTGTCCTCCCGGACTTTGAGGCAGCAGGAACGCTTGCACTCTGGAGGGAGACAGGTGCTGAGACGTGGCTGTGGTCAGCTGCCAGACTGACCTAAGTAGCCTCATGCTCACTGTGTGGAACCACAGTGCTGGCTCTCTGTGACACTGCTCAATCAGATGATCCAGGTTCCTTGATGTTGCCAGGAGCTCAGTTTCGAGACAGAATGATGTCTGTATTAGGAGCTCAAAGTAGGTAACTAGGTTCAGAATCTGGCCAGTGTCCTCTTAGGAGAAAAGATTTTACTCCAGAGAACCTGCCAGTTTATTGTAACCCATAGCACTGATTCTGTCCTCTTTGATTAAACTAGAGACATATAAATCCCATAGAAATACTATTGTCATAAACTATCTTTCAATAAGACAGCATGACACTTTTGAAAATGATCTGATAATGAACAGTGCATAGCTCACATTTTCTTATGATGAAGTTAATCTATGCTCAAGTAGCAAAAAATAATATTGAACTGGCTGAGTCCTCTAGAACTGCTAATCTTCAGACATATGAATAGTTCTTGAGTTAAGAGAAAACATCAGCTTAGTGACAGGAAACTCTTCCCTGCAACATCTAATTTAAAAAGACAGAAGTCTATGCAATTTTTGATTGTCTAACTGTGTCAGCATGCTTCAACAGCTGTGATAATTTTAGATTTCCATGCAGCCCAAAGTCTTATTAGTAGACCTAAAGAGGACTGTTGAGAATCTCTTGTTGAGAAGGAAATTAATCAGAAAGTTAACCTTTTTTTTTTTTTTTAAACACTAGGCCTGTTCTAAAACAAGGTTAGAGTAGAATAAAAAACTTCTAGTTGTAAATAAATCAATTTGTTCTTTTTTCATAGTAGACATTTTCAAAACAAATTTAAAAAAAAATCATATCTGAGATTTGCCACTAAAAAGGGGAGAGATAAAATATAAGCATAAGAATGTTTAAAGGCAGAAAAACAAAGTAGGCCAAATCTCAGTGGGATTTATATCCATGAATTCTAGAAGCAGGACAGTGTCTAGCCCCATGATGGAGGAAGAACTCCATTTAGGATCTGCTCCATTTTTATTTCATGGCAACTTTCAAGGTACTGGCAGAATAACTTTCTTTTATTACTTTCCAGAGAAAAGAACATGTTCCCCTACTAGTGGAATTAATCACCTTTCTGGAATCTCCACCTTTGAGCTGGGAGGATTTTTGCAATTACCTTTGTTCATTCTCAAAAGCTAGGCAGGATGTATGTATTTTTATTTCAAGCTAAGCTTCCCCTTATATAATATTGATCTTTATTACGTAAAGTTTTGCTCTTCCTTTTTTTTTTCTTTTTCCTCCCATTCAGATAATTTCTCTGTCTCAGTGAGCAAACCCTGGCCTATCAGATACAACAAATTTTAGATTTGTTGATAAAGATTTGTAGTGTTTGGAAGGGAAGAACTTATCAACTGACCTTACTAAGTGTGTCATTATTTCTGGATTGTGGTTTACTTTGAGGTGAGACAAATGGAAATGATTAAAGTCATATTTTATTGAATTTAGTAGAGGGGTGATATGAGAGAAAATAGTATGGAGATGATTAACTGAAAATCAGTCACGTCATGTATCAGAAATGACTGGAATAATAAAAAAATCCACATAACCTCTCTTATAATGTACCTAAAAAGAGAAAAAAATTCTTACCATCAAAGAGCACTACATATTACCTGTTAGTATCTTTTACTAAGGCTTTTGGCACAAGAGCTTACTTACTGGGGCTGGAGTTATTGCAGATTCTGGAAAAGGACAAAAGAACCCCCAAACCAAAACTGAGCCATCAGTCAAAATAACTCGAGTGACACAAGTTCTCTGGCAAGGCATAATGCAGCATTATCCATCTGCCCTGATTTTGGATGTAGTGTGCAGTTGTTCACCCCTAGAACATCACAGCTCCAACGTTCTTCATGTGTGTTCTTTGCCCTTCCCTGGTGTAGCCAGGTGGGCTGGTTCATGAGGGAGGAGGAGGAATCAGAAAGGCTCACAGGAGAACAGAAAGAAGCCTTGTGTAGGATACGCTGTGCTAATTAAAACAAAACCACACCCTCTTTGCCTTAACAATACAGACCAATTTGTAAATAAAACCAAAGCTGTCTCTTGAGACACACAAGAAAAAGAGGTTGGTCTCTGAAAAGACCCTAAGTAGAACAAACTTGATCTGATCTTTATAAAGCCACTAAGTGAATATTGTGTGTAAATGACTGGACAAGTCAATTCACTGCGGCAGAGTCCTCATGGCACTTAGCTACTTGTCAAAACACTAGCTTCTTGGGAAAAGATGTATTCAATATGGGTGAGGATACATAGTCACCTGAAGCATATTTACCTAGAAAAGCAAATGGATGTTGCAAGAAACAGTTAGTATAAATGAAGAATTTGGCCAGAGAAGTTCTGCTATTGGTGAAGAAGTGAGAGTTCAACTTAGGGAGAAATAATGCCTTTGAGTTTAATATGATTACTGGAAAGGAAATGGAAATTTAGGGTTGGACATAGGTGAACGTAGGTCTTCTATGTTAGAAAATTCACAATCCAGCAAAAATTTATGATAAACCTGTCTGGAAACAGAGTATTAAGCATTACTGCAATATTATTAACTATTAAATGATGTTTGCAGTACTATTTAAACAATAAGAAATTGATTTTAGGAAAAATATGAGTCAGAAACACTGTACAACTTGGAAAATTAGCTTCTTTTATAACGTCAGGGTTTTATTGAAAAGAACTTTAAGGCAAGCTTTTAAAGATTATACTAGTGTTTGTTACTGAGAAGTATATTTCACTCAGGTTTACAACTAAAGGAACATATTAGGACTAACATCAGTCCTTTTAAGTAATGGCAATGGATAAAAGTTTTTTTCCATCTCAGTTTGGTAAAAAAAATGCAGCAGTTTCCCCTAGGTATAGAGCCTGAAACCATTGTTTTATTTTATTTTTTTTTATGCTACTATTTTGTGAACTCGCTTTTTGTACCGCTAGCTTGGAAACTGGTACCTTGAAACTTGAAACCACGAGGAAAGAAATGAGGTTCATTCCTTTTGAGCTCTCATTGGACATTCATTTCTCATTAATGCTGCTCAGAGTTACATCAAAACTTATAAGTAGCACTTCCTGGACTGAATGCATAAACCAAAAATCTAGGAAACAACAGTTCTGTGCTAGTTTGTGCAGGTAAGTTTTAGTCTCTAAATTGTTTAGGATACCTTCTTGCAAGAATTGCAATAACCAGAAACAGTGCAAATACTCAAGCCAGAATTTGATGCCATATCCCACAAAAAGCAGCCAATTTTACTGTCTCAGCAATTAACTTTCCTTCCTCAGTGCACTGATTTCTTAATCATGTGAATATGTTACAAAGCTCAGCTCTAGTTTTGTAGGCAGTCTGAGAAATAAATGATGGACATGTAGGACAGCAGAGTCTATGCTTTATGCTTTTGATAGTGATAGATGATGTCTATTTGATTAAATTCTTTTTACATATGTTGGATGTGAAAAATTTTGATTTATTCTACAGATGTACAGAGCCATTGTTATAAATCAAAGATAAAATATATAATTATGCTTATGATTTTAAGAGAAGCTACAATAAAAATGGAATTTGTTCAAATAAATTGGATCTTGAGGACAGTGCATGTCATGAGATCAATAAACAGCATTTGTTGAGCAACTCTACTGCCGAAGACACTGCTACAGAATTTCGGCTTCATCAAGCTCTCAGTGGAAGTGTAGGCAAATGGATGAGGTGGAAGAGAGTAAATGTTAAACCTGCTAACTGGAAAGATAATGCTATTGAAGTGTGTCTACAAGAATTGTAATTTAATCAAGATGTCATTTGTCCTCAATTATATGAAGATAGCTATAAAAATACCTAGGCTATGTCCAGTACAAGTTTATTACTTTTTAATATGAACTCAATTGGCAGTCACATCCAGTTAAAGGATAAAAAGATGCAAGATGGAAAGCTTATTGAGAATATTAAGGTGTGTAGATCTGCACTTTTACATTTTTTACCATCCAAATCGCAGTGGAATGCAAGTCTTTGATGCCTGTTAGATCCACTTTTTATGAGACAGAATTTTTAATATTAAAAGTTGGATAACACTACAGTAACTTCTGAATCCCAGTTGGTTGAGGGAAATAAAAAAGTAAAAAAGAAAAAAAAAAAGAAGAAAAAAAAGAAAAAAGAAAAATAAAAGAAAAATATTTGAGGAATTTAGTAATGAAAATAATTGGAGCATACGTTGAATTCTCGTTTCAGAGAGAGATGTGTGGACCCATTTTGGAGTGTTTGCATGTGTTGGAAAAGTGAATTTGTCTTTAGTGAATGTCCACAGTTGAAAAAGAGCTTTATATGAAACTAGTAGTTGCAATTGGCTGGGGCTTATTTCTATGCCATCTTGGCACATCTTAAAAATAAAATTATGGGCATTCGATCTTTTAGTGCACATTATCTTCAGGTTGTAATAGATTACATATTGGGACTTCTGTATTTTTTGTTTAACACAGTATCTAAATACAAGTACAAGTACACACATGATCTCTGTGAGACCACAGGGACATCTCTGGACAGCTGGAAGCTAAGGAAGACACCCTGTGATATATCCACTTACCAGGCAACAGAATCTCATACCAATCTCACAACAAGAATGGATTTCAAGCTTTAGATTTAGCAGTCTAAATTTAGGTTTTGACAGCATAGGCATCCACATGTGGGTTAGATGTCTATGCTTCCACTGGAGTCAATGCAGATTTAATCTTAAGGGCTATTCAGAGCAGCTCGAAATAGACAATTAGAGTTCAGTTTATTCAAACACACTGAAGTGTCTGGTGCTTTTGGTAACATCTCATAACATTTTGACAGGCTTCCAGCTGTCAGTTCAGAAAGGCAAGGTGTCTCATAGGTTCTACAATATGTCCAAGAGACCTGTATGGATCACGCAGGACATTAGATTACCATGTGTGGACAATCAAGTCCTCATATTTAACTGGCTTAATAGCTGTCTGCATCCCACTCATTGTAGTGTTCAAACCCCATTGACTATATGGGTGTTTAGACATTTGGCTCACATGTTGACATCTGGAACTGCATCCCATCACAGATTTTTTTTAAAACCATCACAGAACTGTGGTGCCCATGGCAGGCTTAGTTGCCAATCAAGTAGGGTGTATTTTTTTTGCATGATACTACAATCCAAGCTGTTTACATGGGAGTGAACTCCAAAACAGTCACTAAATAGTGGATTTAACATGCCCATTTTCTCTAAATAACATGTCCTGAGAGCTCAGCTGAATGGGCTTTTTGCCTGGAACGCAGCACAGTGCTAACTGCAGCTATATGGTTTCGATCTGGAATTAATTTGCATCCATATAGCCCGGAGTCTAGGCAGAGGAATCTTGTGTTTGCCAATAAAAGGTATGTGCATCCTTGGAAGAGCTATATCTGCAGCTCTCCCCTTTGGGATTTTACCAACAGAGGTGAACAGAATAACCAAACAACCTTCTTCTGGCAAGATATTGTTTACTGTGCATAATAGCAATGAAGCTCTGCAAAATAGAAGGGACTGGAAAATAGTCTGTGTTCTACTTCTCTGTCTCTAGGTTTGCCACCTCCTCTTGAAAAGCTCGAAAGACCCAACTTTCCCACTACTCAGGCATTAGTGCCTGCCTGAGGAGTTCCTGAATTACAATTTCTCAGGTGATAGAAAATTTTTTTATCCCGCCTGATTTCTTTATTTTCACCTCCTGTATTTTGGGCTGGTTCAGCAATGTAACCCAATCTCCCCCTGAGGGAATGACTCTACTCCCTAGAAGACATAATTTTGCATTCTGCTTCTGTTCCATCTATTTTACCTGGTGATGTGGACATCTGGAATGAACACAAGTGACCTTCACTGCTACCATGACTGCTCACATACATAGCCTTCCTTAAGTTCTGCAGAGTAGAAGATATAGGCTGTCACCTCCCTCAGTGATGGCTTTTTTTGTTAATCCTCAGCACAATGATCCTGACCGAAAATTCTGAGCATTAATGTAAATTACTAGTAATAGTACTGTTAAAATTGCCATTGCTGCTAATTGCAACTGTTACTAACTGAGCTTCATTTTACTAAGCTAAAGTAACTAAAAAGTTTTTAATTACAACAAAATCAGCTTTAGATTGACAGATGTTTTAGATAAAACCCATAGGTTTTTATGAAAATTGCTATTTTTGGGGATATGCCCCTTAGTAAGAAAAGTTTTTTTCCCATTTAAAAACATTCAAGCTGAAGTTTTTCATTGGGTGTGCCATGTATTAACGTCAAAAAAGGGAGGCAGGATGGAAGGTCGCTGTAGAAAATAAGAGTTACTATTTTCATTCGCAGTCATCAAATAAGCTTCCGCATTATCCTGGTGAACTGTTCCATGGATGATGATGAAAAATATACCTTAGCACACTGAAACTCACTGGAGCTGTGTGCTGACTCATAATCACTGAGGCAAATGCTGAAATAGCTGAACAAACTCACATTGAACAAAATGACTGTGAGACACAGACTTGCATACCAATGTTCATCTTCATTAAGGCTGAGGTGAAAATGGGCAACATGCCAGCTTAATACATGGGTATTAAGGTCAGACCACAATCTTTTCCAATAACAGCTACAGGTACCTTAATTAATTGCAAAATTACAGTGGGATTCCTGCGATGGTGCATATCACATTTTCATGAATACCACATTCATTCTTGTTGGTTTATCAAAATAATAGCTGCATTAATAAGGACTGGTCATTTATTTCAAAGTGATGCTGTCAGCTAACACATGGAAAATACTCATTCATTCCTTCTCTCTTCATTGTATTAACATTATTCATGCTTAACCCTGCTGGCATGCATGTGACAGAGTATGGAATCTGAGAATGCTTTGGCATTGAGCAGCACCCAATTATCGGAAATTATTAACATTAACAGAAATGGCTTTAATCCTTGCTTTTTCAGCAAAGAATACATTGCCTCGGTTCTAGCCACATGATCGCTCTTTTAGCCTCCCCATTCTCTTTGTTGATTAAAACCAAAGCACAAGTGGGCGAATTTTTTTCCTCTCTCCCCCTCCCGCCCCGGTATCCTGATAGCTGACTAAATTAACACTGCCCTCTGATCACCAAACGGATGGTCTTTGTGGGACCAAAACATGGGTGATCAAACGGAGCGTCCGCCTGGTTTGACAGGTATGGAGTTGAGTTGCACATGTGCCTCTCCTGTGCCTGACATCAGCAGCAGGAGGGGTGGAGCAGTCCGGGGAGTTAGTGCATTTACAGTTGTTACCAGGGAAACAAGAAAAATTGCAGACGTTCTGTATTATATATAATACGATCTGAACCTGGCTGTATCACAGCAACATTTGGCTAATACAGCAGTGTACTTTGTGCAGTAGTAGCAAAAAATTCCAATATTTTTATGGCTGGAGCAGGGGCCTCTCTTATGTAAAACATTAGTCATTAGAATTTAAATTAGACTTAAAAGAGAGGATAAATGGAAATACCATGTTCAGCTATCTCCTCAGAAAAAAATGGCTCTACACTGAATTTCCATTGCTACTTCATTCATCTTCCTGGCTTCGAATGGGCAACAATGCAGATGGTGCTTTGTTCTCCAACATCTTCCTTTCCACTAGGGTCCCACCTTCTCCCTAATCTGTGAAGCTGAAATTTCTACTTGGTATTACACAATTCTCAACAATTTTTTACCAATTTAGACCCTCCCCTTCCCTCTGACACAGCTCAGAAGAGCAAATAGCTTGCAAAGAAAATAATAAATTAGGCTGTAAAAAATTGGAATTGAATTTAAGATGTGGTAGAATAAAAGCAACTAATGCAACATCAGCCCTGGCTTGTGTGGTGTTATAGTGCTACCTGGTATCACTCAAGCAGCAGATAGTAAAGAAGGAGCAGTTCTAACGAGCGAAGCAATTGGTGCTGAAGAACTGAGGTCCGGGCTGCATGAAGTTTGGAAAGCTTTAACTTGGACTAAGTCTGTAAACTAAGTCAGCCTTGTGAACTGAGTTCCTGTTAATGGTTAGACCGCATTAGATATGTTCCTGGACTGTATCCCTCAGTTTGGTTTCATCTGATGCTGCTTTAGGACTCTGAGGTATTCTACGGTAGGAACCGAAGTACAGCAAGTGAAGAAACTGAAGATCTGTGGTTGAAAGACAGACTCCAGACCTGAATTGAAATGCTAATGTAGATGCACCCAAAGAAACGCACAGTCTTAGTAAGCCAGTGAAAAGGCACAAAAAGATATCCTGACAGTTCCCACATTCATCTGTACTTGCTGCTGTCCCTTCTCCTCAGCAAAAGTGACGTAGATGATGGTATATTTGAATAGTGTATCTTGTGCTCAAAAAAACTAAAGCAACATATTTCTTATCCAAACTGCAGGATGTCTCTTCATTTTTAAGCTTTGTTTTATCTTGGTTATTTCTTTAATGCTTAGGGTTTGGTTGTTTGGTTTTTTTTCATCAAAATTGTTTTAGGCTGAAGGACTGAATTGTTTTTCAGCTGTCTGAATCAGAGATCTTTTCAGATCCATCACACATATCTCTATAATTTAAGGTAAAGCAATAACTGGTGAAAATAGAAAGCTGCTATTCTCTCTGAGTTATAACTACTTTCCCAGTGCCTTACGCCAAGCCTTTGTTACATGTCAAAGGAACATGAAAAACCATGAATCTCAGCTTTATTTTTGTTGCTTCTTTGCTGTAGAGAGCAGTCAAGTATGTACACTTATTTGATACACTCATCCTGAGTGGGAGACACCAAAGTAACCACCAGAAAAGAGACCCTTAGCAGTTCCATAGCTGTCTTATCTTGCAGTGTAAGTGTGGGGTGATAACAGGATCTGCACTTCAGAGGTGTGAAACAATGAAGTGCCCACACTTATCCCTGATCAGAAAGATAGCAGGGTCAATGAGGTCCCTTCCCATTTCACTGGTTTTGAAGCAATAAAATGACCACTCCTGATACGACTTGGGATTTATTTATTTTTTTTAGGTGGGTGCTGTGTAGTCAAGTGAAGGCCCAGACACAAGGATTTGGGGCTGGAGCACGCTCAGTATGGGTTTAGAGATAAGTCTCTAACAAGCCTTACTGCAAGTATACAGCTGCAGTATATAAACTGATATATATCAGTTTTAAAAGTCTATAATCTAATCAAATCCAGCTGGTTTTCAAGGTGACAACAGAAGAAAATGTTTTCTGCAATATTTATGCTAACTTTCATCTTCCAACTAGCGCTCTCCAGAAAAAAAGAGATGGAAAATGAATTTAACATTGGCAAAACTATCGGTAATTCCCTACCTTTGTTCTCATAAATGGTTTTCACTTGTTCCTCATGTTCCAGAGTAACTGAACCTTCATGAGATGAAATCAAGAAAAACTGTAACCAGTTAGTTTTGCAGAATTATTCGCAAGAGAAATCAGACTAGAACTAAAAAGCGATAGGCCTGCTCTGCACCCAAGTACTAACTGGAGTTTCTGTTTCTGTCCATTGAGTTGAGGGTGGCTTACAAACGCTAAGGCATTAAACTTTAGCACCATCACAGCAGCAGCTCTGACGGGGACACCGCAGTGACGGGCTGGGGAGGGGCACAGTCCCCTGCTGCTGTGATTCCTCCCGAGTGCTGGGATGGGAGCTCACTGCTCCCGACTTCCATCTCCTCCCCGCCAGCCTCCCTTCTGCCTCGGTTGTGGGCTCACCTGGGCTCACAAAGGGCATTAAACACAACCACCATTCAAAGCATCCCCCCGTCTCTCTGACTGACAGTGGCACTTTGTCAGCTTCAGCAGCTCCCTGCGCCGGCTTCACAAGGGGGGGTGTGTGATAAAGAGGGTGTATGGAAGCGTATTTTAATCACAGGTATTTTTACTCGAGGAGAAGAGTAAACAGGTGAAAAATGTAGAAGTGTGACAGATCTACATAATTAATTGGTGCCACTGGGTTGCTGGCGGTCGCCGGGCTTAGTAGCAATTTGAGGATGAGGAGAGGGAAAGGGAGAAGGAAAAGGCACCCAGAACCTCGGATTATGTTTTAATTGAGAGCATACTAAAAACATCTCTACCACGCTTGGTCACCTCACCAAGCCGCATGCTCATTTAAAAATATAAATAAAAAATTAAAACCATTTAATTATTTTCTTTTAGAATTAAAGTAATAAAGAACTCCTCTGAAAGATTTTTTAATCAGCTTCCAAAAAAGCCTCAGAAAAGCTAGCCCCCCCCCCTCCATTCCCCATTTTAAATGGAATTTGTAATCTAACGAGGAAATTATTTATGAAGTATTTGCTCTGCACCTGAAAATACCTCCAGTGAAATTATGTTTGGCAACCTGAAGCACTTTGAAGTCGATGGAGTGGCAATAAAAATTAGGCCTTCATTAAAGAGCAATGCCTTTTCTCCAGCAAACTGGCACCGCCTCAAGAGGTCAAACTCTGGGAAGGCCACAGATCTCTGCCCAAGCCTCGCCTGTGCACCACACATGGAAGCAATTTTGCCCATATTCTCTGCTGCTCTTTATGAATTTCTCCTTCCCCCCTCCCCACCCTTTTTTCAGGCTTCCTTCTACAGCTTTCATGTTACATTTAGGAAATTAACAGTAACTGTCAAATTACTCTGCAAATAGGAGAATATAAGTTTGGAAGGAGTAGAACTTGCCTTTTGCCCTAAGGCCAACTCAGTGGAAAAGCAACAAAGGGATCCTTGAGAAGTGTTTGGATAGACTGTTTTAGCAAGCCAGGCTCTTATTTTATCAAGTGCACACAATTTTTCCATTGGCAATTTTTCCCCCCTTCCTGTAAATTATTCTTTCCCCTTGTGCACCCCACTTGCTGCATGAACTGGGAAAGGTACTGGGAACGATTATGGCCGCTGAGCGCTGGGAGGGTGGGTATTAACCCTTGGAGAGAGATGGAAGAGGTTTGGAAGCAGGGGTCCCTCGTGGGATTATGTACAAAAGGTGCAGTTTGGTTTGAAAAAAAACCAACCCACTTCTCACATGTGCGTACAAAGACCAGGTAAAGGAGGGAGTAGTTACTTTAATTAAATACTGAAATCTTTTGGAAAAAAGTGAGAGAAGAAAGCTCAGAGGAATTGTAATCTATGGAGATGTAAGCTAATTACTTAATCACTTGCATTTGTAAATCTTATTATTGGAAAAGAAATTACTGTAGTGATTAAATTACAGATATTTATCTGCTAATAGCCCTGATTAACTGGTGATGCTAATCTGTCATTTTGAAAGCCAATATTAACGGCATCAATCTCACAGAACAATAAACAGTTTATATGAAAGAAAACTTTGTCCGTGCAGAGGCCAGATGTGCAAAGGGAATGTGGGATGTGTGAGATTCTGGAACCAGTTTGCTGGACCAAAACAGCCTGCGCTCTCAAAATGAGTTGGTTTGGCCCATTAACCCGTTGTCAGGCACAAAGTGCTACTTAGTTATGAACAAGTGCTGTCTTATACCGCAAAAGCAATTTAGCTAGCAGAACTTCTAGAGTAAATAAATAAATCCCAGGCTTAATTTATTACCAGAAAGTTATTAGGGCTAAGGCAGGTAGGCCAGAGAGAGCTGTTACTAAGTCTTGCTTGCAGGTCCTGCAAAGAAAAGGTAGCCGATAGAAACCAAAGAGAGGTATAATTTATTTATTTTTAACAGATACCTGACTGATGCTATTGATTTTCACTTTGGCTAAATAAACTTTTTCTTTTTAATCAGTGTTTCTTACCACAAGTGAAAGTGATGAAGAGGAAAAGTGGAAAGACCAGTACCTTAATTTCCTCTCCATGTTGCAGGGCAGGTTTTACAGGGAAATGAAACTCCAGCAAATAAACCCACGTTAGACCTTCAGAGGAAATTTGCTGTGAAGCGGACAATGGCAAAGTACCCAGAGAAGATCAAGTTTCCTATTTAAGCCGTTCAAGAAGTACTGCAGGAAAAAAAAAAGAAAAAAAAAAAAGAAATGAAACAATTGCTGTAAGTGCTCGCCTTACAGAGCTCCTATCTCAAATATAACTGGAATCTACCAATGTAATCTTTATGATGACCAGATGTTACTATTTCTGGGAATGTCCTGAGTTTTCAAGGGCTGCTCCAGTTTCCTGGCTGATTATATTGAAACCGGTGTTTGCCTCGGTTACAATAAAATCTGCCAGCTGGCTCATCTCATCCTATCACTGCCTCCCACTGCAATCTCCTTTATCCCAACGATTTA
This sequence comes from Tringa tobata, assembly GCA_033628505.1. Lineage (NCBI taxonomy): Eukaryota > Metazoa > Chordata > Aves > Charadriiformes > Scolopacidae > Tringa > Tringa tobata. Next base: position 3,945,505 of record JAHREE010000480.1, read on the forward strand.
AAGTAACCTTTCTTTGTGCAGAAACCACTACAATAGTCTTTAAAGCAAGACTTGAGACCTTTTGCTTAAATTGTGTTGGGGATTATTGTTGAAAGAAAAGAGAGTGTGGAAGGCAAGAAAGGACTACGGCACGGTGTTCCTTGTGCTAGATGCAAAGATAAGGATGTACTGTTAGTATCAGATCAGAAGGGGTTGGAAAATGCACTCAATTTGGCACAACACCCAACAAGCCTTTTCTTACCCTCAAAGATTTTATGTGGTTGGATTTAGAAGACTTTATTTTTTTTTATTATTATTTTTTCCCCCTAAGAATGACAGATTTTGCTAGAACTACCAAGTCAGATGCATCTGAGCATTTCCAATAGCTCTGAGAGACTGCCACAAATCCAGAAGTCCCAGATGAGTCTACACCACCCATGCAATGTAGTTCTGCATTAGTATGAGCTCAGTGAATCCTTCCAGAAACCACCAGACTCATGGCATGTGTTAGGTCCAGTCTTTGAAGATCTGTGTATGAAGTTGCCCATAGAGCAGTCCCAGACAGCACCTGACATGCTGCAAATGCTCCCTGCAATGAATCTGTGTCTGTGCAGTAAGTCTGAACTATATTAAACAGTGCTGGCTTTATGGTCTAAGCGTAGGCAACCTGGTAATACTGGTAGGCACCACTGGGAAATTTAGTGTATGCGTAGGTTTTAAAGGTTTTGCTCTCAGTAGCAAAAACAAACAAACAAAAAAGAAGGAAGAGCAATATTCAATTGCTCAAATTCAAGACATCCCACATGCAGAGCCAAACTTCTCGAGGAGCAGAACATTGCCAGTTTTCTGATGTGCTCAATAACAGAGAATGCTTCAGTGGATAAATACAGGTTACTGTGCACTTGGTCAATCTGCACTTTTGAACTAAGTGCGATATGCACCTATCTGGTTAGGAACATGGGAGAAGAAAATACACAACTGCTTGCTTTCATGACTCCAGGCGTACATGAGAGTGATAGTCTTGAGACCCAGAAACCCTAGATGTTATGTAAATTGGTTTGTTTTAATAAGGGTGCCTAATCAGCACCCTTGGGTAGCTCAAGATGTTCTGGATGTCACCAGGAGCTGAGACAAGCTCAGGGGTCAAATGGCAAGGGCCCTTCTGACCTGTGTCCTGCAATGACAAGTGAAGACCAAGTCTCAGGGCCCCTCCCATTACCTGAAAAACACTTGTTCTGGGGACATCACAACAGGAAATCTCCTCGGGAAGAGGAGACCATGTCTTCATGTAATACAGAAATGCCCTCAATTTCTGTCTGTGCAGGCTGGGAAGTGGAATAGAGTGGGCCCTCGATTTTCCTGTCAGCTTTCTCTTCCAGAAAGCTAGAGAGTGCAGAAAACCCTGTGACCAAGGAGTTATATTCAGTTGCTATTGAGAAGTGTTTGTTTGTTTTTCTTTTTTTCTTTTTTTTGGGGGGATGTGGTCAGACTGGGGAGGTACTTCCAAACAAATGGGGTGCCTTGTATGTAAAGATTCTTACCATGAGGAAAAGAATCCCAAACCCAGGATCGACTGACTGGGTGCAATGACAAATAATTTATCCTTTGCAGTGGCACCTTGATTATAGGAAAACATTGAAATGAAAGGGACCTTCTATTTTTCTTCTCTTACTGGAATGAATATATATAATTCATTGGGAAGGAACCACCACAGGCAAACTCACAAGAAAGTAGAGGAATGAAAGCTCAATGAAGCTCAGAGAGAAGAATGGGAGTTCAGAAAGACATTTTCTTTCAGTTCAGTAAGCTATAGGTGAAGCTCAGAAAAACACCTTTCCAGCGAAGAATTTAAAATAATATTGGAATTTTTTTCCCCTTTCTGGTAACCGCCCTGACTTGTTGTGATCCAACAGATGACAAAAGGAGCTGGAAGCTTTCAGTCAGTCTCTGGAAGCAGTCACATACCTAAAAAATGAAAAGACATAATTCACATAACATTTCTGGAGTCTGAAGTGCTCTGAAAGAGAAACAACAGTTTTTCTTAAAAAATAAGTGCACATATTCAATAGTTAGAATAGAAAACTTTGTTCCTTGCCAGACTTTTGGTGTCTAATATAAGTTATCAGGGAACAAAACTCAACACTCTGAACCTGATTTCTGGTATGGAAGCACAGGGAATTCTAGTATCTAATTTTCCACCCACTTAAAGAAATCATTTTAGGCATTTTGAGCCAAGACGTTTTGAAGTTCCCTTAACTGAATTATTGTTGGTTTGCATTCTGATTTCATTCATGTAAGGGAAGAGAAAGGCAAAATCATCTTTTTTTCCGAAATATTTTAAACGAAATGTCTATTTTTATATAGCATTAGTGGTGAATGGTTAAAATAAAAAAATAAAAAATTCTTTTATAACTTACTTAAGCCTTTCATTTTCCTTTCCAAGTGTTTTGTCTGCATATTTTCTTTTCTGTGGCTGTACTAATTATGGTATAGTTATAAGTAGTGTTATCCTTCTGGTAGTAAAAATGGCAATTATGACAAAGCAAAAAAGCTTTGTCCTGCTTTCAGTTTGTCTTGTCTCTTTTGACTGGGAGCTCTGCAAGGCACTTTCTTAGTCTGTGTTTACCGAGTAGGGATACAACATGATCCTGCTGTCAGTGGGAGCTGCGGGAATTCTGTAATTACCTCTAATGTTCCCATTTTCCTGGTAAGAGAGCAGGAAAAATCCGTTAGGGCCAGACACACATCTTGAGTCTCTTCTGAACACTAGGAAACTGTGAATGCTTCATCCTTCTACAGTCCTCTTTAAACAAAGTTATACTTTTTAAAAGAAATGCGTTTTTCAGTTTTAGGGGCGATAATGCTGCATTGCCAGTAGAGACGACAGACACGTATTGAGGAAAGGGACGAAAGACTGGTCTTCTAATTGATATGGTGTGCGCAGCAGGAACTCTTATTAGAGTTGAAGTATTTGGGCATAAAAAAGGCACATCGTTTTTTATCTAAGCCTAATGTCAGTTCCCCAGTTTTGATTCCTTTCTGAAAGAAGTATGTCTTTCTACCAATAGGACACAAATTCCAAGGAGTTTTACAAAACGTTATCAATATTTATAATGATGCCTAAATGCAAACCTGCAGTCAATCTGTTTGGACAACAGCTTTGATAATATTCTTTTTTCTGAATATACAGGTCTGCTAACATCCCGTTAAATAAATGATTTTATACAGACTCTAACTACCCAGGCAGCAGCTTGAGCGGCCTTGTGCACACAAATAGTACATTATGAACTATAAAACTGTCTTTAATTCATTTGTGAGAATAAAGTCATCCCTGTGCAAAATATCAGAGGATAAAAATGTATTCTGTCCATATAGCCACCAAGTTTGTGATTATAAGATGAACTTGCAAAAGTTGTAATTTCGATTTTGCAAGCAGGCCCATAAGTTTTCAGTCAGTATACATGCAATGTATCAAAACATTTTCAGGATTATAGCCTAATATGGGGAAAGAAGAATCTTTCTAAATCTTCTGGATCTGGATGAAGCACAGCAGGTGTTAAGGGGAAACATGAGGTGAGACTGGAGTCACAACCATCACTGTTGCCTGAATGTTTCTGCTCAAGATCTTTCTTATTTATTACTTGCAAGAGCTGAAGACCTGGTTTAGAAACAAGACCATCAGTATCCCCACATCATCACTCTGTCACCCCCATTACAAGGCTGTAATTGGAGTTGTCTACTGAATTTGAATACCTTGATTTACTTGGGTGACTTGCCCAGTTACAGAGACAACTCTTGACAATTCAGACATGGGTGCAGTTCCGCTGTCCCAGCTAGGTGCCCATTCCCCACCCCAGAGATTAATTTTCCCCAGCCACACTGGGGCATTCCTCCCTCATGAACACGGCATGACCGAGCACAGAAAGACAAAGAAGGCAAACCTTGTAGAGCACCCTGCTGTCAAAGTTTTGTAATGAGAAGCTCCATAAGGAAACCCACATGCGTCGATATTTGGTAGAAAGACAGTTTGGAAAACTTACTCTGGAATTTGAATAAGAGATGGCCTGCTCAGAAGTCAGAAATAAGACCCTCAGATCCCAGAAATGTTATGAATTTTGTTTTCCCTAGATGTGACTTGAGCCAGAGGCTGGTGATCAAGGTCACAGATAGCCGTACAAACAACCTCTTCTGTAAGTGTTGACAGGGTCATTCAGATGGTTCCTGGATACCTTGGAGCTTGGTCTGTGCTGGAGAGCAGTCAGGTGGTTTGGGGGATATAAGGTAACCACAGGTTATCCACAAACAGTGACTGGCTATATTGGTCCACTTCTATGGGCTGGCTCTCTGTCAGTGCTTGATGGCATTACCTTTCAGGGTTTGTAGAACACACACACTTTTTCCTGATCGCTATCATCCAACATCAAGGAGAAGAAGCATATCCTCATTTTAGCCTCTCTTTTAAGAGCTTATCCATTCCCATCTCTAGAAATGGTAGTGCATGATTTGAAGTAACCATGTGGCATGTACAAAGGTGAGTACTTGGGGCGGTCCCATGGCCTTGAGATTCAGAAGGCTTCGTTCAACTTATTGAGGAGGTCAGTCAGGTAGACTAATCTCTGGGCTTTGTCTGTCAAAGGACTCTGGTGTGAGATAGGGTAGAAGACATATGGTTATTGACTTGAGATGGGGGATGTGGTTTTTCCAAACTTATTTTTGAGCTGTCCAGAGAACTCTTCCCGCTGGCCAATACGTTTCCCTTCCTCATGCCTTTAACAGCAGGAGATGACGAAGCATGTAATGCACTGTGTTTTGCTTCTGCTGTTGTTCAACAAGCAATTCAATTATTCACATTCAGCTGTGTCAAAAGCCTTTTCTATAGATGGAGAAACAAGGGAGTGTTATGCAGTCACATATGCCTGAACTTTTCCATGTTGGTCATATCTTTCATTTATGCTGTCTTCTTTAATGCAGGTACAACTGTAGTACAGTGAGAAAAACAATGTCAATACCTTCAGGAAAAATACAGAATATAAATAGTAAATTTCTGCCACAAGACCTACAAATGATAAAAAATATTCTATGTTTAACAGAGCATTTCATTAACACTCAGATCTGGTTTACCTCTCAACGACTTGCAAAATTTCAGTGACGTATAACCTACTGGTCTAAGCAGTCACATAGACCCAGTTTAGGTCAGGGACTTGAAATTCTTATCTTTTTAAAAAATGTTGCAATCACTAGAGCAGAAGGGTTTCTGGTATGGGGAACAAACTTTTTTCTCTTTCTATAAACAATAAAATAATCGTTTAGCTATTAGAGAATGTATAATGTAAGCTGAAAATCTGAATCAAACGAGCTGAAAAGTGATTGCTGAGAAGCATGAAGATAAAGTGTGTAAATTAAACCACTTTTCATGCCTGATTTGGAGGAGGTTTCAGCTCTCTCATGTGGGTGTCTTACATGTGCATGATGGGGTATCTGCCTTCCTTTATCTAGTGAAAAGGCAGCTAGACCTGTTCTGAAGTTAATTCCCAAAATGTAAGTGTTCATTTTCAGCCAGACGTATTAGTCAAATTTAATTTGCATACAAAACAAATTACAGCTATTGTGAGAAATCATTTTTAAGTCAGGTAGACTCTCCCCCCACCCCACCCCCCCCCAAAAAAAAAGAATGAATAAATAAAAATAGGTCAATCCTGTAGCATAAGCGTAGTTACTACTGCATAAAGATGTCCCAAATCAATAATGTGTTATTCCCCTCCTTATCAAGAATTATTTTTATTCACCTGAAGTCTTGTTTCATCTATAAATAACTGTGTCCCAGTTAGGAAGTGAGAATTGCACAGTTTAAACCAGATCAGTACGTACTTTGTGAGCAATATAAGAACTTATCAACAATGTCTCTTTGCTTCCTGTAGCAGCTTCACCTTCAGAATGGCTAGTCTGAAGTGAATTAAGAGATTCACGTAATGTAATTTTTACTTCTTTTGATTGTTCAGAAGTAAAAACTAAAACTAACAAAACCCAATACTTTAAAATAATTAACATTATAAGAAAAACTGCGTTTTTCCATAATGATTTTTAAACAACCCATAAAAGTAAAAAATTTTAGTTTGTTGTGAAATAACTTCTCAATGTTATGAAACAGAATATTTAAAAGACCCTCCTAACAGACTACAGAAATGCTATTGATTTAAAGCACAAATTAACCTCTTAAATAAAATACATGAAAAGAAATTAAAAAGTTAGTAAAGAAAATAAGTAATATACATTTTAGGAAAAGTCAGAAATACATACAGTTTTCTTCAGTTTAGCTCATTTTTGCTGTTCTTGATGAAGGGGATAAATAAATATCAGTGTATGCTTTCTTACTATGCTGGCAGATTTTTATAAGTAAAACCAGCAAAACCAAAAGCAATTTTTCATAAAAGCCACGTGTCAGTTTGTGTAGGTGTGTGCGCTCCATGTGGGTTATGTGATGTCTGCAAGTGATATGTCTGCCATCCACAAATAGATGCAAAGTCCTCAAGTATGTAAATATATACATATATGTACAGTATATTGGGAAAGCAAAGATGCTGAAGTTGCGCTACTAAAGAGGGCACAGTTTTCCCATGGTATAATTCATTATTATTGTGAGTTTAGTTAAGTGGGAGGTCTATTTATGTGGTGCTTAAGGTGCCTGTCAAAAGGGTGCTTGGCACTTGCTCCTCCATTGCGCTTTGAAGTTCACTTCCTACAGTAACATTTTCCAGTCATAACACCTCCTTCTTCACAGCTAAAAGTCAAGGCTGCTAGCCATCCTCCCGTGCTTCAAAATATAAAAACCGTAATTCAGCCCAAAGGAAATGAACCAATTACAAGGAACTTGGTTTAACTTCCTGCTGTGGTAGACAAATGGAGATCTGCTATGAAAGTAAGCCTGCAAGCTTAAGAAATATGTGTAGGTATTGAGCAATTACAGTCAACTGGAACATGCTAAGCAACAAACGCAATCCCTTTCTATAAGGACCAGTCGCTGCCACTAGCATCTGAGGATAACGAAACCATTATGGTTGCTCTACCCTAGACAGAGAGGTGTGTGTGAAATTTCCTGTTCTGGTCGCGGATTTCAATGTTTTCAGGGTGGTGGAAAAAAGGACTAGTCTATAAACTGCAAAGAATGTGGGTCAAAAATATGTGTTCATTTCTGCCGACAGAAAAACAGAGATATCCTGCAGAGCTTCGTGCATATAAATGGTATGGATATATTCACAGTTAAAGGTTTAGCCTAATAAGGAGTAAAGGTCTGTAGTAGAAGTTTAGGACACCTTGAATCATTGCTCATTGCTTAATGCCTGAAAAGTTAATATTTGCCCTAGAACCTGGGAAATATAGTAAGTTCTATCAGTTAACAACATAAAAAAATTATTTGCCTTCATTATTTCATCTTCATGTTTCATAGTCCTGGTAGTCCAAGAATACAAAGCAGACCAACCTGGTATCACTTCTCCCTAGAAATACTTCCCATTTTTCAGCTGGAATTGCATCACATGTAATCCAAATACTGTTCATATATTTTTTTAACATTTAAGAATTTTTCTTTGAAATTATGGATCACCTTTATCCCGAGAAATAAGTAACGTATTCTCTGTGTTTTCAAGACAGCTGAAAAATATGAACCATCACTATGCCATGCTATCTTACAAATCAGTTTAAAAAAATGTTTTGAAAATTATTACAGTTGGCTTTTGATACACACTAATATAAATATTCAATATATACAGCAAGTATTTACAAAACACCTAATGATATTAGCTAAAATACTTTGCTAATGCTGCTTTGTTGTGAAAAGCACTGTTTTAGGTATGACCAACTAGTGGTCATACCTAAACATTTTTGAAAACACTCTTAAGTTAATAGACTGTTTTACTTATTTCACTGGTACCTTTTGAGATGTCACTAATACAGTGTACTAAACAATACAGCAAATAATGTAAGCAGTGTGTAACAAAATGCAATATAATGCTCTGGAAAAGAATTAATATGCTTTTATGATTCCCATTTCTCGGGATTGATTTTCATTCTAAAGCACAGAAAAATTGAACAACGAAATGTCAGAATAAGGTGAGCTGGAAATTCCAAGCTTTGAGACATTCTACAAATACTGCAGAAAACTGGTAGGCATTCAACCAAAGATCTACAACAGAGGATTCCTGGTTTCTTGTTTACCTAATCCACAACAAGCATTCTTTCTTCCATTGCAATTTATGTAAATTCCTTTAAGCTGAAACTACACTATATAGGGCAATCGTACAATCCTTTGTCAGCTCTCACAAGTTAAATGAGGTCAGGGTCAGGCTGGGTTAGGGTTGCCTAGGAGGCGTGCCAAGAGAGCTCAGGATACAGCAGGAGGTGGTCATGGTCACAAGTCAGCAGGGTGGCCTCGGGCTTTCCCTGGCCCAGGCGTGAAGCAGCATCTCGTGTGTTTGGAGCAGCCTGCAAACAGACCCGCTGTCTCCACTTGGAGCAAAAGCCCATGTCCTGCCCCTTTGATGGTCGTATCCAGTTGCATACCTAGCAAGCTTAAAAACATTAATACTACCATTCTGGCCAAAACCTCATTTGGGACTGTAGTTACCCCGGCCAAATTAATTATCCGCTTTGACTAATTTAGGTAATTAGTTCAGTCTGCCTATTTATTTGCTTGTTTATCTTTTCTAGACAAAAGACGAACAAATACCTATTTTTTTTGGAATGATTTCAGTGAAAAGCCTTTGCGAACAATTTCTTTTTTTGCAGTTGCACTATGAGCCAGATTACGATGAGCTGTCCAATTTCCGAAAGAGCTCAGTGTTTAATAATGTGCAATGGGGACTTCCAGTATCAAGAACGCATGACAGAAAAACTTAACAGAAATATATTTTTAGTTAAAAAAACCCAACCATGCCCAAACTGAATTTTTTTCAGTCTGCAAAGCTGTAAACTTAGGGGACTGTGCTGTTTATCCATCTCACTTGTCAGTCTCCCTAAATAATTTCTCAGCGTACTGGGCAGTTTTTATTAAACTGAAAAAAAACCCAAACCAGTAGATGTCTGTAAGTTAATTACATTCTATAATTTTCAGGCACACCGGTGTCTTGTCAGAGGAGATGGATCCAGAGCAGTACCTCCACTGCCAGTTATGACTTAATAGGCACATAAGGACTGCTCAGCTGAATATCACAGGTTTATCTTCAGACTAGCCATATCGGGGTTGCCTCATAACGAGGGAGCACATAGAAAGGAATGGAGATTATTGTAACCATCAGATGGCTGATGGCTCAAAGAACATAAAACCACAGGAAAAGAGGTTGCATTAATTCCAGTGGTCACGGAGTAACTTTAGTTTTTATGTGGAGGGATGATACACCAAAAGCTGGATTTGTTTCAGAAAATGTTGATATGCCATATGAGTAAATAAAAATTAAATATATACATTGATTTTTTTTTCTCATTTTTATACTGTCTGTATTATGCATATGTTATTTCATAACCTACTCTGCCTGCCCACATCAAAAAAGGGGTCAAAATGTCAAACATTTTTGGCTTGGTAAGAATGCTGAGTACCTTATGCTATTTCATTTCTTCCATGTGCATTCATAGGGAAATAAGATCATTTGGAAATATACATGTTCCTGATTTGTACTTTTCTTGCCAGGTTCACGCCCTCTGACCTTGTCTATTGCAGCAGCCTCCTTGTACATCCAGCTCTGCACTCTTACTGCAAGCCTCCGAGGACCTTTACCTCTACATCCCACCAACTTTGTGACCACAGGAAGCTACCTCCAGCACTGCACCTGGACAAAGCCTCAAGCCAGGACCTGTGATTTACGCAGTCCCTCACCAACCTAGTTCCCTTCCTGCAGCCAGCAGTTTGCCTTGCATTTCCACCCTCCCATGACTCCTGGGAGACCAGAAGGATTTCCACCCTCCCATGACTCCTGGGAGACCAGAAGGAGCTGCTCTTCCAGCATAAAAACTGCCACAGAAGTCCTCCTTTGCTAAACCGTACTTACATGACTGTGAAATGACAATGAAAGTAGCAACTGGAGCAATGTTGGAATAATATCCATACAGAGTGGAGGGACAGCACCTCAAATTTAGCCTGTTGTCTCAGAAGCTGTAGAGATCCCCATAGTGGGATACCGTTCCTCATAACTTAATGTTTTTGTCTTGATGTTCTCCTCATAGTTAACGGTTTGGTAATGTAGCAGCAAAGTTAGATGCTTTGCTTTGGTAATGTAGCAGCTTTGTTAGATGCTTAGTAAAAAGGATGTAATCAGCCATGTCTTGGCTTCACAAAACATCTTATGGTACCGTGCTATATCACCCTGAGAAATCAATTTTTGTCCCATGAAGGAGGAAGGGCCTACTGAGGAAATATGTACAATATGGCTGACAAGCTTGTTATAATAGGGGACTAACTGTTGCTAGAGATAAACATGAATAAATCTAGCCAATGATTTCAGTCTGTAAAAACTTTCCCCACTCAGATGGCTCTATCAGCACAGCTCGTCCTGGGTTCTGAAATATTTTTAAAGTAGATTGCTGTCATTTTTTTAATTTTCAGTTTTTTTCCACCCAAACTTTGCATGTCCCCCAGCTCCCATTAAACACAATCCATCTAACCAGTAACACTACACATGTGGTGAAAAAAAAAAAAAAAAAGCCAAGAAAAAAGGGGGTCAGGGAAAGGTTGGTTGAATAGGCAATTAGTGGGAAATTTCATAAACAAAAAGGGAAATGTGTTACAGAGCAGCCTTTTTTTTCTACATAAGTCTCCATTTCATCTCCAGGAATATTCTTTTCATGCATATTTAGTTTAAGAAAAAATCCACCATACATCTTTCAGGATATTTTTCATTCTTCATTTATGATACTATAAATGTTTAGGTAATAATGCTGGTACTGGAAACAAGTCAAATGAGCGCAATTCAAATTAGTGGGCAAGCTAGAGGAGAGACTTTCATTTACAGTCCGCTTGATCAGACCACATTAAAATCAGCAAGACTTAAGCCTACTCTGTTTACAGCCCACAGGTTGTTATCTAGTTTGAAACCTTTCTGTTCAGAATTGTTAAGCCAGTGCTGTACTGCATGCAGCTCACCATTAATTGGAAGCTTGGATTCTAATGGGTGTTTTTTGGGGCGGCAGCTGGAAATCCTGAAACCCGTACCATGCCCTAAAATGTATTCATTTAATTTAAAACCTTTACATAAAATTACCGGTTATTTGAAAGTTAAACACTTAGTCACAGCGTTCTCTATCAGATGCGATGAATTTATTCACATCTAGATTTTAAATTACCTCCTTTCTGCTTAAGATGCCAATTTCACTAGGCTACCTGAAACATCATTTACATAGAGTTATTACATCAGGAAAGAAAAAATCCTCCCTTGTGTTCAGTGCCTTGTTTCTCTAATCCCCACAGACAGTGAGGAAGAAAGGTTGGCTTTATACTGTCAATTTCTTTTACTGCACCCATTGGCACTTGTCAATATTCCTTACCAGGCAAAATGCGCAAATATTCTAGGACATGTAACAGCTTCAGAAGTTTGCTGCCACTTATATGTGGAGGTACTGTAAAAGTCTACACATTAATTAATGGAAAAACAGGAATATTTTGATGTTTCAAACCCACAAATGGAGCTGTACTAGCTGAGCTAATGAATCAGTTCCATGAAATGTTAATACTTGTAAATCACTATCAAATCTAACAACAAAAAAAATAATATAGGCAGCAGAGTACCTTCTTGTACTATTTAGTGGGAAAAAGTCACTGTATAACTAATGGAATCTTGTAAACATACACAGTTCCTTAGGGCTTTTCTGGGACATGGAATAAGATATGCTTCCAAGGTACACTCTCCTGTTATTTTTAAACAGGAGTTCAAACTGAAACATACACAAGATCTGGGGCCATCCAGCACTAGACCTGTAGCTTTTGCTGTAGGTCAATGCCCTAAATTATACACATTCTGCAGGCACTCGGTAATGGTATTCATTTTTATGCAGTTGTGTAAACATATTCCCTTTCAGTCAGACAGGACTCAGTCACACCTACTTGCAGTCATTCTCTTGTCACACTGAGTTAGAGTGACCACTAACAAATAAGAAACAATTGAGAATCATGCCAGTATTTTCTTTTCTTACCTGACAATTTCTCCTGAGGAGCCCTAGGTGTTAGACCTGGCTAAATGTAATTTGAGTAACTGAGCTCTGCCTAGCCAGCTCTCCCTGCAGTGGTAACTCAGTGATGCATACTTCTCGACTCCTTTCCCTCAACTCTGAGCTGGACTTGTTTTGTGTATCACTTCTCAAAATAAACAAAACAGTTCAGCACTGTTCTGGGAGGTCATTGAGATGGCTCTTCCCACCATAACCTGCTCAAGCTTTTAATCGTGAAATCAAGTCTAGAAGATGTATCTTGTGGAGCATCTTAAAAATTTAGTCCATCAAATGCCTCAGTTGGGTACTAAACTGGACTGCATCAGGTCCCCATCTAGCAAGTGAGCTTCCACCTTTACAGAAAAAAACAAGGCAGGAATAGTTGAGACTGGAAAGAAAAGGATTATTCTCTCTCTACACCCGGGATTCAGTTGAGACACTGCAGGTGTGTGCATATGGACTCATGAGATCAGAAATGCTTCCATGGCTCACAATTTAAATAAAGTCTTAGAGATCAAGTACTTGTACATATGTTGAAACCCAGAATAGAGTGATACATCCTTTGAGTGTATGGTGTATTTGATTTAATCTGAAAATTGAGTTTTTAGTTTGCAAGAATGGTGCAATAAAATAAAGGAAATGAGAGAGCTTTTATAAAAATAAAGGAAACAAGTAGAGAATTTCCCAAATTGGATGAAGACAGAGGTTTTCTTTAACCTGTAGGCTAACAGTAAGGCTTTAAGTCTGGGGAGCTCTGGTAATGAAACACCCACATATATTCTAGAACCACCATCCCATAATCTTCCTGATGCTTGCATTTTTGCCTGCTAGTCCTCCAGTCCAATATGAGGCAAAAGGACAGCAAAACTATGAAAGGCAGTGCAGTCTTTTATTCAACAATTTTATGTTTTATAATTTAGGGCTCCCTGTTTCCAATTTACACACCATTGAATATCAAGGCATATCTTACAATTTGGAACAGCAGATACTGAGACTAAGCCACATGATAATAATTGACATTTAGGTCGTATGCACAGAGGATGAACAAGGAAATCTTCTCTCCCCTGACTTTAGATGTCTACATATGACAGTGGGTGTCTACATATGACGTAATAATCCTGAACTCCCTCTACGATAACAAGAGAAACATGTTTTCCAGGGGTGACAATTTTCACTAAATGTAGATGTCTACTTTCAGACAAGATGGATCACATACTAGAAATGTCTGTTTCTTTTCATTAACTATAAAGAGACTTATACTGATTAAAAGACATGTAGACGTCTATGCTATAAATCCTGACATGCAGTCAATTGAATCCCATCCAAACACTTTTCAGATGCTTACAAATAAAAGAAATATATTACACAAGTAATTGACAGTGAATATTACCACTTATCATCACAAAAATCCTTAACTTTTTTTTTTTTTTTCTGCAATATAAAGGAATCTTGTATTTCTGTACTGGTTTTATATGCTAGAATTTTAATGTTAGACCAGTGGATAAATTTGTCTATATTTAAATATGCTCTTCCTTCAAAACCTTTTAAACTGAGACAAGAAACAATCAACACTTCACAGAATTAAAAAAAAGCAAACTAATGGCATATTTTATGCTTGTATAATATAACTACTATCTAATTTTTAATAGTAAAAATACAGACTTTAAATAATTTCTTCTCTGCATAAGAGTAGTGATATATTTGCATAATTCTCATACACTGCATGCAAGACAGGATTTCCCCTCTACCATTCCTGTTCCTCTCATTCATGCCTTACAGGACATGGAAATCTCCCTGTTCATACAAAATAAAAAAGGCTTTAAGTGTGAGTGAGAAAGCTGAGAGGAACTATGTATGGTATGTTTGCTAACTTTTTATAATGGTCTTTACTAAAAACTCAGCCAAACTAAGGATAATTGATTTGCTCTTTTCAGCATATAAAACTGTCACAAAATGTGACATATGCATGTTGTATGGGGCTTGACTGCAATTGCTATGTGAATTGTGACTGGAAACCTTTTTTGTGACCAGAATTTATTCCCATAGGCAGTTATGTACTTTGATACTCACTCCCCAAAACTACTGCATTGACTATGATTGTTTCAGAGCTGATGCCCTGAGAATCCTAGCTGGAAGAAATAATTTCCATGGAAAACTTCTAGTGCCAGAAAGACTCTAAGATTGACATGTAAAAACCAATAGCACAGCATTTGAACTCTTTTCTTTTCATTTTGACTGCCGAAATCCTGATCTTAAGTCATTAAGAATAATGTCATTAAGTCATTAGGAATAATCTACCGTATAATAATGGACTGGAAAGCTTTCTTATAATTTCCTCTGTCATGAACAGAGGGTAATATTTCCTTAGAAAATTGTATTTAGCTCTCGTGTGTCCCATAAGCTCTCTTTTCCACAGACTGCTATAATAAACAATAAACTTACCCATTCTGTCTCACTTATCATTTTTTCTGTTTTCTTTGGAAACTAGTTTTTCATCATTGACATACTATCCGATGATAGTAGGCATTAAATTGATATGCTATTTTTTCTGTAGTGAATCTCATATGAATTTGTATCCTAATGCATACAGCATGGGGAATAAACAGGAATTAGAGAAGAATTGCAGGGCTATGGTCCTGTTGGGATCATGGAGTTGTGGTGAGATGGTTTACATGACTGGAAGATTGCAACAGAGGGATACAGGCTTCATGGGAAAGGTAGACCAGGAAGATGAGAAGGGAGAGTTGTGCTTTATGTGAGAGAACAGCTGGAATGCATAGACGTCTGGCTGGAGATAGTGAGCCAACTGAGACCTTATAAGCAGCAAAGAGAGGACAAGCAAGGGTGACATTGCAGTAGGCATCTGCTACCGACTGCCTGACCAGGAAGAACAAGTACATGTGTCACCACAATCAACCAGAAGTAGCCTCAGGTTCACAGGCCCTGGTCTTCATGGACTTTATTCAATCACACTGATATCTGAGGGAAGAATAATACAGTACAGCATAAGGAATCCAGCAGGTTCCTGGAGGGCATCTGTTACAACTTCCTGACCTAAGTCACAGAGAAGCCAACAAGGAGAGGTGTTCTGCTGAACCTCATACTCACCAACATGGAGATACTCACTGGAGATGAGAAGGTCAAAGGAAGCCATAGCTTCCGTGACGATGTGATAATGTAATTCAGGATCCTGAGGGCAGGGAGGAATGGCTGATATGATATGGTTTGTGCTACCACCCAGAGAGACCACAATAGGTTGGAGAAAGGGGCTGACAGGAACCTCATGAGGTTCAACAAAAGGAAATGCAAAGTCCTGCACCTGAGGAGGAACAACCCTGTGCACTAATGTATGCCAGGGGCAAACCATCTGGAAGATATCTTGGCAGAAAATCCTTTGAGGATCCTGGTGGAGACCAAACTGAACATGAGTCAACAATGTGCCTTTGTTGCAAAAAATTATAATGGTATCCTGGGGTGCTTTAGGTAAAGTAATGATAGCAGGTTGAAGGCGGTCATCCTTCCCCTCAGCTCTGGTGAGGCCACATGTGGAGTGCTGGGTCCAGTTCTGGACTTCCCAGTACAAGAGAGACATGAACATACTGGAAAGAATCCAGCAAAGTGTCATGAAGACGATTAAGTGACTGAAGCATCTCTCCTACAAGAGGCTGAGAGAGCTGTGACTGTTTAGCCTGGGAGAAGAAAGTAATTTCACGGGGAAACTCATTGATGTGTACAAATATCTGATGGGAAGGTGTAAAGAAGATAGGATCTTTTCAGTGGTGCCAAGTGACAGGAGAAGAGGCAATGGGCACAAACTAAAATACAGGAGGTTCCCTCTGAACATCAGGAAACACCAAGTACAGGGACAGGTTGCCCAGAGAGGTTATTGAGTCTTCATCCTTGAAGGTACACAAAATCATCTGGGTGCGGTCCTGGGCATCTTGTTCTAGATGGTCCTGCTTGAGCAGGGGAGTTGGACCAGATGACCCCTTGAGAGGTCGCTTCCAACCTCAGCCATCCAATCCATATTTTAAATTCAGTGGCAATATTATCAGTAACTTTTGTAATATGGGCATTTTCCCAACAAAAGGTTTCCTAATGGGAACCACAGAATCATAGAATCATAGTATCACAGAGTGGTTTGGGTTGGAAGGGACCTGAAAGATTATCTAGTTTGTCAAACTAGTTGTCCAATGTTACTATTGAACCATAGTCTTTATTTGTCACTGAGCATAAAATGGTTGTGGTCCTCATGAAAGATTTTATTTTTCATAATATGGCAAATAACCAGTGTCTCTTCAGAAAGGTGCAACAGGTAGATGAGGAACTTTTCATGCTGTCATGTTATAGAATCATAGAATGGTTTGGGTTGGAAGGGACTTTACAGATCATTGAGTTCCAATGCCCCTGCCATGGGCAGGGACACCTCCCACTAGACCAGGTTGCTCAAAATCCCATCCAGTCTGGTCTTTTATACTTCCAGGGATGGGGCATCCAAAACTTCCCTGGGCAACCTGTTACAGTGCCTCACCACCCTCACAGTAAAGAATTTCTTCCTAATATCTAATCTAAATCTACACTCTTTCACTTTAAAACCGTTACCCCTTGTCTTATCGCTACAAACCCTGATAAAGAGTTCCTCCCAATCTTTCTTGTAGGTCCCCTTTAAGTACTGGAAGGCTACAATAAGGTCTCCCCAGAGCCTTCTCTTCTCCAGGCTGAACAACCCCAACTGTCTCAGCCTGTCTGCGTAGCAGAGGTTCTCCAGCCCTCTGATCACCTTCATGGCCCTCCTCTGGACCCATTCCAACAGGTCCATGTCCTTCTTGTGTTCAGGACTCCAAAGTTGGACAAAGTACTCTTGTGTCACAAGAGTGAAGCAGAGGGGCAGAACCATCTCCCTCGACTTGCTGGCCATGCCTCTTTTGATGCAGCTCAGGGTATGGGCTTAAATGGATTAAATCAGACAGCTTTTTGGGCTGTGAGTGCACATTGAAGGCTTATGTCGAGCTCCTCATCAACCAACACTCGGAAGTCCTTCTCCTCAGGGCTTCTCTCAATCCATTCTCCTCTCAGCTTGTGTTTGTGCTTGGGGTTGCCCTGACCCAGATGCAGGACCTTGCACTTGGCCTGGTTGAACTTCATGAGACTTGCACGGGCCTGTGTCTCAAGCCTGTCGAGGTCCCTCTCTATGGCACCCCTTCCCTCCAGCGTGTTGACTGCACCACTTAGCTTAGTGTCATTAGCAAACTTGTTGAGGGTGTACTCGATCCCACTGCCCAGGTCGCTGACAAAGATGTTAAGCAGTGCTAGTCCCGGTAGAGCACTCGACCCCTGAGGAACACCACTCTCCACTGGTCTCCACTTGGACACTGAGTTGTTGACAGCAACTCTTGTGCGACCATCCACCCAATTCCTTATCCACTGATTGGTCCATCTACATATTTCACTTATTTTAGACATTTATTTTAGAATGACAAGAATCATTACAATTCCCAGGAAGTGAAGACAGATTAGGGAAAAGTAGAAGCTGCTACTTGCAAAGCCTGGGCAAAATTGACGTAGACATGTTGTAGCCAAAGACTTGATCAGAGACAAGCCAAGACAGTGAACTTGACCAAATGGAGGACTTAATAAAAATGAAACAGTCCTAACTGAGGAATCGGAAACAGTACAATGAAACAGCCTTCTTCTTCCACTCAAGCCAAAGTGAAGAAGCTGCATTCTTCTAATCCTTTTGTGATCTAGCACTCTTTCAGAGAGTCTCTGTTAATTTGCTTTCTCTTCTCTTCTTTCAGTCTTACACTCAAAACTTGTACTATTTTTCTAACCTGCACTTTATTCTTAAGTATCAAGCTCTGTTGACCTCTTAGAAATAATTAGAAATCCCTCACAGAATAATATTTTACATTTGTCTTTCCCATCTCCAGTTTTTTATCTTAGCTTTAAAATATTAATCAGATTTAATCCCATGCCAGTTTTACTGGAGAACTACCTGTAGCTTCCATTGGTCCTGGATCCGGCCTGGTGTGCTTCTCTAGCTTTAGAATATATTAGCAGTTAACAGTGAATGCAATCTCACCAAATCATGAATTGACTCAACAAATGCCAAGGGAATTTTTATTTCTTTTGAGTTTCATTTTTCCTTTTTTTTTTTTATTTTCTCAAATGGTTTTCCATTTGCTAAAAAAAAAATATTGGCTGTCTACTGTAGACAATAAATGAAAGCAATCCTGTTGTGTTGTATCCAGCTTGCTTATCTACTGTTCCAACTAACAATAGAAAGTATCACATTAGGGAAATCTATTGCCTCATCTGTGGAACCTATCCTGAAATTAAAAAATGATCTGTTGCTGTCTAAATTAAATAACAAAACCTAAACTTGCAAATTTTTGTGATACAGGAAAAATGCAATGAAAGAACTCATCTATAAAACTGAGGAAATAGCTTTAAGTCATCTCCTAAGTGTATCTGGACTTTTTAATTTTGGAGGGCAAACCTAGAATCTTCAGAAGTCCCCTAGATCTACTCCTACAGTAGATTATGAGTTTTGATATGCATATTATTACATTGTTTAGGAGCAATAAAAGAACAAATAGATATCTGAGACTATTTAAAACTTGTTTAGATTGCTAGTGAGGCTTGTGAGCCTATGAATTTAACCTCCATGGACTAAGATGAGTTGTTCAAAGTTTTTTCCTCTACTTTCTAATTCTCTTAGCAAAGTCCTAATAGTGGCATTTGGGAACCCTCCCTTGCAACAAGAGTGGGAACCAGAAGGACAGCTCAATTCACCTTGAAGCTGGACTTTGCAAAGGAAATGAGGTGAGCGTAGAATGTGCCTGAAGAGAAATTAACTGGCAAAATTAATCACAAATAAGATGGTGGGGAAGAAACAAGAGACTGAGGTAAGAGTTACCTTCTAACAGGTTACCAGTTAGTTTTAAGGCATAGAGGCACTTAGGATTACAGGACAACTTTCAAAAATGGTGTTGAAAGATTGCAACAAGTAAAAGGAAGAACAACAAAGATGTTTTGATGACTGAAGAAGGGGACCTTGAAAAACTTAAAGCATATGCTTTTAAATAAGTAACCAGGGGGAAGGCCAGGTGTGAACTTACAGAGGAGTAATTAGTGGTTCATATGCTAACTTCTCTTGCTGTGAATTATTTATATGTCCACACTAACAAATATTTCCAGTTTGTTTGTTTGTTTCCCATCAAGGAATATTTTACATAATTGCTCAGAGTATATAAATACTTCTATGGGAAGAAATTACTGAGGGTTGCAATGAGAAAGAGACAGAAGTAGAGCGTCTGGCACTGGAGTCTCAGTTCGTATCAGAAGACCTAGTGCTTCAGGAGAGAATCACCCAGTTGTCCTTGCTTGCTCTTCTGCAGTGCATATCATGGTGAGGCCTTGGAGAGGCCAAGCTGTTTCTTCTTTTTAATGAAATTAAGTCAAAAAGGCTAATGGATGCCAGCAAGCTGGAACTAGACCAGTCTGAAATGTTTATAGAGTGGACATTGTCTAACCATATCTGCTCACTGATAGCTAGTGAAAACACAGTCAAACACCAACATTTGTTCTAGGTTCAGTGAGACTCATTCAGTTAGCGGATATTTTGTTACTGCTGTAGGCCAGATAGATACATTGCAAATTAGACTTTTTGCATACTTCTATATAATTTTGATGATTGTCCTTTCCCTTCTAGTTTCTCTGCAATTATGCCACTGCAGTCTGGTGTTTCAATTCAAGTTGTGGCTTATGGAGTAATTTTCTGAGGACTCCTCCATTGCCATAGTGACATCTGTCTTCATTGCTCTGTAAACTAATCACCATCTAGCTGTTCAGTGCATTTGCTCTAGCTCTTTATTGCATCAAATACAAGGATGAGCAGCAATTACTTCTCTGGAACATGACTAGAACCCTCAAGGAGGACTGCTAGAAATCTACAGTCTTTGACTATCTATTATTTTGATATTTATTATTTTAGGTATATTCTGATGACCAAAATTGCATGCATCAATTCTGCCCAGTTGCCTCACTGGCCTACTTGAATAGACTGACAGAGATGGAAAATCATACTTAAAATGCTGACTACTAAGGCACAAAATTTGTGCAGGGTGTTTGCCCCTTTCCACCAGGAGGATTACTTTTCAAAGATCATATTTTTTCATCACTCAAGGTCCAGTTTATGTTATTTCATAGTCCTGTAGGCCACTACGAAGACTCGGTCAAAACTGTGTACCAGTACTAATTTCTCACAAATTTTTTTTCCTTAAAACAAAGTGTTTCAGCAAGTTGTTTTGATGACTATTTATTAACCATGAAATTGTTTGAAACACTTAACTGTATTAAAAATTGGAATTTCAAAATATGAAATATGCCCACGCACTATAAAAAACATATGTGCACAGTGTGAACACTTTGACATTGTGCAAACCTGTAGGGTTAAGGAGTAATCTGGTTTGGCCTGAATATGTAGGTGTAGCATTATTTCTTGTAGCTAATTAGCTAAATATAATTGCTCTAATCAGGTGTCTAATGCTATTATTTGGTTTAAGTTCCAAATTCTCAGTCTCCACATTTCTACTGGATTTATTAAAAAGTAACTTTTGCTGCAAACATTTCCCCGGATAACTGGTGGTGGAATATCTGAGATGAAACTATCATGGAAAATGTGTCAGTGAATTTGTGAGGCTAGAAACAACCTCCAGATGATACCATGTTCTTTCAAAAGCTCTAATGTTCCTTATATTTCCCATTGATTTTTCCTTAAATAACAGGAATGAGCCTAAAGATTTAAATGTCCTTATATTTCTGATTTATTTTTTCAGAATAACAGAAAAAAGCTCACAGATATATTTTTCTCATGTTACTTTTAGCAATTATTTTACCTTGTCATAATACGTATTTCACCACTTAAATATTATTAAGAGGGTTAAACAAGCTGTAAAACATCTTTTCCTTTTATTGTGTTACTGTTGGAAACATGATCCCACTAATAGCACTTGGACTATATTCGCTTTAAGGAAAATATTATCAGACAGTATTATTGATGTGACTTAATAAGAGAGAAAAGACATTACAAGTGCTACATCAGATCATGAGAATAGTAATTTCCATATAACTAAAATAATTCTTTTTTCTATTCTTCTTCTTCTTGTAAACTTTGTATTTAAAAAAAAACAGAGCTGATAAAGCTCATTGATCCATCCAGGCTTCTGTTACTGTCTGTGCATATGGCTTCTTAATATTCACATAGCTTGTACACTTGCTTTGGGGTAAAATTCCTGTTTAACTACTCCAGGATGTTCAACTCCATGACTGAAACCTTTATAGTCATCTTTTATCATACAGGAAAAAAAATGGCATGCTTGTGCTACTTGTATATTTAAATTATATGTCTATTTTTTTCATAATTGCTGATATTTTATAGTGCCATATGACTTGACGATGTACTGTACAGATGAAAATAGATTTTGCAGCAATATATGAAAGAAATACAGCAAATAAGATGTACAGGAGGTTTTATATTATTTTATTTATTTTATTTTAACAAGTAGTTCTGCATTACTTCCTTTCATACATAGTAGGCTGGAACATCTTTCATACAACTACCATTGCATATCACTACATAAGCAGTTATATTTCCAGGGGGAGATATTTGGGCCATACTTCAGTAAAATATTTAAGATTTTGTTTAACTAACTCCAAAACGGGAACTGTTCACAGACAGCTTCCTGAGTGCCTTGTATGTCAAGGTCGCATAGATACGAAGAAATCAATGGTAATGCCAAGAAGCCATCCCAGATAAGAGGAGATCTGGAAACAGAAATAAAGAATGGGAACTATATGGTAACATGTAAGTCAAACATTTTAAAAATGCAACAACTCGGCAGATTTTTATTCCCTTGATAGAAATAGGTAAAGAACTGTCCGGTTAGCTGTGTTCTGTAAACTTGAAGACAAGAAGAAATAATTTAAAAATATAATAGCAACAAATAAATTCAAAGATCAGGAATAAATCTATTGCTGCACGCAGACAGAAAAATGTGAAGAAGTGACATGGAAGAGGTAGAAGTGTTCACAAGGTACTTTGTTTCCATGTTTAGCATTAAAATGTTTGGAGTGAAATGTGTGTCTTAGGAAGTATCTGAGGCACCACTTGACACTAAAATTACATCTATTCTGGTGAACACATCCATAAAATCCATTCCTTTTAGCCTTTAGGAACTAGATAAGGAGCTCTCTAAACCAAAGAAGGGCTCAAATAGGCAATTTGGAGAAGGGCTGAAGGGCATCTGTTGATCTGTCACACCTGAATGAAAGGTTAATCATGTGCTGAATCACGGTGACATTTCTATAAACAGCAGTTGAAACTAAGCAGACTCATATTTTGTAAACTCATTCCTAGACAGATTGCATTATGTAGGCAACATGGTTTCCAAATTATGAATGAGGCATAATTTTGCTCTTAAAACCAATGAAAGCTCAAGTTAGAAGAAAAAGTGGTAGTATTGATGGATCAAAACTCTAGCTAGAAAAAAAAGGGATCGGGATTTGAATGACTACTGGCTTCATCTTTTCAAAATCACACCAGTAACAAATGTTTACAAAGTCACTTTATTTACCCTTGCTCCTGGTTTATAAATAACAACATATTAAACAGTCATTTTACTTCTTAATTAGGATTCTTAGCTAGTTTTGCAGTGACAGGGGTAGTAATTTTGGACCTGTGCCTGCATCCAAACACATCCAAATTTAGCAGATGCTTCGAAGCCGATGTCCAACATTCTCTTGCAGTTGCTTTTACCAGATCATACCATTTAACATATTTAACACTTTAATCAGTTATAAACATATAGCATCAACATTTACTGACCTACTGCACCATGTGCTTCCTAAGAATCACGAACTATATATCCCATGAAAATACAGTCATCGTGTGTATTCTGGCAGCTTGGTGAGTCAAGGAGACCAGGATTTGGTTCCAGATGTAAGCACTGGCATTAGACTTAATACACATTAATAAAGCTGGAAAGTTATTCAGCTGCTCAAAGATGCTCAACTATTTTAGACAGAGTGAAACATCCCCTCAGGCTCTGTTGGGTAGTTTGATGTCCATTAACAATAATGGGAGATAAGCCACCTAGATCACACATAGACACTTCCACTGATGACTTCAACGTTCAAGTGTGTGAATCTTGAGCCGCTACAATCTGGGCAGCATCCTGTTGTATAAGCAGTAGGCAACCCAGGCCACTTGAGATGCCTTAAGATTATCAGAGAAATCTGCACAGATTGGCAGATACGATGCAAGACAGGGAGACCTGTACCTTTCTGGAGATACAGATACTCTATAGCATTTTTTTAGCTGACACTCTTTGTGTTCAACAGATTGGTTTGCCTTACGTGCTCATCTTGGCTTTGTTACAGCACTAATTTGGATCTTAATTCTCTGTCAGGCTGCCTCTTTCAAGGACTTTTGCAATTCACAGTGGGAGTCATTGCATCTAGCTTTAGCCGTATCCTCAAAGACATCCTTGTAGCCATTCAGAAATCGACCAGATGGATGAGGCCCTGAGTAACCTTATCTAACTTGGTGGTGCTTTGAGCAGGAGGCTGAACCAGGTGACCCCCACAGGCCTTTTCCAACCTGTGGTTCTGCTTATATCTGAACCGACTACCTGGGGCTGCTCTGAGACCCTGCGAACAGGCGACTGAAGGGGGCACATCTGCCAAACGTAGGTGCCATCTTCGGGATGAGGTGAATTGCACCCTACGTGTGACTGTTTCCTGCCACTGACCTTAAAGAGAGTATACAGTGACAGATTCAGACGCAGACACCTGCACTGAAGATTTCTACAGCTAGTCAGGTAGATCCCTCCCTCAATAACTGTGAGATCTCTGTCTTCTCAAATTTGTTTGCTCTTGTCAATAAGAGAAAAAATCCAATCTATTTCTATGGTAGAAGTATTTTAAATGCATTATTATTATGTCCACATTAATTTAGTTATATCATTTATAATACCTTTATTATAGCTAACACACAGGTAGACTGTGGTCACATACAACCTGTTTCCCCCAGAAATTAAGTTTAATAATCAAATGGGGTAGCAAAGCCTAAGAGAATAGTGACAGGAAGCATATTTAATGGTTGAGATGACAGACTTCTTTCCCAACTTTTATCCCCATTTGCTGTGTGACCATAGGCAAGGCGCTGTGCCTCAGTTTATTCAAATGTAAAATGGTTATAATTAATATTCAGCATAATTAATGATTAAGTGCCTTGAGAACATGTGATGAAACAAGCTCTAGAAGAGCAGAGTATTTTTGCTTCAACCTCTTTAAATCTGTATCCCCTTGCCACATATTTTCAAAAAGTCTACAACTCCTTACTAGAGCTAAATGACTAATTCAAATGAATAATTTATCTGAAGAATTTTGCTTTGTTTTCTCTTTGCAAATTGTTCTCAAATAGACCGCAAAATTCTTGGGCTTGTTAGTTATTGCCAAATTATGCACAGATCTCTTCAGTGACTAATTCTGCTTCTGAAGATCACTGCATTTTTTCCAGAAAATGTTAGTAATTTACTGTTTGCACTGTGCTGGTAGTCCTTTCCTATTATTGAAAAGCATATGTAATTAATCAATGCAGTTGTACCTATGTGTAATGATATTTTATAAATAAATACCTATATATGAAAAATTCCTGATTCATGGATTTTACAGGTCAGAGAGCACCAGGAGACCACCTACTCAGAACATCTGTAGAGTCAGTTTCCCCTGAGTTGAGCCTAATAATTTGTGCTTGCCTCAAAGTGGCAGACTCCTTTTAAGAGGATCTGCAAAAGATTATTGAAAAAAGGAAGCATATTTTCAATAGACTTAAATTCACTATATGGGGATTGATTCTTTCTTCTCCTTCCACTATGAATCAAAACTGACTAGAAACTATTGGATTAAATTACATCCTCTGTTCATTCTTGATTGGATGACTTTAAGAGGCAGAGGACAATGCACTTCTATTGGTAGGTTCTTCCAATATTTAATTGCCCTTTGTGTTAGGAATGTTTCTTACCCGTAATATGAATTTTTCAGGCTTTAATTTCCCAATATCAGTTCTTGCTAATAACTTCCTATGTCAGTACTCCCAGTGAAAGTACTTACACGTCACAATCAAGCCACCTCTTGATCTTTTTCATGAGCTAAACATATCGAGTTTCTTGAGTTGTTTACTGTAAGACTGTTTTAAGCCCTCAAACAATAGTTTCTTATGAACACTGTCTTGAATTTGTTGACATGCTTTAATATTCTACTGCCAGTCTCAGCAGTGCCATTTATATAGCTAAAGTTCATGACATATTGATTAAGAACATCCATTTCCTGCTCAGAGATCAGGAGAAACATCGTTGTGACTGTTGCTAGACAAATGATGAATCATACATACTTAAATAAAAAGTTCCAGTTACATACACGCAACACACACACAAATTCATTTTTGGTCAATGCAAATATTTAATTTGACTTAACATGACATTTTTTATTTAGTATGTGTTTGTGCCTATTCAATCTATGTAAAATTTTTTGGTTAAAATTGGCATATTTTTAACACTAACGTTCAGAATTAAAAGTAATTTTTACCAAACACTTTATTTTTGTCTACAGGAAAGCAAGCAAGAAATAAGGTGATCCACATCAAATTGAACCAAATTTACCTTAAAATCAGAAAACACAGTCCAACGCTGAGAGAAATATATTCACCACATACACATCAGGAAAACAGGTTACAGCAAAGTCCAGCTCTGTGGTCTCCTCCAGACCCCCGTTTTTCAATAGATATGCTCATACTGGATTCAGTAGAGCTTGGATCAGGCTCTGAGCACAAGAGTTTCTTGGCATCACGTAGCAGGTTATATGAATGGATGCTTTCCTTTACTTTGCGCCTTCACCATCTGTTCTGCCCTCTAATTACAAATGCAAAATGAACATAATTAAATATTGGCATCACACAAAAATAAGCTAGAAGTTATTTCAATGCATATGCATGTTCTTTATTAAATGCAACAAGCATCTGTTTTGTTTTCTTATGTTTTGAGACACAGATAGAGGGAAATTGCTTTTTCCTGACAGAAAGAATATTTCTTATTAGTAAATTGGAATCAAATACAAGAGGTAACACTTTACAGCAGTTGGTAAACCTCAGTTTTTCTAAACAGAGATTCAGCCCTGAGTTCTTTTCTGAGGAAGCACAAGAGGAAGAGTGAAAAACAGGAAGGAAAGCTATTACTCAATGTTGTTCTGACTGACTACTGAAGTCAGGCTCTGGGTCCAGGTGCCACATGAGCTGTGTGATAGTAGGATAGCTATGGAGACGTGTTTGTTTTAAAATAAACCGTGCGATGACAGTTAATTTCTGAAATCCAGGCATCATCTTGAATTCACAAACATGAATCCATTTCAGTACTACTATCCTGAAACTGCTCCTTCATCACATATTTCATAGTGAGCATTGGATCATAAACTAGAAGTGAAGGGTCCCAGTTCCCAGGCTGTGCTGTAACACAAAGATAAAAATGTCTCTTCTCTTTTTCTCTGTCCCTCTTCTACACAACCTGGACAGAAGCTGCTTGATATTAAAAAAAAAAAGAATCCATGAGAGTGAGTTGACTATCTTGGGAGGTAGCAAGTAGACACGTACTCCGACTGCAGCCCATGTTTGCTACAGTGCTCCTGCTGCCAATGCCTACAATGCATGAAAAACCCAGGAAAAGAACTTGATATTTATGGCCCAGTGGGATTCCAACATAAGTTAGAGAAGATTATCAGTATGAAACTTTCTCTTTTGGAGGCAGAGGGCTGCACCCTGTTGCAATTCTGATTTGGTTTTGTCTTTACTTCACTGTTCTTCCACACGCACCAGCAATACCTTGAACTGAATGACTTTTCGGTGACCGTGGGGATGCAATACACTATAATGTAGGCTAGGTGATAACACATTTCAGGACTGGTGTCTAAACTGCCACCAACAAATATGGGCTAACTCGTGTGTTGTCAGTGAGCTCCCATAAGTTGTTCTGAGGATGGTAACAAACAGCTCAGCACTGTCAAGACTTTGTCAATTTGGGCCTTGTCCAAAAGCAGGTCATTAGGCACCCTCAGTTGGATTTTCTCTGCCCTAACTTCAACTCTAAAACTTGGGTGTGTAGTCCAATTTTGAAATTTGGGCTCCCTCTAGAGCCAGCTGAGAAAGACCGATGCTCCACCGCATCATTTCTTCTGTCATGAGTTATGTGTCCAAGACAAATAGCGTGACTCACCCAACAAGCATAGAGAGAATCCTGGTGATTAGCTCAGTTTAGATGCCTCAAATTAGGAGAGAGGAAAACCATCCATATAGTTTTCCTAGTGAAAATTGAGGAATGTTTCTAGTTTGGGAATTTAAATTTTCAGCTAGGATACAACTCCGTATCTGCGGCTATTGGTGCTAAACCAAGAAATGCTAGATCTTTTTTTGAATTTTCTGCTGGTATAAAGTCAGTAGTAGATTGAGTACATAAAGCAGTACCCATGGGTTATTGAATGGGATTCTTCTCCTCCTTGTTCCCTTGTTTAAAATTTATAGTGATTATTATACTACTGTAGCTCTCTCTGGCAGGTTGATCAACTTTGTTAATATAAATGTCTAATTTAAGAATTCCATTAAAAACAAACAAAGAAACCCTAACTCCAGTTTGAATATTTGACTATAAATGAAAGTTATAGCAGTGGACAGGTATAAATTGCTCATATCTCCCAGACAAGTTTTTTCAAGGAAATCTCTTCCACATCTGCTGACCAGAGCCTATAGAAGCCCTATACGAAGGTTAAGCAATATTTACTTCAGAAGGTTCATATGACTGATGTATATCTGGTAGAAGGCGAGAGGGAGTGTAATAGAGATATGAAATATGTTTTAGAAGGAGGTGTGAGATGCAAAATTCATCTCCAAGACACTCCACACCATAATGATGTTCAGAATCACAGTCACCATTTCAGGCACTTCAAAAATTTCTCTGTAAATGCCCTTCAGTGTTGTTTTTTAAACATAGAGGTTGTCTTGGGGAGGATAACATCGGCTTGTACCTCACACAGTGTGTGGAGGAAAGAGTTTGTTTTTCCTAGAGTCCTGTTGAAGTGTTAATTTAAAGAAGTAATAATGTAAATCTTATTTCAAACATTCTTTCCCCCTTGGCAGACTTCTATATTAAGACATTTGGGTAATTGACCAATGTTACTGTAGCTCAGCAGGCATTATTTTCTTTTGGTAAAAGGATACCACAGTAAATTTCAATGAGAAGGTTTAAAAAAAAATAAAAAAAGAGTAAAAATGAACAGACCTAAATAAGACTTGAATATGAAAGGAAAATATAAACCAGATGGGAATGATGGAGACACGTTTTCATATCTTTCTTTTCTTTTAAGATTGGTTTAAAAGTTTCCCTTCTCTGCATTGGCTTTCTGCCGCTGAGTAACATGAGGCAACATATTTGTTCAGCAGCAGCAGCTGGGAACTATTCATTGGCTGTGTATTGCCGGCCAGCTATGCTGGGGCTGGATTCAGTGTCCAATGAAGCTCAATGGGAATGTTTCCACTGCCTTCTGTGGACACTGGAGCAGGTGCTGGAAGGGAAGGCCCAATTCCCCTGAAGTCAACGGCAAAGCCTTTGGTGAGGCCAGCCTCTGCATGGGTCCTGAAGACAAACCTGGCAATTCCACTGCCCGTGTTTTGAAAGAAGGAGAAGAGAAGCCTTGCCATTGCTTCTGTGCTATCATATGTGTCTCTGACTTAATAGATTTGGAAGCTGCAAAATAAGTAACTGTGGGGCTGGTTGTAACAGTGCTGGACACTTCATCCCTCTTGCACCCACTAACAACAGAAAGGAATTTTTGTTTCCCTTCCTGCTCTTCCTAATTAAGCCATAGCGGCCATCGCAGCTCTAGGGCTCTTTCTTCAAGTTGTTGTTTCTCGGTATGGTTTTACTGACACATGAAAAAAGCTCAGGGGCAGGAGTCGCATGGTGTTTTCTACTGAAGCTTCAGCTTTAAAGCTGGGACTCAGACTGCTTCACTCTACTGCTGACAATTTAGCAAATGGCCCGTGTTATGCCGCTTTGATCTTGTGAAAGTTTTCAAAAATTTCATCCTTGAAGAAAGCTACATGCCCAACAGATCCCCCAGTTCATTAGCAATCCTTTAGCAGTTCCCAACAATTAGAGCTGTCAGCCAGCCGAACTCCGTTCGGAGGCCGCGCATTCAAAATCCCTGACTAATGACTTGGTAAAAAGACTTGACAGTGTGTTGCAATTTGTTATAATTGAATCTAAGCTGCATCAGCTGTTTGAGGGGCTGAAATGTTTTCAAACATTACATTGATTTAAATTAATGCCACAAAAATATTCAGAAATCGTGTCTGTCAGATTCAGTGCTAATAATCATGTTCTCTTCAGATATGAAGAAGACATTTCATCACCATTTGAAAGCATTGTCAAGCAGGCAGTTTAAATTCCCCCTCCTCCTCCCCCGCTTAAGTGAAAAATAAGTTGATAATCATTATATTCATGAGAGGAAAGTGCTTGGTAACTGGAATGGGACAGGTTAGGCGGGAGAGGCCTCCTGAACTATGAGACCCTGGGGAAGTAAAATTTGAAAAGCCCATTACAAACAATAATTTTCACTGACTACCCTTCAATATAAAACTTCCAAAAAATTAAAACCAATTCTGCAGCAACTGTTGGAGAAAGTTCAAAAAGAAGAATCATCTTTTCTAACTTGCTCTCTGCCTTTATTTTAACCGTGGGCACGTAAACTGAATAGTGGGACATTTGGCAAGCAGACTTCCAGCACAAGCTCTTGGGTTAAAACTTGCATCTGCTTTCAGAATACCTTTCACTCAAAAAAGGTGAACGTGAGAGGGATAACATGAGATATCAAGGCAGCTTTAGTTTCAAAAAAAATTGTTTGCTCTGTCTTTTTAATCCTCCATTAGTACTGGAAAGCTTTCCATTTAAATTAAGAGGGGTTTAGACTGTAATTTCTGAACCTCAATTTTTCTACTTTGAATGCTCTAAAAAATGCTCCTTATTCCATTTCTATGTGGGCTATTTAAAAGCCAGCTCCACACGGAATTTGGGACTTTGCCCATCTTGAAAATCAAGACAGTTTGGATTCAGT
>JAHREE010000480.1:3980716-4057048 GCA_033628505.1 Tringa tobata
GGGAAGGGAAGGGAAGGGAAGGGAAGGGAAGGGAAGGGAAGGGAAGGGTCAATATAAACTTATATGAACAGTTGAATCAAAATAAATTTGTTTCCAAATGGTTGCTAAAATACAGGGTCGAAAGAGAATAAACTCATCCATTACTGTCATAGAAGAATTAAGACAGCAGAAATCACTCTGAAAATGTAACATGCTCTCTTAGTTTTCTGAATTCGTTTCTCAAAATCATGTTCCATCACAGGAAATATAAAATGCATGACAAAAGGAATGATTTCCTGCTGCTTCCAGAGGTTCTGTAACTTTCAGTGCATGTCTCCTGACACTCTGAAATCCTCTTCCATCTGCCTACACTCTGTCTGAGTGTGCTCAGATGACAAATTTTGATGTCTCTTAGTGCTTTGCAGACATTGATTAGACCATATTATAGAAAGGGCTTTTATTAAATGAACAGCTGCTTTTGGGAGGATTTCCAGTATATAGGGAATCTTTGAGAGCTCTTCAAAATGAATGAAAAAATAACAAGATCTTTCAAAAAATACATTCTTCTAGGAAGATTGAGGGTACTCAAGCAGTGTGGCTCAGGTTGGCAAGTAGGTGGTGCAGGCTGGTGCAGGCTGATTTGGACAAGGAAGACCTTGTAATCAAGAAAACCAGTGCAGAATGGTGCCCACCCGATGTGTACATGCACAAATAAAGAAGTTCTGAGAGGCCAGCATGATGAAGGGAAATTCACACACTTTTCCTGTGAAATCAGCAACAAGGTACCTCTCTGAAGTGCTATACACTACTGTCTGCAGCATGGGGAACAAACAGGAGGAATTAGATGTCTACGTGCAGTCACAGGGCTATGAACGCACTGGGATCAGGGAGATGTGATGGGATAACTCACAAAGCTGAGTGCTGCAGTGAATATATACAAGAAAGACGTGGACATACTGGAGCAAACCCAGTGAAAGGCTATGAAAAGATTAAGGCACCGGAGCATCTGTCATATAAGAAGTGTCAAAGATGTCTGGGGCTGTTCAGTCTGGAGAAGTGAAGCCTTGGGGGGTTCTTAACCATGTGTATAAATACCTGATTGCAGCGGGAAGGGTGGTAAAGAAGATGGAGACAGATTCCTCTCTGAGGTGGTCACTGAATGGACATGAGGCAATGGTCAAAAGCTGAAACGCAGAAAATTCCATTTAAACATAAGAAAAAAATCTGCTATGGCCAGGTTGGTCAAACACAGGAACAGGTTTCCTGAAGCGGTTGTGGAGTCTCTGTCACTGCAGCTACTCAAACCCCAGATGGACACCACCCTGGGCAACCTGCTTTAGCTGACTCTTCTCTGAGTAGGTGTTGCACTACTCATCTCCAGAGGTCCTTTCTAGCCTCAACCATTGCATGAATATCAAGATAGATTTGATCAGTGTATATTTTAGGTAAAGCAAGAAGCAAAATACACCCAAGATAAGGCAGAGCAAGTAAGCGCTGCTTCAAGAGACAAAGAGCCATAGGGAAAAAGCATCAGATTTTGAGTTAGAACGGAATTTTGCAGGGTATGTGTAATAGAGCTCACTGTGGCTGGAAGGAGTTAGCCACCAATTCAGTGGGTCAGCAGAAGGCAATATAGAATGTGAAATTAATATATGAATCCTACAGGAACATACAGGGCATGAAACGGAGAAAACTGACTTCCTTTCAAAAGACAGGTGCATAGATATGATGTGATGCCGAAGAGAAGCACCAGATAGTCCTATTCATCTCTGCTTTGTTTCTAACAAAATGGTCTCTAAACCCACTACTTCCTGCTACTACTAAACCTATTATGTTGTGGTCTTTCCATGTCTTCTACCTCATTTGATTTTTAACCCACCTTCTTGTTCTTCAAAGCCATCAACAGGTCAGGAGATAACTCCATTAGCTACTCAATGGTCCACCAATGTAGCTATCCTCTGCTATTGAGAGACACAGGTTATGGAAAGTGCTTTTGACTGGTGGGATGGTGCAGTTCCCACCAAAGAGCAGAATATCGCTGTGTGGCACCTTTCAATGAAACCCTTCCGTTTTAATCAATGGTTTCTATTAGAGTGGAAGGTGAGCGACAAATAAGGAGAAAGGGAGTTACTGGAATTCCTTGTTCATATGCATCCCACTTCTGGTGAGCATGTGCCAGAGATGTGAATGCCTTAGCCATAGGGGTTTAATAGGTTTCACCTGTACCCACAAGCTGAATTACAAAGATGAAAAGGGAACAAAACATACAACCTCTTTCTGTTATTGCAAGTTTTGTACCTGGCAAAGCCCACATTGCCACGTTGCTTTGCAATAGCCATCTCCAGCCACTCTCTACTCTGAAAGATAGAAAAAGTCTTGGTGAGGATGGAAACTGCTTCTGTGTAGCATTGCTTGAGTTTTTCTTCAACAATAGGACTTTATGAGTAAACTTCACAGAGCCTGTGCACAGATTCAGGTGCTGATGTGCAAATTTCCGTAGGTGTTAAATTCCTAGCACAGTCCCTGACAAGATTTTGCCTTATTCCAGATAGCTGTTTTGTGAGTTAGCCTTGGGGAATACTTTAGGACACAGGGGGATAATAAAAGCTAGAGACTGTTTCCAACAGGTAGTATCCATGAGATCACCCTGCTCTGGAGGATGATAATTTAGTCATATGTACTTGAGAAAACCTACCCTATTATCATATGGTATATTTTATCATTATAGCTATAAGCCTGAGAGTCCAGACAGTCCTTTCCCTTTTCTTAAGCTGCTCTTATCCTTGCTGTGGGCTGAATAAGAGAATAAGAGGTGCCTATATATCACTGCTGAGGGAGGTAAAGAAGATTCCCCCAAATCAGCGAAACTTAGTAATAGGAATTTACCTAGGTAGCTTTCAGATATTAGACTGGATTACTTTCTGAGAAGCATCCCCAGACATATAAATCTTTTGTGTCATCTTCATAGCAGGCTATAGAAATACAAATCATCCAAGTAGAAGAGCCAACATTTCCTCCACTCTAATATTTATGTTTGTGACCATTCAGAAAGCAATATAGGTTATTTGTATCAAAACCGCAGTTAATTCATGGTGCATTGTCAAAGATTTGCTATAATTGCTCCTGGACCTACTTCTTCTCATTCCAGTGCAACTGGGATTTGTTGTGGTGATTGCTTCTGCAGTAGACTTAAATATTTCCAGGAATTGTGTCTTTTTCTCCCCAAAAACTGCAATCTGTCATGCTCTGCTCTTGCTCTCTATATCTGTGCTGTGACTACAGATGTCTTTCAAGCAAGACTATCAAGACGATGCATTTGCATTCTAGTGAGCTCAGCCCGTGCTGAATGATGTTTGGCCCATGGAGTGTCACCTCCTCTCAGCCAATCTGTGTGATTCAAAAGGCACAGCTGTTGTGTAGAAGGGGGAAAAACCTCTCTCTGCTGGATGTTCAGGCATTCATCAAAAAATATCAGCTTCTGAAATGTAATAATCAGATGTTATAGGTACCTTCAGAATGGGCATTTCCTCTTCCATCAGCTGTGCTATCTCACTGTGGCAGCATGAAGAATGGACAAGCCTTTTTGATATATGAAGTCTTAATCTTTTATTCAGAAAGTATATCCTGATCAGTGTTTAAATGGGATAGGT
This sequence comes from Tringa tobata, assembly GCA_033628505.1. NCBI lineage: Eukaryota > Metazoa > Chordata > Aves > Charadriiformes > Scolopacidae > Tringa > Tringa tobata. Next base: position 3,984,346 of record JAHREE010000480.1, read on the forward strand.
TACAAAATGAAGAATCTTACTGTTTAAATTGCAGCCTTCAAGGCACAATGACTCTGTTAATCTCCCTGCATAGTTACTCTATGGCAGCTATCATGATGGCATTTCTTCTTATCACAGTAATGTGGTCCAAGCAGAAACTGTTAAAAGGTGATTTCCCCGCTGTCTTTGATTCCCTTTCACACTCCTGGAATATTCTGGAACCAGAGGTTTTCTGCTGCCCTTGTTCACCCACTTTCTAGTCAGCCATTTACATTTGTATTACAACACCCTAACTGACTTCAAAATTTTCATTGAGCTAGAAAAGCTAGTTAAGGATTTTCTTCTAACTAGTCAAGCTGAAAACTAAAAGAAACCCACAGTTTCCATGGTTGTAGTCACTGGTTGTAGTCACCCATGGTTAACTACACTGTTCCAGAGCCAAATATCAAGAATGCAGAGCCTTCTGCAATTAGCGACCTGTGAATTATTTTTTTTTTTTTTTCCCACCAGATACGTCATTATGGCAACCTGCCCAACTAACCCTTCTAACGGAACCATTCAAGCATAAGCTTCTCCTCACGCTTGAAGACTTCTGAGCCTCAAAAGACCTTAAGTTGTGTCTGAATGAAAGCATGTTGTCATACAGAGATATCCTGGGATGTTTTACAGTGGGAGCTAAAGGCCAAGCAATGCATTTTTTTAATAATCATACGATATCTTGAACTATTTATTTTATGTGTTATAAATTGCTCCAAGTGATGATGCTAGAAATTGCAAAACTTTGTCAGATATATTGTCATCAAAGAGGCAAGCATCCCTCAAATTATGCTGCTTTTTCCAGAAGTCAAAGGCCTCCATAACTGATCTGTAAATCTCACGATTTGATGAGAGACTGTATTTCATTACTTCTTCTGGCTCTTTTGGGCTACATGTCCTGTTTACCTGCAAATGGGATGGATTTGTAGCAAAAGAAACAGAGAGTTAAGCCCTACCAGCATAAGAAGAACAAGATCCTCAGACCAGCACTGGCAGGTTGCTGAAGATGTAACCAAAATTGTCTGGACTGAACCACCCTATGTTTCTGTTCTTAACTTTAGCTACAGAAGTTAAATTCAGTAGCTCTGAGCTAGTGTAGGAAACAAAAGAAAAGTTTTTTCACTAATGGATAAGTTTCACTTCACTTGATGTTAGCTAAATAGAAATAAGGCAATAAATAAAACAGCACCACGTACTATCTCTCTCTGGAAAATGACTGGCATCACTAGAGAGCAAATACTTACAGTAAAAACCTCAGATAGGTGGAATGAATTACCTGCTGGAAATGCTTATCTATTTCTACTGCATACAGGGAAGAAGCTGAGATCACTGGTTTACTTCAGATGTTTAACTTTCAAATGGCTAAAATCAACATTTTTATCATGTCAATTCTATTTAAGTTGCAACCTTTTCAGTGAATAAGATTTCCACTTACATTTCTCTGGAAATATCTGCATGTACCTCAGGATAATGTATGTTCTATCTGTTGCAGTTTCATTATGCATTGTCTTGTGACAGACTTTGTGTCTTACAGTTATCTTCTGCCTCATGCAAATCAGGGGAAAGCTAATACAGTAGTATAAATGTGGGTATGCAGAATTATACATTTTTGACAACTTCCACAAGAAAGTGCTGGTATTTTCAGACACGTGCACATGCACAAAATAATTTCCTTCATGCTCAGGTAGCTTTTATCTACCTGAAGTTCTGAGAATATTCTGCATGCTTGCCCATCATACTTCATTTTAGAAAACAAAACATTTGTGGCTGCATGTGAATTTTTTAAGTCAAACAGCAATGGCTTTTGAAAGAAAATGTTGTGCAGTTACAGGGACATTCCTGGCTCTTACGTCAACATTATCTTTCAAGGTGGAAAGGTAGTTGTCCTGGTTTCAGCTGGGACAGAGTTAATTTTCTTCCTTGTACCTGCTATGTTTCGAATTTAGTATGAGAATAATGCTGATAATACATACTTTTTAGTTGTCGCTAAGTAATAGAACAAGCTGGCCAAAGGAATATTCCATACCACAGCTCACATGCTCATTATATAGATGTAGGTTGGCCAGGAGGCAGGAATCGGCTATTGCTGCTCAGGACAGGCTGGCCAATCAATCGATCATCGATTGGCGAGCAATCGTATTGCATCAGTACTTTGTATATTCTTTTACTACCATTATTATTATTTTCTCTTCCGTTACTGTTATATTAAACTGTCTTTATCTCAGCCCATGAGCTGTTTTTTTATTCCTTTTCCCTCTTCCTATCCTTCTGGTACGGTGTGGGGAGTGAGTGAATGGCTTCATGGTCCTAGTTGTTGGCTGGGATTAAACTGTGACAGTATTTTTCCCTGTATTGTTAAGCAGTCACTGAAAGTCAAGAGGTGGGATTGATCTCAGCAAAATGGTATGAAAGTTAGGTCTTCTTTCACCTGAAGTTTCATCCATATAGCTAATGTAGAGAAGCAGTCAACTCTGGAAGAGGTGAAACCTCATTCTCAGAAAGACATATGTTAAGATCCTTAGAAAGCTCTCCTCAGTTCTTCACCAGTTAGTATTGGTCGTCTTTACTGAAAATATCTTGTCAGGTACATACATATGTTGACTGCAGTGTCTTTTTTCACAGCAGTATCTATTTTGTCAGCTGACGTTCATCCTGTGTTTATCTAATGCACTTGATCTGGCTCTTCTATCTTACAGCAACAGCCTTTTGCAAAACTTCTTGTCACTAGCCCCTACTTTCCTTGACCTCAGTACTAGTTTATTTCCTCCCATTTCTAGTTCTCTAGTTCTCCTGATCAACTGGTTCTTCCTATATGTTCTTCCAATGCTTCTCTATGATGACAATAACTGCCACCTCCATGTCATCATCAGTTTAGTCAACAACCTCCTGATTTCTGTGCTGAAGTTATTAATGAAAGTACTAAATGTAAAATCTTAAATATCAGATAAAGTCAGTCCCAAGATCAGACCTTTAGGATTCTTTGTAGGAATCTTAACTGAAATCAATAGCTGTTTCTTTCAGCTCAAGTAATTGTAATTTTTCCTTTATTCCTTTCTGCATTTCTGTCAATATTCTGTGTCTACCCCTTCTTCCTCTCATAACTAATACCTTCCCATCATAACAGATGCTTTATTGTAGTCCTGATTAAAAAGTTTACAATCAGCAATGGCAATATATTATGTTAGACTGGTACAGACTGGACTAATTTCGCTGAACTCGTGGTTTGCTTGAACTTAAGAATCACAAAGCAACAGACAAAGACAATTACTGATAATAATAATGACATATGCCTTTATTTAGTCTGCAGTCAAAACCTGAAGTCTGTCTTTGAGACATAAATCAAACAGGTACTTTATCCAATTTCCAGTTTACCTGTGATCCAAGTAAACATCCAGAAATGGAAGCCAGCAGTCTTGTCATTCTCTTTCCTGTCTTCCCTTCATTTTAAAGATATTTACTTTTTAAACTTTCTGAGAAGCATCTTCAACAAAAATCTAAAATTCTAATCCCCAGTATTTTCTCCCTGTAAAGATATTTAATGGAAGAAGTCATTCTCTCCCCACCAATGGTGCGCATAAGCACATTGCATCCAAGGCGGATGCAAAGAGCTTTAGCACCTGAAGATAACTTACATAGCATGCTACAGCTTTACTGTAGAAACATTGACAGTGATCTCGAAAGATTTAAACAACCTTAGAACTGAAATTCTTAGATCTTTCTTTTGTCTTCTTTTTTTTTTTTTTTTGCCTGTACTCTCTTCAATTTTTCATTTGTGAGTTTTCAATTCTCTTCTAAGTATGGACAAGATAACTGCACATTGTTGTTCAGTATTGTTAGTTTCTGCGGTTATTTTATTCCATTTTTTATCACAGACCTGAAATTAGTCTCCTTATTTTTACTCACTGCTCTAAGGATCAGTTTGGCTCATTTACAAGAGTAACAGAAAAGAAGCTGGTGTTGACTTGCTTCTCCACTAAGATCCCTAATTCTTTTCCACATTCATTCCCTTTCTAGTGAAAAGTAGGAATTTTTGTATGTCAACGAAAAGAGACGTATGACCTGTTTCTAATAAGGAGTAATTTTGTATATTTGATTGGACTGATATATTCTGCTTGAATGATTCTAACTTATGGAGCAATTCAAGCTACTCTTCTAGTGTTCTTGTTCTTACTTCCTAGCATTATAGTCTTAACAGTAATGGCATAATTTTCTCCCAGATCCTTAGAAAATACTGAATAATACCAACACTGGTAAGGATCTTTTTGGAACATAATTACATTTACTCCAGTGTAGCAATGCCATGACATTTCTCAGTCAAATACTCAACAATTGGCATGAACTTGATTGATTACAGCTAACCTTTTTGCTAGTGTTAATTTAAACTTTGTATTTTGCAATACTTTTTAACTACTTTGCAAAATTTTAGGTATATATATGTAAATACTGTTATTAGTCAAGCTTGAAATATTTATGAGGGATTTGTTTGATAACAATTTCCCCAAGTACATAGTGACAGCTGATAAAATCCTATATTTTTAAATAATAATTAATGATAACTTTTCCATTATTATCCAGTGAGCGTTGTTGGACTAATAACCTTTAAATTTACCAATAACCTCCTAGTTTTTGAATACTGACAGAAAAGTTACCATCTTCCTATTTTTTATATGAGATGCTATCTAACACTCTGATACAATACAGGGGAAATTTCTGTAATACATGTAGTATTTGACATGTAGTCAAAGCATGGTAGTGGAAATTAGGAGAGTTGGGCTCAGCTAAAACTGAGCGATGGTCCTTCTCCTTGCAAACATAGAGTCCTACATTGCAGATGTCTAAATCTGAGTGAGTCACCTTAAAAGTCCCTTCATAGTTGATGGAGAGAAATAGATACTTCCAGAGCATCGTTCCTTTCCTTATAAATAAATGTATAAAATAGATTAAATGAGTCACACCTTAAAAATTCTCATTTCCTCCCATGAATGTGAAGAACTGCAATAACTCACTTATATACAGAAATGTAAAGTACGGTGGAATAAATTGTAGCCTTAATATGTTTGCCCCCATCTGTGACATAAGCAACAGCATAGACACAATGACTGAATATTTCTGAGTCTTTATTCATTAATATTTATAAAGTACTTTAAGATCTTGGGATCAAAGCAGTAAAAAGAGGCAATCAGCAATACATGGCCAATCCACTCAAGTGTCAAAGTTGCATTTTATAGAGCATTGTATGTCTAGGTAGCCCTTCCTTAAAAAGCTTATGAATTAATTGAGAGGATAGTTGGACCGTGGAGGCAAGGTGTTCCTGTTATAGCACGTGAGAATAGTGCAAGGAGCTGTCACTGTGGCATCTTGCTTCTCTTCATCTTGTCGTGATATCAGAAACATTATCTTCCATACATCCTACATATGCTGCAAGTTGTAAGATTTGCCTGCAGGCCACTTGGCACCATCCTGCAAAGCTGACCAGTAGTAGGTAACCATACCACAATCCCTTCCATCTTCATGGATGCGCTCCACTGCAGTATAGTGTGACTTTTGGGTGCTGCTGCTGTAACGACAGCCAGTTCAGCAGCAAAGGCTGACTCCTTTTAACTGGGGGAAGCTGCCTGGTGATATACTCTGAACTTGAACACTCCTTAAAAAAACACAACCAAACCACAACCACCGTCTCGACAGACCACCCCCAAAAGGTCCATTAGCGGTCATACATTCACTAGCATTATTTTTTTAATCACTGCATACACCTGGAGAGCTAAATGGGGTTAATGGTCACAGATTTCCCCTTTCTGTACTTGGGAAGGCTCCAATCACTACATAATGACTATGCAAAATGCTGTTTGCTTATTTTTCTGAAAGAATTGTACACTTGGCACATGGGTCCTTCTGATCACACTGCTGCAGGGGTAAAAGGGCTCTATAAATCCACACATCCAGCCAACATGCACAAGTGGTTTTTTAGGTTTGCTTCTTTTTAATCTGAGCTAGTTTTACACACACACGCATACACACACACACACATTTCCTAGCACATTTTGTATAATTTAAGTTATTTTTGTGTTATGTGCTCTTTCTGGTGTTCCCATGGATTCGTTAGGATGAATAATTTCTGTCAATAATGAACACAGGAACCCAGTACATGAATACTTGACGAGATGAATATATGCATAGGTTATACATATCAATTTGTGGTGAATGCATGAAACAAATGCATAAGAAACTGACTTAACTAGCATGAAACACAGATGAAATAGCTGGCATATAAATGTAATTATATTACTTTCAGGCAAATAAGATGGTGTAGATAGGAGGTTGATGGGTATGTGGACTCTGTAATGAACACCAGGGCAGTGGAGAGGCTCTTTGCAAAGACAATGCGTCATTTTATGTCTTTAAAAAAAGCCACAGTCATACAAAAAGCCAATAAGCAAGCACTGTTAATAGGTGGAAAAATAAATGTATTCTGTGGGTTAAGAAGCTAGTACGGGTATAAAAATGAATGCTTGTGCATGGAAAGAAAGCCGATGAGAAATATATGGAATTACTAAGAACCTATTGGAGTAGGTAGTATTTGTATTGTCACCTTCAGTGGATTTTAAATCTGCCCCTAATGGATTAACTGACATGCAGCATCTACATAACAGTGGTATTATTTATTTGTATGTCTGATCACAGTAAGAACAGATATTTAAAATCATATTTTAAAAATTTCTAAACTTTTGAAAAACCCATGATAATGATTTGACTATATTTAATATTTTGTTTTAAAGAATCTTAAAAACAATGTTTTATGATGCTTAGACCGTTTTTGATACTAGGTAATAATACTGTATGATAAAGGTCACCATGCTGGAATGCCCCTAGGGACCTGGTCTCTAGAGATGCATGTGTGGAGGACCTAGTCTTCCAGCTGATTAGTTTTATCATCTCCTCTCTTTTAGTGCTATAAAACATCTCAAGTTCCCAATAAAACAATGTACAACTCCTTATCTTCTCCAACATATATCTTTCACCCACCAACATTTTGCTCACAACTCTTGCCAGGCACAACCTAAGCCTACTTTTCACAAACATCTCTTTCTTGGTACCTGTTCAGCCTCACACATCCTTCAGGGTGTCCTCAAGAGTTCCTTTAACAAATTCTTAATAAGAATAGAAGGTAAATAATGATTATCCTTTCTGTGATTTTGCCCCTCATTTTTTCTGCAGTGTTGCCTGTTCCTTGCACTCCTGGATGCCAAGGCACCGATCAAACAGCTTTCATTTGGACTTGGCTCATCACCAGCAACTCCTTTCTTCTCCCAGAGACTCCCCTGGCCTTTTCTCCCCACCTTGCTCTTTGTTTCTCCTTACATGAAAAGGCATTCATTGGTCTGCAAAGAGGGAAGAATTCGACCCCCAGCAAGCAAGGGATATCCCGCAAAGTTGCCTATCAAGGAGGGTCTGTGGTGTCCTGTGAACCCTCTCATTACCAGAAAGTTTATTCTCCATGCCATACAGCATAAAAGTGAACGCTCTGAGTAGTCAAGAGTTAAAATTTACCTTGGCTGTTTCAATAAAATGCAATTTAATACGGCAAGGAACACATTTCATATCTAATGTTGACATTGAAGGATCTTGTATTGCTTTTTTACCAATAGAAATGACAGTGATTCATCAGCTTTTATTCCATTTTATATTGCTGTGGTGCTCTATCAGCCAGAGAAATGCTCTAATTTTTGGCAAAGTTTACCCACTGAGTTCTTTTCCTTGCCGCCTTTCAAATAAAAAAAATATTTCTTGTAAAAGGCACTCACATTTTTGTTATATTCCTGGTCTTCCCACCTTACAGCTTCCCCATGGAATCCACAGCTCAGTATTTCCTATAACTTCTTTTTCAAAAGGAACTTATATAGACATATGAATTCTTCCATATTTCTTGACAGTTTTTCATGTCTTTGCATCCTCTGTTTTATTTTTAGAGTTTCAGGATGCATCCCTAACTTTATATGCTGTGCACTTCGAATTGCCCTAGACTCAGAGGATTTTCTGAGATCAAACAGCATCAGTATTAATTACTAATAGAGTTTCCCTTTTAAAATAAACTTGGTTTTAGAATACTGAGACAGCATTTTAGCAATTAATGCATTGAATTTACTTTTACGCATGATCCATATACTTTAAACAAGGGGACAAAAAGTGCTTAGATTCAAGTTCTGTACTGAAAGAGGTTCAACATTAGCAGTTGAGCTGGTTTGTAGATTTAAGGTTTGGATTGAAATTACATGGAGCATAGATCTCATAGAGGCAGCTGTCATGAAGCTTTTACTCTGTTAGTAAGTCACTTCTTCATGTTGCATTCAAGCTAGAATATCAAAAAGAAAATATCCAGAGAGAAGAAAGAAAAATAGTTTAATATAGCTCAAACCTAAACCAAAACAGGTTCCTTTGTATTAGGCTGTAGTCAGGGCAAGTTTCATTTTGCAAATTTGACTCACACTCTCACATCTACTTGTGTTTAGAAAAGTTTGGGATATGGAGGTTAGATGGATTCATGTTCATCCAAGCTGAAGAAGCAGCAGACCATAATTATATTTAAAAGATATAACAAAGTGCTCCTTTTGCAAATTGGGATGTATATCTGCATCAGATAGGAAATATACAAGTAGCAGGGGTATTCAGAACAGCAGGAAATGTGAGAAGGCTATTGACAGTAAAAGACTCTGTCCTCCCATCTGACATGGTCTGAGTGGCAGGACCTGGCAATAAGAAAGAACAACTTCTCAAAAGCACAGGAGTGAAAACAGTGAAGCCACAGCTATCTTCTCAAAATGACTGAGAAGGTATGTGTAAAACAATAAAATGGAATCTTACTTTTCTAAGGAGCATTCATTTTCTCAGAATATGCAGCAGTATTTCTATGAGCCAAAAGCCAACTAAGTGGCAAGATTTAAGCTATCTGGATAAACCATTTCGTAGTACCAAACACTATTATTTTTCTTTTTCTTTTTTTTTTTGGCCATTTCTCCTCCTCATTAGCTTCTCCACCCCCAAATCAGCACCAACTCTGAGAAGACACTCAAAGTGACATTCCTCACTCCGTGATTCTTCTAGTAGTCAACTTGTAAACTCAATTTCAAAGCAGCATATAATTTCCTGAATATACTTTACTCTGGAAAAAATCATGTGGAAAGATAGAAAGAAAAAAGGCAAAGTACAATCTATCTCTATCAGTCAGAAGAGGTGTTACTAGAGGTGCCAAAGCAAGCAGTTTAAAGGCACAGTGAATGGACCGAGGATAAGAAATACTTATAATACTGGAAAACAGCATGTGCATGAGAATCTTAGAAAGGCACTCAGTATGAGACACACAAAAAAATCTAGTCTCCCTTTTTATGTTTGAGACATCATAGAAGAAGTCATAAGCTTAGTGTGGATTCTTTATGTTTTGCCAAAGGTTTGGCTGGAAATAATTCTGCTGCCATAAAATTTGTTTACGACAGTATTAAAGTAGGTATATCATTCTAAAAATGCTGTCTGTTCTACCCCAAATAAAGGCAGCAGGGAGACCTGAAGCTCACCTTAAAACTGGGGTGGGGAAGAGACAAGAGCATGGGGATAATCTCACCACCATATTGCCCCAGGACCATGGGCTGGTGCTGCCAAGAGGCCATGGGTGGTCAGCTCTCTTTCAGAAACCAGCCTCAAGAACTGCCTGGCAAAATGTGACACAAATTTAGTGACAATGTCTGAGCTGTGTGTATTTTGGTGCAGTGGGGTCAGCAATAGTTGTGGGGCAGTGTGTCTGCGGCTGTGCTGTAGTGTCTGCAGCTATCCGTGTTGGTAGTAAATGAGCATTCAATGGGCTTTGCACAAACCATTTTCCCTTCAGTGTTCCTGTGTTTTATGGGCTTGGAAGTTAAGGAGGAAATAGAAATGCTTGTAGGGGGAAGTGCTTTTAATACATCATAGTAATTTTTTACTTGTGACTTTTGTGTTAACATAATTTGTAGCTCTTTCATGTTCTCCTTTCATTCTCTCTCCCCTGATTTTTACTGTGCAAACACTGAGATTTCCTGATAGAAGGAGACTTTAAACAGCCCACAAAGATCGACTGCTTTCATGCTTCCAAATTTTCTCAGGCAGTTAAGCTCAAGAGGCTCGTGCAAGAGCATGGATCAAGTAACTTATTGACACACACGCAGACGAACACTGGGGAAGGGAGGACACGAGCCACCTGCCCTGACATGAAAGGGCAATATGACTTTACACCACAGGGCAATAACCTCACTTGATCTATGTGACGGCACTCTCTGAAATCAACCTGGGCAAGCCAGCTCCTCCATGCCAAACAACTGTGCGGCCAGACATTCCTAAACTAGCTTAGAAATAAAACCCCAGAAATACCGCATAAGCCACTTTCAGGAACAGTAATTTTCTTAGTAAAGAGCAAAGCTGCTACTCCTAATGGCCAGCCCTCCAGTGTCTGTGCTCCTTGACTATATCCATTTATATCAGGATATATAGACTCTTGTACACCATGAAAGCAAGTGGTGCTGTAGAGTGAAAGTAGGAGAAAACTAAAGAAGACTGAGAATAGCAAGGGAAGGAGTCATGTCTGCGGCTACCTCTTGCAAGGATGAAGGAAGGAAGGAGAAGAAACTTGGCAAACTAGAATGGTTCTCACACTTCATCTGAGAAGATGTAAAAGCAGTGGTCTGAGCTGCCCTGGTCTGGCAGGTCTCTGTGTTGCCTCTGAGTGCAGTATACAGAAGAGGATCACAAAACAGAAAAGGGTTGATGTGGTCAAAGAGAAAATGGAAGAAAGCTGAGCAAATAATCATAGGGCCTAGCAAATGCCAGTAAAGGGATGAGGGCTGGAACAGCAGCTAACTAGGAATAGCTATAAAAATAGTAAGGAAAAGCTCTGATTTCTACATTGAGGCGGCCCCGAAGTTGCAAAATTCCATTACAAACTGACCTCAAATACAAGGGCCTGAGCTTACCCTCCAGGTATTTTTGGCCACTAAGCCAGCATAAAGTTATTGTTTGTTTGTTTGTTTGTTTCCATTCCAATGATACCACCTTTCTGTCAATTGATAGAAGAAATCTAAGCAATTTCCAGCTAGAGGCTGGGTGTATGTGTAGTGTAATTACTTGTTGGCATGGGCTGGTGCTGTAGCAGGGATAGTTAAAATCAAAAGGCGTATAACCATTTTTTCAGCAGTCTCAGCACAAATGGGATTTGAGAAAAGGTACAGAGATGAAGACAGACAGCAAGATTTGTTGGTGCACTCTGGAATTACATTTTTTCCTCTCTTCAACCCCAACATTATACAAGAATGTAAGAGAAGAGGTGCCCAACAGAATAGAACTGGCGGTCCATCCAGTTTGGCTTTCTGTCTGCAGAAACAACAATGGGACGTTTAGCGCATGAGCCTGGCCACTTCACAGCAGACCGTCTCCTTCAAACTGTGCCAATTTCTGCAATCATTGGATTTGGGATGTTAGAGAGTATTTTCCTGGCTAGTCCTTCTGGTATCTGTGTATAGATATGCTGAACATGAATCTGTCTTCTCCCTTTCTCAGCCTGCTGGTACTGCTTGCCCTCACCCCCGCTGTTGGAACAAGGTACAAGAGTTCCCTACGGGCCCAGTAAAGGAGTGCTTGCTTTTAAACCAGTCTGCCTCCTGCTTCATCAAGTTCAAGGACTCAGTCAATAACAGCTTTGCATTCAGCATACCTAGAACCCTCCTGCTTAACCAACTTGATCTCTTTCTGTGACCATGTGACCCACCTTCTCGATGCGGGGGAGGCTGTGGACGTTGTCTACCTGGACTTCGGTAAGGCCTTTGACACCGTTTCCCACAGCATTCTCCTGGAGAAGCTGGCAAATCATGGCATAGACAAGTGTACTCTTCACTGGGTAAAAAACTGGCTGGATGGCTGTGCCCAGAGAGTTGTGATTAATGGGGCGAAATCCAGTTGGCGGCTGGTCACCAGCGGTGTAACTCAGGGGTTGGTTCTGGGTCCAGTCTTGTTTAATATTTTTATTGATGATCTAGATAAGAGGATTGAGTACACCCTCAGTAAGTTTGCAGATGATACCAAATTAGGTGGGAGTGTTGATCTGCTTGAGGGTCGGAAGGCTCTACAGAGGGATATGGACAGGTTGGATCAGTGGGCTAAGGCCAATGGGATGAGGTTTAATAAGGCCAAGTGTCGAGTCCTGCATTTAAGTCACAACAACCCCAGGCAAGGCTACAGGCTTGGGGAAGAGTGGCTGGAAAGCTGCCCATCAGAAAAGGACCTGGAGGTGTTGGTAGACGGCCGGCTGAACACGAGCCAGCACTGTGCCCAGGTGGCCAAGAAGACCAAAGGCATCCTGGCCTGTATCAGGAACAGCGTGGCCAGCAGGAGTAGGGAAGTCATCGTGCCTCTGTACTGGGCACTGGTGAGGCCTCACCTTGAGTACTGTGTTCAGTTCTGGGCCCCTCACCACAGGAAGGACATTGAGCTGCTGGAGCGTGTCCAGAGGAGAGCCACCAAGCTGGTGAGGAGTCTAGAGAACAAGTCCTATGAGGAGAGGCTGAGGGAACTAGGCATGTTTAGTTTGGAGAAGAGGAGGCTGAGGGGGGACCTCATTGCCCTCTACAACTACCTGAAAGGAGGTTGTAGAGAGGTGGGTGTTGGTCTCTTCTCCCAAGGGAATAATGACAGGACCAGAGGAAATGGTCTGAAGTTGCGGCAGGGGAGGTTTAGATTAGATATTAGGAAGAATTACTTTACTGAGAGGGTGGTCAGGCACTGGAACAGCCTGCCCAGGGAGGTGGTGGAGTCACCATCCCTGGAGGTATTTAAGAAATGTGTAGACATGGCACTTCAGGGCATGCTCTAGTGCCTGAGACTGTTGTTGGGTTTTGTTTGTCTGTGGGTGGGTGTGGTGTGGGTATGTGTTTGTGTGTTGGTTTGGGCTGTTTGTTTCTTTGTTTTTGGGTTTAGGTTTGGTGGGGGTTTTCTGTGTGGTTGGACTCGATGATCTCAAAGGTCCCTTCCAACCATGAACATTCTGTGATTCTGTGATTCTGTCACGCTTATTCTTTCTGTTCAGAATGAAGGGTCTCAAACCTTTGTAGTCTCCTTTCAGAATTCAGTTACTTCATCCCCTGGATCCTTTTCATTGCTCTTCTCCCGTATCACCTCCAACTCACTAAGTCCTTCCTGAGACACAGAGACAGTATTTGACACACAGCACTCAAGGCATGGCATATCCCAGCTTGATATGGTGGCAAAAAGTCAGTCTTGCTCTCAGTGATGACACCTTGCTGATGCTTTGGCCCGGTGATACCTTTTGCATCTGCCACTGCGTGTTGAGACAATGATTTTGAAAACCAGCCAGCGATGACTCCAAGGTCTCTTTCTCATAGTTGCAGCTCAGTTACAACTGGCATTTACAGCTCAGATTTCAGCATCGTGCAATTGTGGTTTAGATTACTGTTCCCTAGATGCATTACCTTGCCTTTATTGATACTGAAGCTCATCTGCCCCTTTTTTTCCAACTCATTCAGTTTTGTGATGTTTTCCTGGGGTTTCTTACAATCTGTGAATCTATTGTTTACCCAAGGTAGATTTATAAATTTTACTGTGCATTACCTTTCCCAGATCATTGCTGAACACAGCCAGCACTGGCACAAGTGCTTAATGGGCAGAACAGGAGGCAAAGTGACGGGGTTGTGGCTCCCAGATCCCTCCAGAGCAATTTAGTGTGCCTTGGCCTGTGTGCCCCTCTATACTTTGGTGGCCATATGGTCCCACTACTTCCCATTTCTGCTTCCTCCATGGGTTCCTGGATTCTTTTCAACCCATCCCATTTTTTATTTACTTTCAACTTGCTGTGTGCATGGACTTCCCTGTTCCATTTTTTTGTTTTGTTTTGGGTTTTTTTTTGTCAGATTTCCATTTTTTTAAATGCTTTTCTACGTGATAGCCTGCATAACTTTACAGTTAAGGCTTGAAGGGATTTTCTGGACTGTTTTGGTTTCTTTCTGAATTGTGGCACACTTTTTACCTGGCTTCTAGTACTATATTTTCCAACAGCCTCCAGGCTGCTCCAAGGCTTCTTTCTTTTTGGACATCTGCTTTTAGGAATTTTTGCTTGTCTATTTGTTCATTTTTGACCAGTTACCTTATTTTCACACAGTTCCTTTTCTTGAAATTCAGTACTGTAGTCACTATCACAGAGGCTCTTACTGAAGCAGGTCGTGTGTATCACTCCATGTTATATCCAAAATAGCCTCTTTTCTCGTGGTTTCTGAGGCTGGTTGTTCCAGGAAGCAGCCATCTATTGTCNTTTTGGTTTCTTTCTGAATTGTGGCACACTTTTTACCTGGCTTCTAGCACTATATTTTCCAACAGCCTCCAGGCTGCTCCAAGGCTTCTTTCTTTTTGGACAGCTGCTTTTAGGAATTTTTGCTTGTCTATTTGTTCATTTTTGACCAGTTACCTTATTTTCACACAGTCCCTTTTCTTGAAATTCAGTACTGTAGTCACTATCACAGAGGCTCTTACTGAAGCAGGTCGTGTGTATCACTCCATGTTATATCCAAAATAGCCTCTTTTCTCGTGGTTTCTGAGGCTGGTTGTTCCAGGAAGCAGCCATCTATTGTCTCCAGAAAATTTATTTCCTAGCTCATTTTTTAGTACTGATGTGTAAAAGCACATGTAATTTTTATTCTGTTGCTTAATATTGCTTAGGCGAGTCAAATGGCTTAGTAGGAGGTCTAACTTGTCTCCATTGTTTATTGTAGTTGGGATTTTACTTCCCTCTTGGTCTTTTCAGAGGACATTAGCCACATCCATCTTGCATGTTGCAGTATTCCAGGTGCTGTTCCATACCTATGTGTTTTCTCCTGTTTCTAGTTCAGGAGAGATCATAGATAAGTGTCAGTTTTCAGTGACATCTTGTGAAGTCTCGCTCCCGTTGTGCCCAAGAAGCCAGGTACCATGCAGTCACAAGAAGTTTTCTGTGTCAAACAGGTGAATCTCCACTGTCACCACCTTCTTCTTCTACACCCCTCTGCCACAGGAGCAGGGGCAGTGAAACACGCGCTCAGCCAGAGTGAAGTGTCTCACCTACAAAACTAGGTCCCTCCCCTGGGATGTAGTCCCAGGCATCCCAGCAGACCCCCAACCGCCCCCAGCACAGGGTCACCTTCATATGAATGTAAGCCAAACGTTTCCTGCTCTTTCCAGCCTTTCAGGAATTAAAACCCACTTTCTTTTTTCATCTTCCTTCCACTTTTCCTGAGCAAAACTGCCCTGTTGCTGTGTCCTTTCCCACTGGCAGCAACTCGATGTTTCTTTGAAAGCCACTGGCACTTTTAGACTGTATATAGCTCTGCTACCTGGTTAGTCTGGTATCGAAAATAATGCTCTCGCTCCACAAATCATTGCATATATGGTTCATTGGCCACAGTTGGAAAATTTTGAAGCAAATACAGAGAGATGGAAGAGTAGGGGATGGAAGATTTTGCGCTGGCCTTTTCTGTTGTCCATTGGCTTTTCCATGGAGTTTAAACAAGCTAACCTGAGCACTAATAATAGGCATCACTTGCTCATGCCACTGGCAGGTTTGACCTGTTGCACTTTTTATTTCTCATCATGTTCTTGTAGCTGGAAGTGGTTCAAGCACAAGGGACTGAGGGGTTGCTTTCAGAAAAGAGATAAGAAGTAGAGGGTGCTATTTCATTTTCCAGGGTGCACGTAATACCGTATTTTGCACCTGTGACCATATTGGCTGGCAGGTACCTGCAAGGAACATTTCCTCAGTGAATCCTCACTCTTGTTTTCACCAGCTGCATGCCAAGATAATTCCAGAGACCTCAGCAACCCCTGTTTTAAAAAACAAACAAACACACATACCAAAACTCATTGTAGAGCAGACTTAGTTTCTTTTTATTTATTTCTCTTGAAGTTACCAGAAGCATAGAAAATAACATCCAGCACTTACTAACAATTTGGAATAGGATTGTCTGAGCTTTTTGTTGACCTTCCTGACTATTTCTGTCTGCACAACCTAGTCAGAGAGTGGTTCAGGATTTCCATCCACTCTTCACATAAAGAAAGAAGTTTATTAAAATCAGTTTGATCTATGTGTTGTATGCAGTAAGCCCCCTATCTAAGAGACTCTTATGTTCCTCTATACTCTTTTGTTCTCCTTTGCACCATCCTGTCTATTCCCAGTATGTTGACACAAAGTCCTTATTCAGTAATTGTTGAAAACAGATAGGAGCATGTCAGAATTTTTTTATCCATCACTTAACAGAATTCTGTAATATTTTATAAGAGGGATGTCTTTGTTCTCTGTGGCCACAAGATGAGTGAGAAATTAAACCATGAGGTTTTCCAAGCAGCATTAACTGCAATTCCTGCAAATCTGCATGCCATTGACAGTTGCATTGTCTGTGACTGCTTCTGAAATGTGCATGTAACAGAAAGGCATACTCTATGTGGAAGAAAAATCCCACAGTTTTATAGAAAAAAAAAAAATCCCCACTGTAAACATTAGGAAATGACAAATACTCTTAGGACATATTTATGTATCCAAAACAATATCAATTATTAAAGTGAAAGGGGAAAAAAACAAAATTTAACTAAAAATAATGCAGAGTGTTTAATAGATTTGTTTAAGAGTCATAAACAAATAACCCATGAATACTTTAAAAGAGTTAGTGTTGCAGGAAGCAGACACCCAGAAGATTTTATTAAAGATTCAAACATTTATGAAGTGTGCTCTAGAGGTTAAAGCAGGGGCCTGACAGTCAAGAGAGCTGCCTTACTTCCCTGCTCTGCTGCACATCTTTCCTGAAGTCAGCGAACCACCACATACATGGCTGTACTTCTACTGCAGCGGGGATGGTTTTGTGCTGGTTGAGCTTTGTGTCCGAGCTGTGCTGAGGAACAAGTATCAGTCTCAGGCTGAGGAGAGGTTAACTACCCATGTTGCCAGGGCAGTCTATACGATGACAAAAAGGTCGCTTTACAATGTGTTTCTGGGACACCTCTGAATTGTCCTGACCCCACCTCCATTCCTATCACCTCGCTCAGTTCTTCCACAAGAGGCAAGTGTAAGTCATGTTATACTTCTTAAAGCTGCTGAAGCCAGGGCATAAGCTGCGGCTTCTTTTGTCCCTCCAAGGCAACGACCAGAGAGATAACCGTCCCAGAATTTATCCCAGAAACTCTACAATAAAAGTCTAGCAAAGCAGAAACTGAAGAAGTTTACTAAAAGGAGGATTTGAGGTCTTTTTATGATAAACAAGGAATAAGAAATTGCAGGCAAAAAAGCTAAGGTAAACTGTTATTTGTATAGAAGACCAACAGTATGAAGTCCTTATAATGCAAACTTTTATCCATTTACATAAACTCTCTCCTCAAACGTTTGCCTCCTTGCCTCCCTTCAGATGAGCCTGCTTACAGGATAGACCTCACAGAAAGCCCAGTTGTAGGTTCATGAGCTGCAACTGGTGTATGACCAGGATCCCAGCACCAGGGAGACTGAAATAAGGCAGAAAAAGGGAGAGAAAACCCATTGGCGCAAAAGGTTCAGAATAGCCAGTTGGTGCCCACAATAAATGGAAACGAGTCTGAGAAAGCTACATCAGGCAGTTTGCACCTTCTCTCCCACTTGTTGTGACATCTGAGAAAAGCAGAAACAAGCAGCTACTGGCAGCATCACGAGTCGGGAACAGGAGTGAAGTCACAATTCTCTTGTATTATGTGACGGAAAAACCCACTGATAAGTTTCCTGCAGCTCCCCAGCCAACCTGAATATTTTAGGGTTCAGGTAATCCTAAAATTGGCAAAAGAAAGATTTTACTTGTAAATTAATGTGTTACAACAAAAATAAAGATGATCTTGAAAGAACAGTGAGGAGTACTAAAACCTTTAAGCCTTACAATTAATTCCAGCTGATGTTCACAAAACTCTGGCTAACCTTCAGGCATCTGAATATCCTTAGGGTCCAAGCTCACGTCTACAAAATTCCAGAGGCATCAAAATTTCTGCTGTTGCATGTACTTGAAGAAGCCTGTATCTGCTCTAGCTCATCTATATGGATAACATCATCCTGCTTTGGGCCTACTTAGTGCTGCAGGTTATCAGGAATCACTCATCCTGCCACTGCTTGTCTCCATCCTTGGAGTGTGGTGGTAAAGGCTCTCAGACCACACCTAATTGTCCAAAATTAAAACCCATGTTCTACTCACTGGCCTGAATGAGGGGGATGAGGATCCACGACACTACATGAGGAGATCTAAGTCCCCAGTTTCCAGCTCTCCCTGAGTGCACAATCACTAAATACCGAGGAAACTACATTCACGTGGTTACGAGTACTGGAGAAAGAGGATGGGTGAACTAATACCTCTTCCCCAGTATATTTTGGTTTCTTTCCACAGTGCATGGTCCTCCCAAGGTGTTACAAAGGGGAGTGTCAGCACTATGTATGAATTTTACAAATTCCACAGGGTAAAGCACAGCCTGATGGTGTTCAAGGTCAGACAGAGGGTTGCTAATAGAAGTGGAACACTGCCTTTCTGCATCACAGATCCAAGTAAAACATTTTCCTTCTCCTCTCTTAGCTCATTTGGCCTGCTAGTTGGTCTTCACCAACAGCAGAAAAGAAGTAAACATTGTAGAAGATGCTCTCAGAGCTTTCTGTGAGCCCTTTACTCCTCAGTGAGCCCTCCCAGATCTTGACTTAATTTTCTTCCTTACAAGTAAATATGATTGAGGTGATTCATCCTGACAGACTGTAAATCTAGGGAACAATAGTCAGCCTTTGATTTGTTAGGAGGTGTTGGAGGACCTTCAACAGGGCGCTGTCTGAGCAGGTGAGCATTCCCTGAACAGAGATAGCTGTAAAGCTGGGTCAGATGGAGATTCCAGCTACAGCTAAATTTCCAGTGCAACAAACTGATTTATTTTCTAGTGACACCTCTGAGCCATGGCACCCCAGCACTATGTGCTCTTCAAAGAGATGTGAAGTAGTGACCTTGAAGAGTTTACAGTTCAAATGTGGGACCAGCACCAATGAGTGAATCTAAAAAGTAAGTTGTGGGATGAGAGGGTGGTCCTGCAAGGTAGCAATGGCAACAACAGCAAAAACCCTGGCCACCAACAGTCACAATCATATTTACTGCTCTGCCATTGCCTCCGCTTGTTAAGTGAATGTGCCTATGAAGTGCCACTGCTTTTGTAAGCAGGCAGGGACTGATGGGTGCAAGACTATGTGGCTCGATAGACAACCACCTCGCTCATTGTGAGTTGCACAATCACCTGTAATTAATGGCAATAAAAAGTCAGGTCCACAGCTCATCCTCTGCACCCCTGGCCCTGCCTTTTTGTCTCTAACTCTGCCCCCAAAGAGGAGATTCTAGAAAGTTTCTTTTGTTTCTTTAGAAAATATCTTAAGGGAGTACAAGAGGCATGCATTTTTACTTTCAGAAAAAGGTAAAAGAGAGTACAAATATCCCTGTTTTCTTGTAATCCAGATTCTAAGTAGATTTAATGGCCCTGTTAGTGCTGAGCAAAATTAAGTCCTTATGAAACATGTTACAAAGTACCTTTGTAGATCTCATTTTTCAATAAAAAAAGGGTTTAGGTCATGTTGAACAATCTGCTACTTATTAGCACTTTGCCTTCAATAGGTCACCTTTCATAGTATAATATTCTGTTTTCATTAAGCACTGAATCCAAAAAAGCTATATTTTTAGAACTCAAACAAAATATATAACTTACATTGTAAGCACAAAGATGAAGAAATACAAAACATTTAACTAGAAAACTCTTATCTTACACAAATCTGTCAGATTCAATGCTTTTCTCTAAATGCTGTGATCATTACAGAACAGCTCATACTTTTTAAATGTGAAATGTTAGGTGTAACATTTGTTGTCCAGCCAGGAAAGGGAAAAAAAAAACAGAAAAAAGAAAAAAAAAAACAGAAGAAAGGAAAAGAAAGAGCAATAAACAAAAATAAGCAGAAATTGAAGACTTTGACATGTTCAATCTGGTCTCCATCTTTGAATCACACACACCTGAAAAGAAAGAATATGAGGTAATGTAAAACTTAGTGTACTTATATTTTAATGGATAAAAATATGTTAGATACTAGGGGGGTTTATTATTTATTTATTTATTTATTTTCCATTTCTTTGTGAGTCCATTTTGTTTCAGGCTTGCCAGAGGAATATTTTTAAGATTTAAAAATCTCCCCTCATCTTTTGTAATAACAGTTACTTTGAGACATAAAAACCTGAGACTGTGCTTACATTTCTTAAAGGCTACTCCAACATATGGATATGTTATTTTTCACTGATCATTTACTTTTGAGTGCTTGTGATGGTCCAGCCTCTTCTTGGAGGGACTTATACGGAGAAGAAGGAATGGGTAAGTAACTTCTTCCTGTTTCATCTTTTGCAAAAGTGAGATAATACTTCTAACCCTTCTACCTTAGAAAGCTCAGTATTCCTTTAGGAGCACTAAATTTTTTTGCTTTGACCAAACAATCCTCCCATTTGATGAGTCATAGGCAGGTGGTTGCATTTGCATGGGAGGCATTGATATACACTTTTTCATTGTTGACTAAAAGATGTAACAGTAGATGAAGAGATCAATAGCATCTGCCAGAAGACAGGAAAGTCACAATTCTCTACAACTCTACCTTGGAAGTGTAACCTCGAAGCAGAAATCGATACTATCTTCAGTTTTCTGAGCCATATGCAGGGGCAAGATATTTTATACACCAGCATTTTTTCCTTATTTTGTGGTGTACAGGTGGGTAATTTTTTTTTAATGCTAGGATAAGGTCTTAGAAACAGAAACATTGTCTCTTTCCTGTTAGCCACTAATGATGAGATCAAAGACACACCCCCACTGTATTTGTTTTCTGTTTCAACTTATCTCCAACACTTTTCTGAGTAGGATGCATGGAAAGCAGTCATCCTGAATGTCCTAGTGGCAGGCTGTAGGTCTCTGCCATGGGATCCCCTCAGAGGTACCTAAATCCGGTTAGTGGTCTTGAAGACCTGTAATCCTTCTTCACAAAAGAGGAAATACGAGGAGACATCCTCGGCTGTCTACATCCCAGGAGAGGATTACAGATGTTGTAGTTAAAGGACATTTCTAAACCACAGCGAGGGAGGAGATTTCAATGACAGTCTTCAAGCGCTACCTCATGATCAGGGTAGCATGAAGAAGTTGACTATAGGCAGGTCATCCTTCAGACCTGCCTGATGGCTTTGATCTGAGACTTGCTCTCCCCATCATCCTCAGAGCCCCTTCTGTACCTGCTCCTGTGTGAGTCTTTTTGTATGTGGGTGTGAAGTACACGTTAGTTCAGATTATGCTAATCCCAATGTCACATGAAAAGGCATCAGTTCTTCCCTCTCTCTACTGGAAACATTTCTTCCTACATCCTGTCAGCATGTTTTTTCTCTCATGCCAGTGTCTCTTGCGTCTTAGTCCTTCTGTGATTAAATAGGCAATGAATAAACCACATAAAGTCTCATGATATGACCTGGGGTTGAAAGTAGGAAATTTAAGGGTTGGCAGCTGACTTAGAAATCAGTTTTAGAGCTCAGACTGGAACTAAGTCGTGCACTTGACATTGCCCCTTCCTCTTCCCTCTCCATCTTCTGAATGAAAACTTTCTGTTGCTTGCCTTGTTTTGCTAACCATTTACACATGACCTATCAAATGAGCTATGAAAGTTCAGATTAACCAGCGCTATTAAATTTCCCTTGCTTGTGAAGCCAGTACTCTTAAAAGGAGGAGATAACTGGTTGACTTGGCGTGATCTACCACTCTTTATTTTGTCCCACTTTTTATTTACCCCACTGGTTTATTTGTTCTTCTGTTCAAAATGTATTAATGCAACTGCTCCATTAAGGGTCAGCAGTTCATTGATTAAAGTTTAGTTCATGTTTTGAAAAAATAAAACAGGAATTGAAGGTAATTTACAATGTTAAATCCTCTATTAAAATCAATATAATTTCCAAAGACAGTATTGATATAGTAAAATAGCTAATGTTTACACATAAATGGCATGCAGAATGTAAAAATTTGAGCACTATATTAATGTCTGAGTGACAAACAGGTAGCCGATTCATATAAGAGACTTCTTTGTGAAAAGCAGAATTTTAATTCTTTTTCCATTCTCAGCATATTGGAAATGATTTCTCATCATGCTGTGGATTTTAACTGGTGTATACATCCTTGCAAGTGATAATCATACACGTTTGGGAAATTACTCCCATAAATGTTATTCCATTTGAGAATCCTATGTTTTAAGTATCATGTTCAGCACATAGTGGAAAGAAGCTTGTGGTTCCTATATGGAAACATCATTTGTATTTAATCACACAGTTGGGAGTAGTTATAGTAACTAAGTAGATGCAGGCAGTTTAAAATGCACAGATTGTTACTGCAACCTAGCTTGCCACGGGCACTTTTCCCCTTTGATAGCTCAAGTGCCGAATAAATAAAGTACAATCAATGCTCAGAACTGGTCGAAAAAGCTGTGCCGTGTAGGTTATGCTGTCAGTCCTATTAAATAAGGCCGCACAGTTCAGCTATGACAGTGTGAAAACAAAGGGCACATGGGCAGTCTTCTTACTGTCTTTTGTACATCGTCTCTGGCATCTGGAGGGCACAGCAGCAATTTCACCAGGCTTAACTGGGCTCCCCTTTGCGCCTGGGGTTTTTTTTTACAGCAGATGGAAGCTGGGCTAGGACATTCACTGTGTCTCCAAGCATCTGTGTGATGCCAGCTGCATGCACAGGGTCAGAGGTGACTCCTGCATCAGGTCTCACCAGGCAGTTTATGTTCAGCACCTTTCTGTTCAAGCAATGTTTTACCAGTGTTTGTGAATATTGGAAAATAAACACGTGTTTTTCCAGTAATCATCCAGGGACTGAGTTTAAAGAAGAAATGAAATTAATCTAGATCCTGAAATGATTTTCATAAATGCATCAATGTACAGGCACGGATACAACAATGGTCAAAATACAAATGTATAGACCTTTTTGTCTTATTCAATTTAAATCAAAATTTTCAGCTTAAGAATGTTGGGGCATAAAATCTTAATACCCTTTCTCATTAAAAAATAGAAAAATATATGTAGTTGTATGTATGTATTGTGTGTATGTTCTGATTTGTGTGTACATACACACACATGCAAGAAAGCCCTACAAAAGAGGAAGCAAATGATTTTATGTTTGTCTGAAAACAGTCTAATTTGTTGTAAGGCACTTAAATACTGAAGAAATGGCCCTTAGAGAAAATCTGACAAATAGATCCATACTTGTACAGTAGCATGCCTAGTTTTTAAAGATTTACTTATGCGAGTTTCCTATAAAACATTAAAACACATCTAGGTCCATGTGCTATGGCAGAATGGTTGATAGAAATTTTGCTGCCTCCTACATTAATGTTACACATGATGTTTGTTTTTCCTTCCCTCCTTTTCCAAGGTATAAACGAATTGCTTATGTGGAGTTCAGTAACATAACTGTACAAAATTAGTTACAAAGAGAAATGTCAGAGTTGATATTCCTGACACAGCCTTTTTAACTCTTGTTATGTCTTAGGCTTGCATATCGGAGATGGAATAATGCAGTAGTCCAAGATCCCAGGAGGCTCCTGCTACCATTGTCTTTTAGGTTTTTAGCCTGTGGCCTTGATTGAAAGGCAAGCTTCAATTGGGAGTACTCATTCCTTATTATTAAAAAAATGGGCATTCTGGCATGCCTTTGTGAGGGGGGAAAAAAGAAAAGGAAAAAAGGAAAAAAAAAAAGGAGGAGTTTAAAATATTTGCTCTCTGTTCCTGTGTAAAAACTTCTGAGACGGAGTTTGGCAATTGATGTTGAAGTAGAGTTAGACAGCCTTTGAAACACTTACCTAGTTCACTAGCATTATGGAGGATCTAGTTCACTGCAGTTTAGATTCATAGACAGCATTTTGCTTTTCTGTGATCAAAATGCCTGTGCAGTTTGAAGGGCTTATCATCAGAGTTGAATCCACACAGAACCTAACCTAAGAACAGCCAAGAAAAGCATACATTTAAAGGGCTTTGATGCTCCATCACATAGCCATTCAGTGGCTATAATGGAAGAGGAGTACATGACAGACTTTGCTCGTGCCTGTCATTCATAAATCTCAGTTACATATTCCAAGTGGTCTAGATTTCACAGTGAAATTGCATTGGTACCTCGCTAAGCTGCAGAATAAACTCTCACTGCTCTAATCGCATATATTACTTTTCTTTACTCATACTACCGAGGAGCATATATGCTGAAATTATTTTATTTTCAAGACGATCTCTTTAATATATTCACATATTTTAGCAGATGGTGCAACCTACCAGATCACAGGAAACAGGTTTATTGATGTTTTTCATACCTCTCATTAAAGAATAAATATGTGCAGGCACTTAAAGTTGAGAAGTAAGTAGAAAAATGACAGATTTCAAATATTAATATTACATTCGGGATATCTTTTTTCTTACTTTTTCAGCCAGAATGCAGTCCTTTTTAAAGAAGCTTGGCAAAGGATTAGGACTTGTAAAATATGTCTGGTTGAGACAGTAAGTAGATTAGCCAGAAGCTGCGATATTTTTGCCATTCTCTTCAGCAGAGCCAAGATTTAGGCCTATGGTCTAATTTTGCAATCTTTCATCAAGCGAAATTCATGAGTATCAAATATACATAGTAGTGTTCCCACACGGGCCATCAGTAAGGCTGTGAACACACAGTAAATAATGGAGGGAAAAGGGCGAACTTTTTTTTGCAGGGAACGTGATCATTCAGATGAGTGGTCATTGCCAAACGTCACTCTGTATGATGACTTTCTCACCATCTTCAGATGTATTTCTGGTATCAAGGCTCTCTTTTTTTGCAGCAAACTATCCTTTCTTAACCCAAAAGTACGCATTACTTCTATATTGTTCTGTTTCCCTCACTGAGAAAAAGATTACTAACTGCATCAGCTCTTTCCTGATTCTCCTTTCTGTGGTTGGTTTACACATTGTTGCATTGTTTCATTCTCGTGACCATGTGTTTTTTAGTTTGTTTTTTATTATTTTTAATCCCTAATAAGAATATTTTATCTTTAGTAAGAATGCATCCTTCAGTCTTGCATGTTTCCCTCCTCATTTCCTCCCATTTATTCTGTCTACTATTCTTATCAAAGCAATTAACAAGTGTGCACTTATTTTTATTATTTAAATAAAAAATGAACACTTAACATTATTATAGCAGAAGAAAAATCCTGTTAAGCAGAGGCCTATTCAATTGTTTAACCAAATAATTCTTTCTGAAAAGCAAAACAAAATCTCCAGGTGCTCAGTAGCTGTAATGATTACTATGAATGTCCATACATTCCCTGAGACTGCAATTACTCAACTTTATTAAAGAAGTCCAATGGCCTTCTCTTGGTATCAGAAAACCTTGTGCCTCCAAATATGTGTATTGCACGCCTCTGGAAAGCACCCAGGTGAGAGGGCCCTTAAAGCCTTCAGAGATCAGGAGTCTGGGGTGGGCGCCTCCTTCCCTGGTGCTCTCCCCTCCCTTCATGGCCCATCACTCTCTGGGTGCCAGCGTCTGACCACAGTCTTCCTCCTCCACGCTCCTCTGAAAGGCCATTCAGGAGCTATTATCACCCATGATATTTTTAGCAGGCCTGGTAGTCTTATCCCTGGAAAATGTCTGCTACTTCTCCTGTTATCTGGAGGCAGCACACAAACAAACTTGGAGAACAACAACAACAACAAAAAGTATCTATATTTGCAGGGTAGCACAAGCAGAAGTGGTCACTGGAGTCAAGATTTCTTTATGCTCTGCCCTCCTGCATCGATGTGAGAGCGTGTGATCCGTGGCAAAGGATGCCAACAAGACTAACACACAGCACCTTAGTAACCCATCCTCAGATCCTGAACTTCGATGTACTTCCTGGAGAGTAATTTCCCTTGAAATGTTTTCCTTTGTCTCTTGTCAAGGGGTCTCTGCCAGGCAGCCCCAGGCCAGCTGCCTCCTCACTGCCCCAGATGGTGGAGCCTAGCTGAGTAGGAGCACTTGTGGGGCAGAGGGCAGAGAACCTCTGTGTCAAACACCAGACCCCAGAGGGTGCCCACTGAGCCCTCAGCAACAGAATAGCCTCCTCTATAAATGTCTGAGGCCCGTGGCCCATCCCTCTCCATCGACACAGATCTGTGGCTGAACCTCGATTTTCCACTTATATTGGCTAAAATGTTTCAGTCTGGTTGATGTATTCATCTAACCCACATCCATCCATCTGAGTAATCCTTTAGGCCCTGCCAGTGCAGCGGGTAAATGAGCTTGCTAAGCCCCCACTTTTACTGAGATATGAACAGTGCTAATTGCCTGCTCTTTGCCAGACCGTGCAATATGTTTTCCAGATTCCCTAAAAAGAGAGTGACTTGTTGGCTCAAAACTTCTCGTCTTCCTTCATCACTTCTAGTATTTATTATCCTCTAATTCTCCAGTAATACCTTAGGTCTAAATTAGGTCAGTGACTCAGTAATTGGCAGTGTTCTCTGTAATATTGCCACTGAAATGGTATGGGGACTGGATTTCTCAATCACTTTTATATAAGCCACACTATACAGAAGTCAGGTGAGGAATTTTTCCTCTTGCAGATTAACCTCCAGGTTCCAGACTTTATTGAAGGCTGTCAAGAATTTTCCCCTTGACCTCAGTGACTGCTGGCTCTAGATCCAAGATAGATTGTCACATGGGGTTTTTTTCCAGTTCTTATAAGATCTCTGGGATTTACAGGCAGAAATCTGTCCATAATTGTGTTTTCAATCCAATTATATGGAGTCATCTACTAATCTATTATTTGGTAGATAATATTTTAAATAATCTTTGCAAAATTTCTCCATTCCACTTCAGCTACAGCTGTGCGAACTCTATGGAACAGAGCTATCAATGTCCTCCCTGATACAGTTCTTGCATGCCTCTCACAGCAGACATTTGCAAATGGCTTGTGGGTTTTGAAAGCAAAACGTTCATAAGAATGCTACCATTTGTAATCTGCTTTGATCTCCAGCACCACATGGGAGTTCATAAGATCCCATTGTTGATCTACAGGAAAATCATTGCTGGATTTGACCTGTTCACATCGAGAGTCACTAGACTTAAAATAAGGAAATCAAAGTACTGTAATACAATAAAGTCATTCATGAGTTGAGTTGTATCTCTCCCCCACAGGGAAACTTAAAAGAGTCAAGAGAGTTTCAGCGATAGTCCATATATTATCTAATATATGAAAGCAAAACGAGGAGGAAGGAAGTGTTCCCACCTGAAGGGACTTTACAGTACAAACCAGCAGCAAAAATACAAATGTTTCTGAATTACAGAGGAATAAAAGAAATGGGAAATATCATGGATTGATATGCTAGTGGTTGTGGAGATTGTGAGTAGATCATATACTCAGGAAAACTCTTAAACTTATGATTCTGTGTAAGAATGTAGGTAAATTACTTCTTCCCTTTTCTCCCCTCAGGAATAAAAGTATATTTTCAGTATGATGCAAGGAAAAACTTGTAAAATATTGTCAGGGAAATCATTAAAGGAAGTTTTCTTTTAAAAAAAAACCCAGAAGTATTCAGCACTGAACGGAGAGTGCTGAGACACTATGGGATCCAATAGGGTCAGCCAACCAGAAAAATAGAAAACCATAGAGAGATATTTGCCATTTATCTAAGCATTGCTTTCTTGTTCCATAGCTTTCCACACATCCTCTGTCTCCCAGAAGTGCCATACGCAATGCTGCTGCTCATCTGCTATATCCTGCAGCTGCAGAACAATGAAATGATGCCAAAGTATGTACATAGGTGAGTGAACCGCTTCCACAATTCCAAGCACCATAAGTTGGTAACCCCATATAGGAAATATTCAGCTTGAAACTCTCTTAAAACAAAGGAGACTCCTACTACTAGATGGAGTAGATCTGTCTCCCCAGTAGGCATCACCCCTGATGCCCGTGGGCTGCCCCTTATAGGCTGTCATTTCCTCTCAAGCTACTGCTGTCCCCAGAAGAAGAAAAGGAGAGTAACAAGCTGTGCAGAGTAGGCACTGCTGGTGACATTGCCCTTTAAAGGTAGGCACAAAGAACTGGAAAGGTGTGCAATTAAAAAACAATGAAAGGGTATACTTTTCTCTACATTATTTAATTAGGCTGTGTAATTCTCTTCCATAGCTGTTCTTTGTCATTATTTCCAAAAAGTGACTAGATGTACATACTCTTAACAAGAATATTTGGCTGTTGTCATCATTCATAACAGTTTTGGATGAGAACCTTGAAAACCCTGGTACTGGGCTTTGGCAGGGACAGGGAGAACCTCAGGACTGATCTGTTCATGCGAATCCAAGCCACTCCACAGATCAGCCGTCACAGTTTTAGAGTGTTTAAAACTCAGGGAATAGTCAAATGCC
This sequence comes from Tringa tobata, assembly GCA_033628505.1. NCBI lineage: Eukaryota > Metazoa > Chordata > Aves > Charadriiformes > Scolopacidae > Tringa > Tringa tobata. Next base: position 4,012,861 of record JAHREE010000480.1, read on the forward strand.
TCAAGACTGTCATCACCAGAAGGACATTAAACAGATGGAATTTGTTTCCCTTAGAATATCTATTACCCCTTTCAAAATAAAAATGTTAAGGTTTTGTTGAGATTGATTTGCCTTTGATGCTTTGTCCCATATTTTGGAAAGTTGCTTAAGAAGGTCAGTAAGTAGAAATACAACATGGATCAGCTGAAAGATTTCAATAATGATGTGGCATACATTAAGGACATTTTCTCTATCAATGGCAGACAAGAAGAGCAAGTTATCTTATTTCTCAGTTTTGCTGAAACTTGCATAACTGTAATGGGAAATTACTACAGGCCTGCCTGTCTTCTACTGAAAAGAAGGAGGAACTCCCATTGTCTCTGAAGCTGGCTGTATCATTTTGCCAGAGGAGAGCCCGACAGCGGATGGGTGTATGTAGTAGATACAATCAGTGGATAGTGCTGCTTTATCATATTTTTTTAAAATAAAGCAGTACCTCGGTTACTTTGGAAATCATACAGAGGATTATCTGGATTTTAAATCAATATCAATAAGTCTGGGGCAATTTGCTTGGAACATCTAATTACTTTTCCCCTCCCACTAGATTTTCAGGCCAGCTGGTTACCTCAGGGCTTCAAATACCTTGGGATCCATCTTTCTCTCAGAATTGTTCTCAATTAACTTTGCATGCCTGCTTTAAGATCTTGGAGTTGGCAGTGCTAGGTGGCAAAATCTTCTATAATTTTATGGGCAGAGCCAATTTAATAATACAATGTATACATTTTCTATGTATTGCGTTTGTTCACATCCTGCCAGTATTGCTTTTAAGATGTTATGGGATGGAACAGAGAAAGATACAATTTTTTGTCCTGAGGAAAAAACAATAAATAAATAGATAATATCTCCCCCAAACCAAAAAACTTTGGATCAATTTAAGACTATGAAATCCAAAATTAACACAGGAATTCATCTAAATATGAGAAGTTCCGCAAATACTGTATATAAAAGACATTGGCTCTGTCATGATGGAAGTTAAACAATTGGCAGAGCCTCATTTGATCATGCATCCCTAGTTTCTTCTGATGGTATTCATCCTCTTGTAATCTGGGGTAAGCAATGCTTGAAAGTCATCAGCAGGATTACAGGAACACATCTGCTTTCCCTTTCTATCGCTTACAGGAGGTCCCTGGGATGAGCTCTGCCAGAACTGAGTAGTCTACCATAGGATATGTGTGGAAGCCTCACCATCATTGAAAGATCTCTTTGTACCAGCTAAAGCACCAGCAAAGCCATGGAGATATCCTTTGTTGGCAAGGAAAGGGACTAGATAATATTTATCCAAACAATACTTAGACCTGGGAAAAGGCACAAGTGAAGGAATGATTGAGAACTGAAAAATTCTGAAAGTCGATTTGGAGCAGCTGTTCACTGTCTCCTCCAATACATGAAGTAAGGGGTATCAACATGATGCTGTTCAAAAGAAACAAAAGGTTAGTTTGTTCCCAATAAACAAAAGGGTAGTTTGCTAAATGTGTAATCTGTTGCCACAGGTATTGTGGAAAATAGTGTGAATGCATAAATGGGTTCCAGATAGCTGCAGAAGAAAAAAAGTTGTGCAAGACTTTGCACAAAAATAACTCTTCTTGCTCAGGAAGATCTCAGGCTTCAGTCAGCTGTTTTCTGGAAGTCTGTACTGGGGAGGAAGCATCATTACATACGTTCTGATTTTCATTATCTTCCCCAGATAGCTGATATCATTCACTGCCAGAGACAGGATATATAACTAGATGGTCTGACCTAGCCCAGACATTCTTATATATTTTATGTGAAATATTGTAACTGACTGTGAACTGAAATATGTTCCCTGAAATATGCTATCTTTTTCTTTTAAACTCAAGGGTTTGAATGAGTCTCATCACAATGGGCAAGGAACTTTTTTGTCTGCAGGAACTCCAGGATGCTCAATTAGGTTTCTGTGAGCCTAAGGGAGAGTCTAGTGAATAATTCCACCAGGATTTCCTCACATGCTGTGTAGCATGGGAATTGGGGCGGGCAGGAAAGAAGGAGAAAAGCCAGAGTTTAAGGCCAGAAAGAATCAGCCAAGCACCTAGGCTGCTGCACAGATAAACACAAGTCAAATACAGTAATTCACAAATAAAAAAGCTTCTTAGGCAGCAAAAGATGCACTTTTCATAATTTCTTTGGATTGTTCCAGTAATTAATCACACTTACTGTTAAAAAAACGTCATAATATTTTTACCTTCAAATTTCAGCCAGTGGTTGTTGTAAGATTGGTATTTGTAAGACTGTTGAGTCTGGTAGCAGCTGAATTATTTTTCTTATAGAGATTCTTGTACTTTATAATCAAACTATCTCTCAGTCTTGTTTTTGAAAAACTCTCTTTCTTGGTCTTTCCTTCTTACTGTGAACATTGTATGCGGTCTTTAAATATTTTTGTGGTTCTTACATAGAATTTTGATTCTCTGTGGAATTTGGAGGGTGTTACTTGCTTGATACTGATGCCTTCCTTGTTGCTATGTCAAAGTCAAATCCCATCTCAAAAATGACCCATAAAGCAAATGCCAGAAGCAGAATCCACCATGGTCTTGACATGTGTAAGAGCTAGTGTCCCGGTATGGGAAAGTTGTAGTGGAGACTAACTTAGATGCCTAAATGACTACCTTAGACTTCTAGTTTGCAGATTTGCTTTAGGACCCTAGTAAGAACATCCACCTGGAAGAATGGCCTAAGTTTAATGGAAAATGGTGAGCGCTTCTGAAGATTTCTGGAGGGTAATCCTGCTAAAGTGTATACATTTGCTAAACTTATAACCCAGCACTTCTGCTGCGCCATCGACATGATGAGAAGCCTTAGGGAGAACATTTTTTAACAAACACTCAAAATAAATGTACTAATTAGGTGCCTCATAATACCACTTGGTGTTACGTGCGACCCATCTATCAGCATACGCACAACACAATAACTTTTTAATATCTGAAGGCAGATGTGTTTACCTCAGCTCATAAGTATTCTGACATAGTTTAATTTATCATCAAGAGGGTAATACAGTGATAATGCTGGGACTTGAAGAGGAACAACCACCCAGGTGTATTGGTGTCCGAGTAGAAGGACCTTAATAGTAAGCATAATTTCTAACCAGGTTCATTGGAACCTGAGGAGGTACAAGGGGAACACCCCTGCCTGTGGGAGTGGTGGGGGAAAGGCATGCTGTCCTTGTGTATTAGTGGTGAAGTGAGAGTTGTCTCACAATCCATTGTTCAACATTTATTAAAGCAGCACCGATGAAGGAGGCAAGGAGTGAACTCTGAGGCTCGGAGTTACATTTCCACTTCTCTTGCAATTATTGGTAGCTATTGACAGTGAGTCAAGCAGCAAGCTCAACACCTTGGCGGTACCTGTAGAGTTTGTGGATTTCTTAGGAAATAAATTGTTGGGTAAATCCCAGTGGGAAATGTGGACAATTCACATGCAGTCTAGTTTATTTTTACTCAACCAAGAATATTTCTTACAAAGAAAGGAAAAAAAAAAAAAAAAGAAGTAGTTCTAATACAGCAGCTTGTAAAATTTCTACCATTTTAAGTGTCATTTTTGAGGATTATGCTGAATGCTGAAAGAGAGCTAAGTAGTGAAAAAACTAGCTGTCTCTTCCTACAGGAGGAGGAAAAGATGATCCTGGCAAATGGGGCATGCTGGGAATATGGAAGTTGTCAAGAAATTCTTGTTTTGAGGTTACCAACACTTTTACCCACAGCTTCAGTCCTCGCCAGCTCCAGCCCTCTTTCAACATACGGGTCAATTCCTAATTGCACACTGGGATACAACATGCACTTTTGACTCCAGAGTCTAATTTAATGAAAAGGTTTGCCAACTGTATGGCTAGAGAATGTCAGAGGTGCTCTTTGCATAGACGCTGCTTTTTCAACTGGTTTACTAACATCATTTTGCTATTCATACCTAGGGGATTTAGGAAAAACACAGTTCCTGACACAGTTACCGTGAAGGCCTAATGTTCATAAATGCCAGGTTGTCAGTCTCATCAGGTCTAAGCAACCGAAATAGAAGGTGCTTTTTAATGCTACCCCAGAGTCAATTAAAATACAGTAATGCTGACATCTGCAGAATACAGAATGATCAAAGTAAAGAATGCCCATACAGATTCTGACATAAAAACAGTGTGTTTGGCGGCAGAGTGACACAGTGTAACAGGTCAGGTAATTATGAGAAAATCTATGATGTATCTGTTGCAATTGCTTAGCTTCTTTCCATTATCAGAGCCATCAAACAGAACAGCGCTCTCACTTCTCCTGATGGATCGTAAAGCTAGTGACACCCTCGCTCTCCTGATACAGATGGCATCTCAGGAGCAGCTGAATTAATTTGACAGTAAATAGGTGATAGCAATTGCTGTCTTCTCTTTTTTTATTATTTTTATTATTTTATTAATTGCACCAGGACAGCTTTTAGCACTTCTGGGAATAGCTCAGAAAGCCTATGCCATGATTAGCAGTGTACCCTCCTCTCCTGTAAACCCCTTCCAATGCTTTTGCTGCTGTTTTATTTACATGATAATTGCTCAATGGCAACAAAATTTTATTCTCCCCCATCTCCCCACCCTAACTCTCAGTCTGAACTATGTGCATTAATTACGATGATTAAGGAATTCTCTCATTTTTTTGCCTTGATGTGTTTATTAAATTAATGAAGGAATCTGACACATGGGCTTGTATGCTTAGGGTACAGTTATGCTAAAGTCATGGGTATATTTTAGATGGCTGCATATTTTCTGCCTCAGTAACATTATAATTGGCTTAATGGATTTTCAGTTATGTGCATTGGCTTTCTCCCCTCTCCAAAGCAGACTAATTACAGCTTTTTACATTAAATTCTAATAGATTTCAATTTATCTCCTCTAAATTATCACAATAATTACAGTAATAAATTAGGCATGTAGCTGTCATTAATCTAAACAATTTCAATTGTGTATCATAGCAGCACAGACTATGTTCCTAAATGTGTATTCAAATATATTCCTAACTGTATAACCATTGTGTGGGAGGGTCTCATTTCCCAACAAGCTGCAAAACCCAGAAGGCAGAATGGAAGGAGAGAGAGGAAGAGAAGGGGGTGGGGAGGCATGGAAAAGGGATGAGAGAATGGAGTAAAAGTCAGAACAGACCAAATTTGAGGGACCACTGCATACAATTAACAATGTCTGAAGAATTATCTTGGACAGGAACACACCTGAAGCATCCTGGCAGACCTCAGACTCCATCACTAATCCATGACTGGTTTTTTCCCTCTTATATAAAAATGTGTTGCAAATGTTTCTTTACTCAAACACACCTACTTGAAATTGCAGCTGGCTGAAACATGAAATTTTACCTTTCATAGGAAATTTTGGCAGGGACAACTTTGGTTTTGTTTCTCATTTAGCACAATTTCCAATTATTCAGAACACATCACAAAATGGAAATTCTGAAAAATTTCATGGAGGAAACTCATGTGACCATTGCTTTTTAAATTAAGAGCATTCCTCGCTTTTACCCTTCCCTCCACCGAGAGCTATTGAGAGAAGTATTAACTTGACCGTAGTCAGCCTCATAACTGCTCTTCAGCAGAGGGCTGCAAGGCACTGACATGCTCATGCCATTTTCCTTGGCAGCTGCCAGGCTTGTAGGATTTAGGTTTGGGACAACTCCCTTTGCATCCCTCTGTTCCCTCCCTTTCTCCCTAGGCGTCTGGACTTCCAAAACATCTGGCTCCCTGTGTGCCTGAAACCAAGGGCAGCTGGACCCTTCAGGCTGCAGCATGATCACGACCAAGTCTGCCTCAATAGCAGTTCAGGCAGGATTGCAGGAAAAGAAGCCCAACAGACAAATCACCCCTTGGCTGTGATGTGTGTTGGCTTCTAGACTGTGCTGTTCCCTCCCCTAGAGGTTAAAGCTACGTTGGCTATGCCTAAACTAATGCTCGGCCATGCTGATGTGCTATGAGGCAGGGCCACTGTGCATCAGGAAGGCACGACAAAGGTGTAGAGACCCTTTTGGGGACACATCCAGCCTGGCTTTTTTGAAAATGTGAAATTCACACTCAGAGAGCCAGCAGCCCCTTCACAACCGCAGATCCATGAGGGTGGGTGGGACCACAGGAGTTTGCTGCCCTGGCAAACATGTGGACACCAACTTATGTCCACCTGTGGGAACATGTGGACACCTTGCACTGTTAGCAGAAGGGACCTCCAGGCTCTTCCTCAAATGCAAAGCACTGCTGGTTCAGTGAAGTGCCATTTTCTTACGGCACATACTCTGCCTGGATAGTTTCCAATTAGCTCCATTGATACTACATTTTAGCAGCATACAATTCTAGGGTACTTTTATCTGCAAAGGGGGGAAAGATTTAGATCTGTGTTGTAGCCAGCACTGCTTTGTTATCCCAACATGTAAAATTATCCAACACCTGGATACAAATTTGTATGTACTGAATCATTTTCTGCTTCTAATTTTCAAAATACTAAGCTATAAAGGTCCTTATATGGTATATATCTGTGAAGCTTTTGGTTGTTTCTGTTATGAAAGGGCAATGGAATTTGTGTAAACATTAAAAGGATTAGAAAAATGAACTTTGTAAAAATGTTTAAACTTTCAAACTCCCGTACTACAGTAAAATAAAGTATCCTCAGAACACTGATACCATATATATATATATATATTACATAATGTTTAAAGCTTTTCTGAGCACTGAAAGGGAATACCTAATGTGCAGTTTCAATTGAGTTTCCATATATAAAGACACTCACTACATTTCTGTTATACCTCCTCTAGATGAAAAGAAGTCACTAACATTTTTCCTAGTGACTAAATCATTTTGCAAATTCAGGCTGTTCTGTGAATTCGGAGAGGTCTAAATTGCTAACACTTAAAATAATAGCACGTTGATTTGTGCAGCTCTGCAATGGAATTCCTCTGGAAGGATGTATGACCTCTCCATTAATATGAAATGAGCTCCTTGTGATACCTTAATGAATATGCAGCGTCCCCTTAGTGACATGAGTAACATTTGAAACCTTTATGCATTTTCAAAGGGCATTCACCTCAGCTAATCCTCAGAGCAGGTTCATTCATAGTCATATTTCCTGTTATCTGCTTACAAAGTTAAGATGTTCTTACTGTTTGAAATTTGTCACTTAGTCCAGAAGAAGAAGGAAAAGAAAAAGCAAGTGATGGCTTTAATGGGCAATGTGCCAAGATAAATGGTCCCTGCTGTGCATGTTAGATTTGATGCAAGTGTTCTTTGTGTAGATACTACTTCCTGTACAGAATATTGCAGCCTTATGGCAACCTTTGTCCTTTGTCTTGATGACTGTATGAAATATTAATCTCTGAAACAGTAATGCTAAAAAGAAGCATTCTGCAGTGTATCTGGTGGCTACAGCTGTGGACAGGGATTCAGATGTTGGATCTGATTCCTGTCTGCACCATAGTCTCAATGGGTACATTTTTCTGTCTCTCAGCTCCCTCACTTGTCAAAGAGGAAACATTATCATTAACTAAGTCCTAGGGGGTTTTCTGCACCTTACCTAGATAAGTTGGTAAAACACACTAACACCCTATATGGGATTGATTGGTAAAGCTTTCTGATTATACTAACTAGAATTAATGCCAGACACGGTGTGTCATGTTGTTTTGTTGGCTAACCATAGTAGTTAGCATTGAACATCCTGACCTAAGAAGTACTTTCCAATCTTACATTCTTGAAAAGTTATTGTAGTTATTGCTCAGGATAATTAAGCATGTCTGTTTGAAGGCACATCCTCAAGGATGTACTGTGAAACTTTGGGAGGCTGACAGTTCATTTTCATCTTTGGGCAGTGACAAAGACCAAACAATGGGTACACCTTTTCTTTAGGTCCATTGGTAGTTAAAACTCAGAATGGTTTTTTTTATACATGATAAAAAACAAAATCAAACAAGTTTTTTGTTCTACACATGGAGGGTATGAAAAGCCTTTGTAGGCTGTTATTCTCCTTGTTTCTATATGCCTATAAAGAAACACACCAAAAGAGGTGTGTTCTGTACCTACATAGCCTATATGAAGGAGTCAGTTCTTTTCTGTAACCTCTTTTCCACTCTAAATAATCTGGTGAGTACATCAGTTGAAGGGAATAACAAAGCCATTTGCTGCCTTTGTTTTGTTTAGCTTTTTTACCCACCTGATGGTGTCTGCTTCCTCAGAGGCCTACTTACATCTACAGTTACTTCTTTTTTCTCTTTTTTTTTTTTTTTAAAATGCCCTTAATTTATTGCTAAAGTGATTGCTGGTGTTTATTGCTCTCCACAAAGCCTACAAAAGCCTGTTATAGAAAGAGCAAAAAAGGGAGAAGGGGAAAATAGGGATGAGATACGCTTGGCTTTTTTTTCTTTTCCCAGCAGTCAAAAGCTTACAACATCCATCCCTGCTTATATGGCTGTATTTCCACATTGTTTATAGCCAATGGACACAGGGATGAAAGGCATAAGTAAAGGGAGAGGAAAGAATTGCATAATTAACTTTTAAAATTAATTCATGACCCAGTTAAAAGGACAAGGAGGGGGTTATTAATTAATTAAGGTGGGAAACCCTGTGGGCATGTGAGATTTAGAGAGTTTTAACTTACCAGCCAGGTTAAAAGGCTTTCTAAGGGTGTACTCAGCACTCAGTGAATCTGGAACGCAGTTAAGCAAAAAGAAAAGGTGAAAATGTATTGTAAAGGGTTTTTTCAAGGGGAATAAAAAGTCTAAAAAGACTGAAAATTAATTAGGAGGAATCCTGACAAATGTTTCATAAGAATTTGAGAAAAATCCTGGCCCAATTCTCAGCTTTTTTTAAGTTTGCTTAGCTCTACTGAGCACAGTGGATGTTTGATCCTGTATAGATATTTAGTCATGAAATTTATTTTTTAAATCTTCTCAGATCCTAAAAATTTAAGCAGAACTGATGGATTAATAGCTATAGCAATAGTAGCAACAATAACTGATATTACACTAAGTGAAATTTTTCGACACTCTGGAGACATTACTGACTCTCCTTGCAGATGTGGCACTTAATCAAAACACATTTTAAATTGGCCATCATGAGTTCCTTCTTTTCTTATGCATCTGCAACTGCAAATGCCCATTTACAGTATATTCGTCTTTATCCCCTTAAAGGCTCACATCACTTGTGCTGCTTCCAGCTCTTGACCGGGTACCTCAGGGTAAAACTCAGAATCTAGGTGAGTTTAAGCAGACCTTACAATTTGTTTTTTCTTCCTATTATCTTTCTTTGTATATCTTGCTGCCTTTAGGCTTTGCAGTCTTTAAAGTCAGGGATAAACCCTCCACGAACTTCTGGCACAACCAACAGCAAATATGCTAGTCCAAGAGTTATTTTATGAATTTATGAAAAGGAGTGTTTTTTCTCACTGATAGTATTTGAAGTGGATTGCATGGTTTACTGTTTGTTTATTTAGCCGGTCTCACATTTCAATCACCTAATGATAGATATCAAGACTAATCACTTTCAGCTCACTTTAAATGCCACCTTCTTTTGTTAGCTGATAATGGCTATGTGTCTCTGTCTCATCTGTGTTTGGCAAAATCTCAATCACAGTTCAGATGTTGTCACAAAAGCTAATTAAGCAGAAAACCTTTGCTTTTTCCCAGTTGCCCACCTTGGAATATCAAAGATTTAAAAAAACCCCAAACTAATAAACAAAAGATGTCAGATAAATTGATGTGTTACTACAAATCATTTGAAAATTAGGGGGAAAAGAAAATTATGATCAGTAGAGACAGGACACTGCTAATGGAATTTGGGTCTTTTTATACACAAAAAATATCATACTAGCTGTGCTGTATTACTGCTCCCTAGGCAAGTAGCAATCTTCATTGTTTTATGATTCTCTTTTTCTTTATCATACTGCAGCATTTTGGTGTGAGAATTTTAAAATTAAATCTCCTTATTGTGCAGGCAGGATGTCCAGTTTTATTCTATCAAATGCCACAGAAACAAAGGGAACAATCCATTTTTCCTGATAGAAGCCAACAGTTCGTAAGAGGTTTGAGATGAGTGTAAGGATACAATTTGCCTAGAGAGTGCCTGAGGATCAAGACAACCTGACTTTCCACGGAATGAGTCTGTCAGCTGGCATCTTGCGGTAATTGCTTCCCATGGCAGGACCTTACCAGCCGAGGGAGGACTGCTCTCGTCAACCCAAGAATCAATTTCTACAGTAGCTGAATGATAATTGTTTGCTAAGGCTCGGGGAACTTGTTGCCAAGCCTGAAAAAGGGGCTGAAGCTATGATTGGCACTCATTAACCCGGGATTTGGATTTGATCATTTACCTTAGTAGAAGAACGTGTGTGGGTAAAGGAGAGAGAGGACTGCAAAATGTTCTTTTGTTTGGAAGAAACAAATGAGATCAACTGCAGAATGGGTATCTGAACGCCAAGCCTGAAACTATATCTGTCTTCACTCAAAGGGACCAAACAGCATGCACTATGAGATGATTTGAATGCTTTCCTTCAAGTACAAACATCTCGGAATTTTTTTTTCCTTAATAGATACCTCTGTTTGTGTGTCTTGTTCATTATGGTAAGTACGTCCTGATGACTGATGTCCTGAAGTTAGATTGCTGAATTACACAGCAAAGACAGTAGGAGAAGACATGCTAGACATCCAGAAGACTAACTTCCAACTTCCATAGTCAAGCTTGTGCTTTTGCAAGAGGCAATTGCCACTGCCTGCCCTCTGCTGCAGACATTTATAACCAGCTGCAATGGTGCCCAGCGACGTTAGCTGGACAACTGTGTGTGCTGGGCTCTGATCCTCACTTAAAGTATGCCTAATGCCAGTTATTATGATTGCCAAAGTTCTTGTCACACAGCATTTTAGTAGGTAGACCAGACACCTGCACTGTGACTTAGAATATGACCAGCTTCTGATGCTGATTTTACAGTTGTCTTTCGTAGTGCCTGTTGATTATTTATGTGACCTTTCAAAGCCTATTGACTGACATACAAACATTTTTATTTCTGCATCACAACCAGTGCATTCACACAAGTCTGCCAGTGCTGGTTCAGGGAGAAGCACAATGCAGTGACTAAGTGGTATTTATGACTAAGTGGTATGGTATTTAGAATACTGCTTCAGAATCATCCTCCACCGGGGATCCCCTAATCATCTTTGGTACCTATCAATGTTTATGCAAATTCCAGACCAAACTCTTCACCTCAACCCTCTCTTTTACTCTGCACATATATGTGCACTACCAGAAAAAAACCCAAAACACTCTCTGTTCCATGACTCTGGTCTCACCAACACTGTCCCTTTCAGATCCTATTGTGTTAGGGTCTCCAGAACGACAAAACTGTGGCTCTTGCAGCCGGAAAGTGGTCCAAGGATGGCTGTGGAGCCAGTGGTGGTTCTAATGAGATTTAGATTACAGGAATCTCAACAGAAAGTCTTGTAGTAGGCGTTTCAGCATACCCTGTGCATATAAAGCAATGGACATTAAAAAGAATAATATTGTGCAAAATAAGAACGGTACAGTTTGTCCATTATCAAGATAATACTAACAATACAAGTGTATTTAGCTGTTAAATGTCAGAAAAAAAACCCCAACCAACAGCCATTGTAACTTTCTTCTATGGAACCTTATGAGTGCTCATCCCAAGTTGCCTCGTGCAGAGCGTCCCTTGACGCTCAGCAAAAAGAGATGGTGTATGGATCCTGTAGAGACAGGAAGGATGTCCTCTCTTGCACAACCTCACAGCACCAGAAATACAGCAAATATGTAACTCTCCTATGCAGGCTTGTTTTGCAGCTCTTCCCATGCCTGGTTTGTGTGCACCTGATAGCTCACACTTGCCCATCCACACTTGTAATAGAAAGAACAAAACAATATTCAGATCTGAGGAACTATTTCATCGTCAACTGGAAAGCATCTGTTCTCAGCTGTGGTCTTATTCCCCACTTACAAGACGCACAGATGTCCTTCTTTTTTTTTTCCTGTCAATAGATAGTTTGGAGTATTTTTTTTGAACTTTCTATTTCCAGCGAATTTCAGTTCTGAACTTTATCAGGTTGTTGTTTTCAGTGCGTTCTGAATGCAAACTTGGTTACTGAATTTACGTTGCATAGCACAGACAGTGTCACATCACTTGTAGTCCCTTAGCAGATCGATTGTGTCCTCAGTGGCAGCGGTTGCAAGGTATTTGTGTGTGGATTTGGCAGTCAGAGTAACTAATCACTAGATGTGCTAGTTTGGAAACAAACATCCTGCAATGAACTGACCTATGGAAACCTCCATGTTAAACATAACTCCCCTGTTCTATGTCCTTCCGATTTGGGTAGGTTCATGTAAAACACTGAGTGACTTAAGAGGAACTGCAAACGTTCAATGGCCTAGTAGAACAGATTTCCTCAGATACTGCAGACTGCTTCTTTAGCTCATGTGACAATTATATCTCAATTTGATCACAGGGGAATACATTTCCTTTTTTCTAAGAGTTTGGACATTACATGCTATACCTCCGGAGCAGGTCTACCAGCAAATCAATGTGAACAGATGTCAAGTTACAGAATCCCAGCCTGGCGATGGGTTTGCATTCAGATTCAACTGGGGGAAAGCGGCTTTGTAAAAATGCCAACTTTTCTAAGATTCACAGCCAAGAAAGTTATACTAAATGAATCTTGCACGTGCAAAAAGCCACAGTCCCTTATTAAACCAGCCCCAAAAGAGCCAATGTCCTTTAACTAGAAGGATGTATTATCTAAGGAACATGATTTTCAATCTAAATCTAGAGACTTACACTTGCAATATATGCACAACCAATGGAAACAGTGATTTTATGTCTAACATACTTTCTTATGTATTTTCCAACTAGTTATGAACTACGCCTTCTTAGTGAGCAGATATGGTACTTCACAAGGGATTTGGAATATGAATGAGTGCTGTTCTTTACAGCTGAGTTCTTCTGATCATGCATCCAGTGGTTTGTATAAAACAACTAGGGTGATATGCCTCTTTCATGTGTCAGACAGATTTAATCTGTAGGCCTGATATTTTCACAGAATAAGGCCCTTAAAGGAGTATCTTCAAAGGAACTCTGTGCCTCCAGCTGTTCTGGAGGGGTACTGACTAGCCAGAGATGCAAAAGGCTAAAAGGAGAGACACTAGTTTGAAGTCCAGGTAATTTGTCTTAAACTGTGGGTTTAAGAAACATGAAAAGACAGACAAGAAGCCATGCTCCTCGAAGTTACATGAGAGTGTTGCCATGAAAGTATTTTGTGACAGTGCTCTGTTTGGATGGCTGGTTTGGAAAAGGAAATGGCTTCACACCTGCACTCCTAATTTTGTTGGGGCTACCTCTGTACTCTCAGCAGGTAGGCCCATCACTCAGAATAAACTGTGTTTTGGGGGCTATATTATGCAAACATGTAGAAGCCCACTTCTGTGTTTCTCATGCTCCTCCCCTCTAGTCTGCTAGTGGAAAGCAATGTGGCACTGGTTATCTCTGATGTACATTTTTCAGCCAATAAACATTTGCATTCCATACCTTTATTTTCCACATTCCTGTAGAATTACAGGAACGGTAAGCATTAGATTTGTACTTGTGCTTTCAAATAACTTACACAGAAGTTGAATTATGTAACTCACCAGGATAAGGATAAATCCCTGCACACTACCTTGAAAATATGAGGTTTAAAGTGAACATTATAGTATCAAAGTATTGCACAGCCAAGAGTCTTTGAAGGTTAAATTGATTAAATATGATGAAATTAACAAAGTGAAACCTTATATCCAAAGATGTGTTCTTTGTTCTTGAATAGAACATCTTACATCAAGGTCTCTACTTGAATGCCCTTACAGCATACCAAAATAATAGTTAGGAAAAAGTCCCACCAGGTTATATATTTTGTGGTTAATGGGTTCTGCTGTGTTTCATTTCAGAAAAGCACTTCAAGAAATGCTCCCTAGTTTATGTTCTCCTTGGGAGAAATCCTAATCCTAAACTGGTATTAATTTTCTTCCAGTGTCTAAATCACCCTGTGTACAGAGGCCTCCATTTATATAACTGGAAATCATTGCAATTATTGTGTATCTCTCACTCTCTCTCTTCATCCTTCTGCTGCACCCATAAGGCACGGCATCCTATCTGTGTTGTTTGTCACCTCTCTCTCCTGGAATTATATTTGTTGGAGTGTGTACGTTAATCCTAATTCGCTGCTTAAAAAGAGGATATAAAGTCAGCTCAGACATGACAGCTGAAGAGATATTCTCCACCACTTCAGGTGTTACAGGTATCTTTTGGAGAAGAATCTCCTATGGCCATGGTGTAGCATAGACAAGATCCAATCAGTAGTAAATCAGTACTGTTTCACTGAGGGTAAGGTGATTCCTTGGTGTAGCCCCAGTGAGCAATTAATGATCCTGTTAGCTTCTAGGTGCGAACACTGCTGTCATTTGTGCCTTTTTCCTGAGTTACTAGCCCAGTCAAATTTACCTCAGCAATAACAGTGTTTCCTCAGCAAACCCATTCTCTGCAGGAAAAGAATATGGACTTAGAACAACACTGGTTTAGAATACAGATGAGTAGCCTGAGGTTTTTTGTTTCTGTGAGAACCTATGAATTTTTCCAAATTTTGTGTGGGCACATCTGTTAGTCTCCCCTCCATGTGGTGGATTCGGAGTCAGCAGGACTTAAACGGTCTCCTGCCAAAAACCACATAGCTGCGTGAATGCAGTGCTGAACCTGACCTTATAAGCCCAGCTGGCTTGTGGGCTCCTTGGAGGATATTTTTATCCTAACACTGATATTTGTTTTCTTTCAGCATATAAATCACTCCATGTACAGTCCTTCACTTACACTGATGGTCATTATATCATTATAATGTGTAGTGTTATTAGCTTGGCCCCTTCACTGTTCTTACACAGTGTTAAGGCTTTTGAGTTGAACATGGGTTGTCTCCTTTTGGCTTGGGGCACAAGAATATGAATGCATCACTCTCCATGGACAGCTGCATAGGGATGGGTCATACCTAAGGAAAACTAGGCCAGTGGACTCACCAGTTTTAGTTCATTTCTGTTTTGATTGTCCTCCTTTTTTATTTCTGCCCTTATGGTTATGAACTACCAGGTAGCAATGCAATCCACACCATTTTTTATAAGGATGTCACAGGCATGCAGTGAATAGTTCTCTGTTTAAAAAAAGCCCAAAGCCAATGTTTGCAAGTCATTTACTATGAGTAAAACTCGTTTCGCTTTATCATGTGATACAGTGTTTCTTACCCCGTCTATAACTCAGTGAGTAAAGTCTGCAACTGGGCCATGGGGGCATTAATAGCATCCCTACTGCAGAGATGGTGGTAGTGAGGCTGGATCAATACAGGCAGTTGGGGAATTACCCTGCCTGTGGTGCCTGCTCAGCTGAGCTCACTGCCACGCCAGCAAGGACACCAAGGGAGCACGGGGGCTCCTCTGCACCAGCATTCTGGGAGCACATCCCTCCAAAAGGACCCAAAGCCTGGCATCTGCCCTCTGTGTACTCCCTATGGCCTGTGAAAAGGAAAATAAATGCCTCACTTGATTTTTTTTTTGTTGTTGTTAGAAACCCCAATAAGCCAAACTCTTCGAATACACACTATGTGAGGAGGATTTAAATGTTTGGGAAAGGTTGTATTCCAGCGTACATCACTGGAAGGCTGCCAGAGGCAGCCTGGAGCCAGCGAGGAGAGAAGTGTTTATTGTGGTCAGCGTGGTAATATCGAGGGCAGCAGGGACAGACCAGAAGGAGACTGAAAGCAGAGCAGCGGAACGCAGAAAGTACACAGAAATTAGAATCTAATAATGAGCCTCTGAGAAGGCAGGCGGGAGAAGGAGACGCCTGATCTGTGGAAAGGCTCAGGTAGCTAATTTCAGGAGCCTGGTGAAGGCAGAATGGCTTCTGTGGCAGGGGCAGTGATTTGTTGTGGACTTTCACACTAGCAACAAAGGTTGGGGGCAAAGGGCCCTATCCTTACACCTCTGGAGCCGCTTAAAAACTCTGACCTCAGCGTCTTCCTGGCTCTGATTGAACCTGCATCTGACAGCAGGCAGAAATGCTCTTCCGTGCTTTCCCTGCAAAAGGGTTTTACAGCTATTTTTTTACTTTGTTGTAGTTCCCTTTTTTTTTTTTTTTTTTTTTGTGTGTGTGTGTGTGTCTTATTTTCCCCTTCGTAATGGAGGGAAAAAAGGTTAGATTAGAAAACTTCAATTAAGCCTTTAAAAAGACCATCTGCTGAATGCTGACTGGGGTTTCATGTAAACAAAATGCCTGTGCTGGTTACAAACAAATGATCTTATCTATTGTATTGTGTTACAAATTAAAATTAGATTAAGCCACCTACATGGTACCGCCGCTGAATCTTAAATTTCTTATGGAAACTGAATGTTTGCTGCAAGTATTCATTCGGCCTGATGAGAGCCTCATTATTTTTGTACCAGCAGTACACACTGGGTATAGCATAATCAAAGCCTAGGGGTACGTATTAATTATCCTTTTGAATAGTGATGAAATTTTAAAAAGATCTCCTTTAGGCTCACATCATCAGCAGATGAAACAAAGCTTTGCACAGCTTGTGAGCAGTGGCTCACATGTGTTTTTACATCTGTTCAGGATATTTCAATTTGAAGCGCAACAAGCCAAGTCTGGGATTAAAGACCAGGAGAAAGAGGGGGAAAAAAATCTGCAACAATAACCAGACCCCTCCCCTTCCTGTCTGCAGCGGAGAGGGAGAGCGCCTTCTCGGTATTAAACCTGGCTCCATTTTGCTTTTCCTTTTGGTGGTGGTGGAAATACAATTTAGAAGAGGGGTGTAATGCTCTGAGACGGTGCGCTGCCTGTGGGTGCCAGGACTAATTACCTGGTCCCCTGGTCTCGCCTGCCCATTGCGGCACCCGGTGAGGGTCTAGTTTAGGCTGTCAGTATTCCTGAGTTTACTGATGTTTCCTTCTCTAGAATGGATTACAGTCAGGTTAAAGAGAAGAAATGTTTGTGCCCCACCCCCCAGATTCCTGCAGATCCATGTTTGCCAGCTTGTGAAAAAATGGGGAAATGGGGATGGCCTTTGTCAAGAGGGTTATGTTGTCCTCTTTGAATGCAATCAGGCGCGTGCCATAATTGCTTTGCTGGAACGTGAAAGGATCAGCTCGAAATACTTTTTAAAGCAATGTCAAAACTGCAAGCCACAAATTGCACAGGTTAAGTCCTATTGCTGTGATGAGTAAAAGCAAAAGTGGTCAGTCAGAATGGAGATGTATTAGCTTTCAGTGGGAAAGGATTGCTGCGGTTCGGTGCTCAATCAAAGGACCGGATTCTGAGGCAGCCACAAAGCTAGAACCCCTCTGAAGTCTGTGTGAGCTCTGACCTGACAGACACTCAAAGATCAAGCTGATCATGTTTACAAGTCCGTACACATACTGCTATTTGGTGGGTCTTAGTTTCTTTTTTTTTCCCCCCCGCACCGCTTCTCTCTTGAGAGAGGGAATAGCCATTCAGCCAAATTAAAATAAGAGAGGTAAGGGTAGGACAGGAATGGAATCAGTGCTGTTGACCAGACATAAACTTAGATCAGGTGGTTTTTAAAAGTTTATTCATATTTACTTAACAGAGCAGGCCAAAGTCTGCACTCACATACACTGTTTTCTAAAGATTCATCATGATTGTAGCCTAGAATGTCATCCAGCACATAATTTTATTAATGGACTTGAGTGAAAGCAGTATAAATCTGCTAGCAAACAATCCAAGGTTTACAGGTTAGAATACATCCTTCAGCTTTTATGACAGATCAGAAGTACATAGAGACACCATCAAAGACAAGTCATATAATTTAAAATTCTTATTTCTTTGGTCATATGTGGTGTTTTTGAAGCAGAATAATCTTCTCAAAGGGTACGATTTATAATTCACTTAGTGGGTTGAGGCTGGAAGAGTCATAGAAACATAGAGTCATAGAATCTCCCTCTGTGGGCCATTTTGAGATACCATAAGCATCTCCCTGGTGGTGTTATGTTGTAAAACAAGCAGGACTCAGGGATGGACCCCAGACTGGCCAGAATGTCTGTTCCTTATGGGTCAGTTGTGTAGGTGCCAGGGCATAACCACACAAACAGCAAGAGAGCACACTTGTGTTCACAAGTCACTAGTGAAGGACATGAGCCCTTTTCCACTGCTAGGATAAAATTGACTTAGACAAAGCGAGCTCTGTCATTGTAAGGACTGGTGGGAGAAGGCCTACACTCTATTTTTCAAGCAACAAATGAATGCTGTCATTATTAAAAATTAATTATGCTAATGAGTTGAAGACTACACTCCAAGTTGTGTGGCTTTTGCAAGCTAACAGCTGTTGTGGTTCCTTCTCTGTGCTCAAACCTGCATGGCCTGTCATTTACTATTCCTTACAGAGTCCGGAGCACGGATCATAACAATATAAATATGGATATATGCTTAAAAACATGATTAAAAATAGTTACTGCTCATGGACAGTAGCCAATTTGCCAACATGAATAAAAGCAACGCTATTTTCAAAAATGCAGCATGACATATTATGGACAAGCCTGTAAAATTCAAATAATTAAACTTTTTCAGAGTTAGAAATGACTGAGTGTTAAAACCTGCTTTCCTATAAAATAAAAAGTGACCAAAAGTATTTTTTTTTGTATTTATGAAAAAAAAAAAAGTGCTTGCAGGCTGAGGCTTTGCATGCCAGGTTTCAGCCTAAAGCGAAATTTAACAGCTGAGTTATAAACCCCTAAAAATAGGGTTTTGTAATGGAAGTGCTGACACAACTTTATCTATCACAGTAAGAATGGCACAGCTATAATTAAAAGTACATAGTGTACTTTGTCTTTGACTAACATAAATAGCTGTCAGGATGGCCTCCAATACAGTTCTCCATGTTATTTTGACTCCAACACAACGGAAGCAATTCCTTATTCCTGTATGCTGAGACAAATTATCTAAAATTATAGGGTCCTTGGATTTCTCTACAAATAGCACCCAAACACCCTCACAAGGAGATGTCAAGTGGCGCTAAGAGATCCAGCTGTTGTAAGGGACAATGACCTTATCCTGAAGCTGCCCTATGAGACCAGTTTCCTTATTTTTCTGTTCCACTTCATTATGTGGATGATCAGTGTGTTTTCACTGAAACATCAAGGTAATGTCCATCAACTAGACCAAGCCTTTGGCTTTGGATGCCTTTAAATTGCTAGATATTGCTGTGGCTTCTTGTCTTTGTGGTGACTTCTGTTTTTAATGATACTTCATTGAATAGGTGATATGTAATTAAACTTTTTCGACAAGGCTTCTTCTTTCTGACTTTTTTTCAACCCTTCTCTTATGTTTCTAGGAAAAAAGGTCAGCCATATTTATATATTTAATGACACTCGTAGCTTTTATCTGGTAAATCGTCTTGTTTGGTTGGTTTTGCCTCCCACTTCTTTTTCCTGTTTCTCTCTTCTTCCCATCTGTGTTGCTCTTACTTTGCCCCCCTTTACCCTCCTTTCTCTCTATAGGACTCCTTTTCCCTTCTGTCTCTTCCCCCATAATTTGCATCTGTGTCTGGATTTTTTCACTGGGGCTTCATTCTAAGGTGTTTTGCACATCCAACTCACTGAAATCAGTGAGTATTTAGGGTACTAAGTACCAGACTCCTAACTTCTGTCTCTCCTTTCCTAAGGCACTTGAGTTTAAATCTAACAATTGAAAAAAATTGCAAAAGTCAAACACCTTATTTTGCAAACACTTCCACACATGTGAAACACTGTGTGAGTTGCCTGTTATGGCTTGAGACTGGGATTGAGCCACAGCTTTCAGAATACTTATGATTTGACCGTTTTGTTTTGGGTTTTTTGGGTTTTTTTGTTTGGTTTTTTTTTTTTTCCAGACAAAGAGTCAAGTATTCTGTTGCCCTGGTGTAACAATACCTTGTGTAACTTGCGCGATGTACTACCATCTTCAAAGGTGGTCTCTAAAAGTGAATTCTGTCTAAAAAGAGGATTCCTCCCCTAGGATGTGTTTGCAGCGCAGGGAAACTGCCCACATCTCTGCTGATGCAAACAGGAACAACCCCTTTGGTTTCTCTTCCAGGACATTAAACTGATTTTACTGTTGCTGTAGCAATTTTCCAGGAGGGACGTTTCAGAGACAAATATGGGATACACATTGCTAACCATCAGGTGACAAAAGATAGAAAGCAGACAATAAGAAATATAATAAAATAGCTGACAGAAGAAACATGAAACAACATTCTTTTTTTAAGTAAAATATTCTGTAGCAAGGACAGGAGGAAGGTTTTATTTTTGCAAACCTCATTTTTTTTCAGTGAAAAACAGAAAATCCCCCATAATTTAAGTTAGATGAAGTTGAAACCTAAGATTTAAACAATTTTAAGTATGTTTTACTTATGTTTAGTTTAGAAATTTGGGGAGGTTTTATGAAATTGTAGGATATTTTAAAAATAGCGAAATTAAGATATTAGAGAGTTAATTAATTTTAATTAATGCATAATGCTTATTTTTCAGTTTGAAGCCAGTAGGGGGAAAAATTAAATGAAGATTAAATAAGAGATATGCTTTTATTGCTTATGGTGTAATGAAAAGACAGACAATATTTATCTTTTTGCGTTTCTCCCTTAATTCTTTCTTTTTGTCCCGAGCCTACTCAGACAGGTTCCCTGGATAATGCTAAAATTCGCACAACCCAGTATAGCCCCTCTTTTCAGGTGGTTTCGGCTCTCAATTTTCGGCCTCCTGCCTAACACAATTCACCCGGGGCATGGCGATATCCCAACATAACACAAACCTTGTCATGTCTTATTGCTTAAATAACACAATAAGGAAATTAAAAGGCTTGCAGGTTATGATTTTCATTGTTACGGCTTATGAAGCCTTGAAGAATTTCAGGAAATTGATTACCCGGGGGGGGGGGGGGGGGGGGTACCTATGGTTGGAAAAAAAAAACAACCCCAAGAACAACAAAGAACCTCTGGGTAAAAGTCTTTTGATATTAATACAAAATATAGACCCTTGCCTATCCCGGCAGAGCGGGGATCAGGCAGCGATTTAAGCGCTCCGGTCCCGGTGGTGAGGAGCGCGGCCTGCCCCGGCCCGGGCTGGATCGGCGTGGGCTGGATGCCCTCTACCGGGGGATCCGCCATTGACCGCCTTGCCTCCGCTCCCCCCTCCGCCCGGGCCGGAGAGCGTGAAAGGCTTTACCCGCTTCACCTACACCTTCTTCGTATCAAATTGTCATGGGAGAGGGGAAAGGAGAAGGCTAATTAATGCCGAATTTCTTTCACGGGGAAGGAAAGACTGGTGTGACTTGCAGCAGCGAGGGAGGTGGAGGAAAGCCCGTCGAGGCTCCTCTTCCCCCCAGCATGGCTCCTGAAGTTGCCCAGACGCGTGCCCCAGTACAGCCCTGCTACCTGGGGGCAGGAGTTTCGCCCTCAGCCTCATGCAATGCTTGTGTGAGTGAGCTCTGGAGGTCTGCGCTGTATTGGGCCTCACAGGTTTATTAACACCTTTGAGTTTCATCCTATGGGGGCAGAACCCAAAACCAAAGGCAGGGTGGGTTGCCACCCATGGTGAAAGGCAAGAAAGATGATGGCAGGAGAGCTGCATACGGGGTGGTGGGGCCCACCCTGCACCACTGTTTGCAGCGGGCCTGGGTCCACTCATGGCCCCTTGCTTTTCTGCCATAGCCTGGTGAGGGCGGTTGGGAGAAAAGTGCCAATGGACCCTGGGAAGGCAGTGGTTCTTGTCCGAAAACGAGCTCAGCCTGGGGGAGGCTGACCTTGGGGTTCCTATGGAGAGGAGAAGGCCTCCCACCTCCTGCGGGAGTGGGGATTCAAGGCCTGCCGCCGGGAGGAACAGGGAGCACACAGTGACAAGACCAAAAAAAAAAAAAAGGAATGAAAAACGGGGAAAAAGCATGAAAGCATGTGTTTTCAGTGGGGAGACCTGGCCACCGCCACCACTGCCAAGTTTCACCGGTTCCGTGAGAAGTCTGGTTTTAGCCACGTAGGCAAGAAAATTTGGTCTTTGTGCAGAAACTCTCCTCCAAAGTCAGCAGCCGGTGCAGTGCACCCTGCCAGCGCACAACTGGGTGGGATGAGGCTGGTTCAGCCGTACCCCAGGATCCGATCACTTACAAAGGCTTCAATTAGATCCATCATGTTATCAGAATGGTTATTTTGTGACTTAATTCCCCCTGCTTTTTCGCAGTGGTAATTAAATGAGCGAGGGGAAAAAAGAGACAGATTAATTGATTGAACTGATTCCAGGAGAAACCATTACTCCCGTTCCTCTTCTGCTCTATACAGTGTTTAAACAACGCTGAAATAGAGCTGGGTGAATCCTGCCAACATATTTCTGTGAGCGTTGCTTTGATTTTCAAATGAATTGTCTTCATCTGCTTTTATCCCCCTATTGCCTTGGCTTTATTTGAACATTTGTACAGTTTAGTTTGCTCATGAAAAGAAAAAAAAAAAAAAAAGCTAGTGTGTTTTAATACAATGGAAAATTAATTTTGCTTCCATGAACTCAAGAGTTATGTAGTGACAGGACAAAAGCAGCGTCACGGAACAGACCAATAATCAGTAATAACATTGTTCAGATATGCCACAGTGCAAATGAATAATGCTACGTCATACTTTAAACAAAATTTATGAAAATTACTTAACAGAACTGCCAAAATCATAAACTATAGAAACTGCATCTAGAAGAAGAGGTGAAATGTACCAAATACTGCAGTTATAGCCAGTTATTCACTCTTTCATTGAAAAGATTAGGAATATTTTTCTTTTAAATTGCATTCAGTTAATGTACATTTATAAGTGTGATGGCAGTGAGTATAGAGCATATTAGTCAAATCTGTGTTTAGGGAATATGAATAATGTGTATTAATCATAAAAGTCCCTTGGTAGTAACAAATATACTTACAGATTTTGTGAAGTATTTTGAATGGAAGGAAGGAAGCAAGAAAAATCACACAGGAGTACACTTTTAAGAGAATTTTGCAAAACAATCATCAACATTAAGGAAATGCAATTTTTCATCTGGATCTAATCTATAGCTTCATAAAATCTCCTTGTTGAACAATTATTCAGAGAGAGACTAAATAAATATAGTGCTAAAAATCGTAATAAATGTTTCCAAAAAATTTGAAAAGTAGGCAAAAAAGCAACTTAGTTACCTTCTCTCCACCTACAAGAAAGATTACTATTTTGGCTTGCGTTTGTATGCAACTTTTCTTTTTCCTAAATTGCTTTATAAAGCAATATCAGATTATATAAGGTTACAGAATGGCTGAAATTTTTCAAAGCTATGTTTTCAATTTTTTTTAACAAGCAGAATAGATGTTTAGGACAGTACGTTTTCCTGAATCATGCATCCTTGGCTTAATTGTCAGTACTGGGATTCTGTTTTTATCCTGGATGATTGTTCATCTCAGGAATATGCTATGGAATTGTCAGTACTGGGATTCTGTTTTTATCCTGGATGATTGTTCATCTCAGGAATATGCTATGGATCCTTTTCCCTTCCAGACTGAACTGCATGTTTGGAGATAGCATTGTGATTTAAAACTCCTTGGAAGAAAACAAAAGGCAAATTAGAATGGTTAAAAAAAAAAAAGAAAAAATGAGGGAGCAAGGAGGAAGTTTCTCACGGTGTTTTTTCACCCAGGATGTAGTTGAGTATGCACACAGTATATACAAAAATCTGTTTTAAAAATAGCTGTGTTCCTTTAGAAATGATGTAGAATATAAGATATAAAATTGGCTATATTATACAGTATGCAGATTTCATATCTAGTTTTCTGTAAAAAGTGACCAGAGAGTTAAGCAAAATCAATATGAGGCTGTGCTGGGTTGAGGAGGAGGGATGGAGGGAGAGAAGAAGGAGGAAGTAGAATTGAATTCTGACATGAATATCATATATAACTAAAAAGGAGGTATTATCTTACTTCATGAGACAAGGTTTTGCTGCATTATCATCCTGGGCATGAGTCTTTGAGAATGATGTACCCAAACAGCATAAAGTCCAAGAGAAGGGTCTTAGAAAATTTGAGCAAAAGAACAAGATGAAAGTGGTTTCTGATTTGTAGTAAATATGTGTTCCTTATTATTTTTTTTTTCACATTTATCTCCATAACTAAGTTGATTAGGAGTGCGGATTTTTTTCTAAGTAAAGATAAACCTGGGAGATGGGGAGATGAGGCTTTACTCTGTCTCCATTTCCTCAAATAAATAAAATCTCCAAACCTTTGACTGATAGCCACCATTGTCCAACCACCTGGCCCCATTGATGGGCCTCAATCATGGAGGGAGCAAGGCAGCAGAAACTCTGTGTGGGAGGTGAGCATCTTTCCTTCTGCACCTGCAAGGGTGGCCTGAGTTCAGGCAGATGAACATTACCTACAAAATGTATGGATAATGCAAGGAGAAAAAGACGTCTAATTCAGTTAGAGAATTAAAACGTGTTTGGAAGTAGCTGGTAACTCGTAGCTAGCTGTGTATTTGAGAGCTCATAAAGTCCTTATTACTCAACAGCGCCTGATTGCAACCTACTGGCTAGAACAGTTTTTTAGCCTAGAAGAGGGGAAGAAATGCCTCCTGGCAGAGCACAACTAAATACATCGGAGAAAATAGTTGTTATTTCAGGTGCACAGGTTCCCAGTAGAAAATAAGTTTAATTAATTAATTTATTTTTCTAATTTGTGAAAATATGCCTAGGGTGACCTCTAGGCACATGTGCAAAAGCCATAAAACCAGATTCATTCATTAACCAGCTGACACAATGTCAACCAAGGATAGTGAAATAAACAAATAACATGTGAGGAAAACTCAGACTCCTCCCATCCAGCTCTCCGCAGGAAAAAGCCTTTGAGAGGGAACACACTTGGCAGCGTGCCTTGGGCTCCTTGCTCACCACCTTTTTCGGGTGACAGAGAGAGTGGAGTCGGAATCATGCTGATGAACCTTCTCATTTTTTATTTGATGTTCATGTTATTCAATTAAATATGATAAACGTACCCATTTTTTCCTCTCTCTATTGTTTTTTTAAATATGTTAAATGTGATACAGGAGCCAGTCACAGAAAGGAGTGTGTAAAATGTTTGGACCTCTGGGATCAGACAGAGAACTGGAAATCAGGATTTCTGGCTTCTTCTCCTCCACCTCCACCACCCGCCTCTCTCCTGCTCTCTGATCATGGAGAAGCCGCTCGGTCTGGGTGGTTAGACAGGTAAACACAGGGCTCGTCAGTTCCTAGTAATTCCATGTATTGCTCCTTTACCGATGTGTGCTTTTTGAGCTTCTCTCATTGCTACAGGATACTACAGAGAGTGAAATTAGCTGAGGAAAAAGCAGATGCACCTCTGTAATGGCGTTACAGAAATAATGGAAGAAGTTCAGCCTCTCCTTGAAGCACCGGGGAGCATCAGACTCCTGTGGATAGGTAGGTGACAGCGGTGCTGAGGCATCAGCGCTTCACACCTTTCCCAGCATCTTCCCCATGATTGTAGTGACTTTGCCAGCGTCTTTGAGGTCCCTGAAGAAAATACCTATCAGGACTTGAAATGCAGTCATCATGCTTTTTCACTGTGATGCCACCAGCAGCTACATCTTTCCTCTCACAACACCCTTGTTATGCTTTATGAAATAATGTTATGGTTTACCTTCTAAATAAGCAATGTTGGAAAGGTTATATTTCAGCTGTTTGACAGGCAAGTTTTTCCGTAGCAATAAAACCGGGTTTGTGTCCAAACATCCCACATAACCCCCTATTTATATTCACGTGAGGAAAAAAAATCCTTTCGGGCTACGACTTCATATTTGAGTTCTAACAGACAAGATTCTGTTCAAACCGGAGCGCTGTGGCTGTGACGGACACAGAACAGGGCAAAGTATATCTGGTTTTCAACCTGGGAGGAAATCTTCCCCCTAACCTGCCCCCCTCAAAAATGTTTTCAAGAAAAGATCAGACACAGGTTTTTAATGCCTGGGGAAAAACAAAACATGACCCACGATAGATTTAGGCAGTTCCATTTTTGCTTGCTATTTTTAAAAGCATACATGTTATTTAAAAATAATTAGCTTGAGCCAATTTATGTGCAATGTATATATTGCACATATGTCTAGAGGAAACCAGAAACAGGGTTGTATAATCGTAAGCTTACTGCACTGAAGGCCTGGCATAATTACCGTTGCAAGAGAAAAAGCCAAAGAGATTTTATCTGTCATATTTATTTCTCCCATGTAAATATATTAAAACAAAAATAAACTTTTGATACTCAGAGCTTAACCCAGTTTATATAGTACGCATTTCATTCTTTGTTATTGTTAATAATAATTTCCCCCATATTCATGCGCAGTAAAGCACTTGAGATGGCAATCTGTAAGGCTGTTTTTTCAGCAGCTGCAAATTTCATCTGTTGCGCAGCAAAAAAAGGTATCTTCAAATATCCACATGCATTTTTCCCTGATTTTGTCTCTGCATGACAAGTGCAGCTGCATGGGGCAAAAGTGGGTTTTACCATGCAAATGTGAGCATGTGCATCTGCATGGGCTTTTGGCCCTTTAAAATGTAATTAGCCAGTATAATAAGGCTGCTGTGTATGTGTAATATCATCATATTTAATGAATCATAGGTCTGAATGTGAGGAAGAAAGTCTATTGAGTCGAGATCTCCCAGAGGCTTTGCTGGAGCTTGGACTGGCACATGACTGACGCTTTTCTGTATCCTCAGATTCAACACCAAGGCCAACTTCACTTGCAAAGAAAAGATCCAGTTAAATAAAAACCATATGAACCCTGCTAAAATAATACAATTTGAGTAAATCAATGCCTTTGGACTTTCTCAAAAGTATCTTAAGAAACTCATTGAAAGGGAACAGTGCATTTCTAGTGAGTACCAGTTAGGGAGTTAAACACGCTCCTCTGTACCCTGGTGACCTTGCAGGAGGTGGGATAGATTTTCCCCACACAGAGCACACGTCTTCATTTTGCAGCACGTTGTAAACACACTTTTCATGGTAATGTCTTGTTTTGTTTTGGATTTTTTTTTTTTTCCTAGATTATGCATTAGTAATTTGTGCATCACATGCTGGCAAGCGGAATCACAGTATATTGCACACACTACTAATGTGAGACAGAAACCTCAGCATATTCTAGCGCTTTTCTCATATCTTGTTAGCATCTGTTTGTGGTAGGCTGGGATGATGAGGTGCTAATATGATACAGCGAAGGAAGTGTAATCCATGAACATTTTTGTGTCACATTTGTGTAATATATTACACTAATCTGACCAGACTTTCATGTGCTCTTACCCAAGGAATGCCATTCCAGCCTCCTCCCTTCCCCCATCAATGCCTTTGAAGGTTTGTGAATGATTTCCTGTACACAGGCTGTGTAAGAATGTGCGCACATTCTTTCCCTGGTGGAGGAAGGAGTGCTTTTTATGCCCGCTTGCTCTCAGCGTAACAATGTTCATGAACAAATTGCACTAAAGAAGGAAGCATGTTCAATTATATTCTTCTTTCTCGGCTCAGAGGTAAATGAAGTAGAAGGTGCACTCTCTCCAATAAGCGTCAGATACATTCAGAGCGCTTTGTGCAGTGTCTGGGGGCAATTTTTTAGCAAAACTTTTACAAGGCAGCAGTCTGCAGGTTGCACAGCAATAACTAGGATGTCTGAATTGGCAGCCATTGTTTCCTTCTGAGAGGTACCATCAACCGATGGCTTCTTGCAGACTGGTTCTGATTTTCACCTTGTTACTTCATGTTTGTCCTTGGACAATTTTCTAGGTCTATTTTTCCTACTCGTGATTAGTTTTGCCCTACACTGTTTGCTTCTTCGGGTGATAGCTGTCTCTTCCTTTGTGTTTACGTAGCTTTAGCACGTTGGCATCCTGCTCCTGACTGGAACTGCTTGTCAGTACTACAATAGAAATAAATGCAGTAGTAAAGTGAACCAAAAAAAATCCAAATTGCATTATAATTATAATATACAATGCTTCATCTTGCTGATCTGATTCAGGAAGGAAAAGCCGAATCAAAGGTCTGGATGAAAGGCATGGAATTAGAAAGTCATAATAGTTTTGGCAAGTCATTGTGGATTTATTCCCTGTGGATCCTCAGTGTAAGTTAGAATTTATAAGGAATAGTGAAGAAAAGGTATCTAATAGTGAAATTTGACTGGACTGTGAAGCTTGTATATATATATATGTCCTTATTTTAGGTATTCATCTGAGACTAGAATGCCCTGATACCCATCATATGGTGTAACTCTTCAGGTTAGTCATCTTATGACTTCCCGAGAGCTGCGTGCAATGCAAGATGACAGCTTGACTGTGGTAGATAATGCAACAGATGCTCTTTCTACCACACTAAGATCAGTTTTGCTGGCTGTTATGTTGCATTTTTCCCCATTAGAGAGGCTAGGGATTCAGGAAACAACAGCTCAACAGTCCTGGCACTGCAGCAAGACTATTCCTGTTGGAAAAGCAAGGAAGAAAGCAGTGTGCACATGTTCTAATAAATTAAATGGTGCCTGTAACATTTCATAGCACCAAAATGCAATCTTGCACACTTTCAAGCTGTTGGCATGCTTTGCCTTGTACTAGGGAACATTTCCTGAGCAACTCCCAACCAACAGCCACAGAATGCAATCGGAGGACCTGCCCAGCCCAAGATGACTAGCAGACTTCTGTTTCAGACTACAAGTAGCTCTATGAATTCCTTCCCTGGTGGTTCCTACTTAGTTTGCTTTCTAGCGTTTTCATTTTGCCACATATGGTAGGACCAAGCTCGACTGTAGATGACATTATTCCTTGCAAAGTGAAGGTGGATTTAAAAATGTTTCTCCTTTAGTTGTGAGCCAAAATTGGATACTATCATGCTTAAATAGCTGGAGGAATATGTATCTAGAGCAGCACAGTGTGGCAGCATGTAGTTACACTGTTAGCATCTTGTCGTGTCAGCTTGCCTGAGTGTACACCACTGCGTTCAGTATAATAAACCAGAAGAAGTCTCAGAGGTTATGCCTAAACTGCATACGACTGTGGTGCTTCTCAACTAGTGGTCCATGAAACATACTCTGACCTGTCCACAGTTTCAGGTTAGAATGACATCCAGTTGCACACGATCCTCTCCTGAACCTTGGTGGGGTTTTTGTTTGCTTATTTGTGGGGTTTTTTTTGGTTTTACTAGGGAAAAATAACCAATCACAAGCATGCAGGGTGAAAAAGAGATGCCATGTCCTGGTGTGACCACTGTCCTCGACAGTGACTGGAGTGGCTGGTGGTGCCATGCAGCACCTTCGTCCAGCCCTTCCGTGCAGCCAGTGGGAATTGGAGCAGACGTGCAATGCAAAGGCAAGCCATGCTCATCTCTTCCCTAGGCAAGCAGGCTGTACACTGCAGTATTTTGGCATCATGAAACATAATATTGGTGAATTAATCTCAGCAGAAGAAGACCAAGACCCCAAGTAAAATGTCTGTGGATAATGATGTAAAAAAGACAAGTCAGTATGTACTACAGTACATTAACCATTAACTTGTTACTACAATATAAAAATAAATGCTTCATGTACTGACTTCCTATTGATATGGTAAGGTTTTGTGCATATCTAGTTTACTGAATGTCCTGGTAAAGCAAAAATGAACAAAATTAAAACAAAGATTGTATAAATTGTAAAACAGGCAAAAGAAAAGAAGGCAGTAGACAGAAGCTTTCAGAGTCCCATGAGCTGTTTTTAAAACATGTTTTTTCTCTAAGAACTACCCTTTTTCTTATGTCTTTCCCTGACAACTTTTTGCTTTTTATCTCATTTTAATAAAAAGATAGCATTTGAGAGCATCTCAGAATCCAGCATTTCAGCCTCTGCCTTTGTTGTTTAAATTACAAAAAGAAGAAGAAAAAAAGAAAAGCCAAAACCCAAACCCAAAGCCTTTCAAGAGAACCTCATCAATGTGTTTTGGGCCTCCTCTTTAGGATTCAGAGCTTCTTTAACTGCCGTTAAAATCAGGAAACTTGATCATCCCCTCCAACAAAAAGCCATTAAAACAGGACTCCAGTGCAATACCAGAAAACAATACGTTATCTGATGCTATCTGTTGTGAATTGGAGGCTTAAAAAATATAGGAAAAGGTGCTACCCCCAGACATTCCCTGAGCTATTGTGTACCTCCTTCCTCTCTACCCATCTTGCAGATTTGAAAGCAGGATTCCTGAGAGGTCAGGTCCTGGGCTATTGATACTATAAGGACCTCATGACTTCTCAGGTGCCACATGCGAAGTAGAGAGGTGAGGACAGGAAGACTCTGCAGTGTAGAAAGATGCTGGAGGGACCTCATTGAGTTGGTAGGGAATTGCCAAGGAGG
This sequence comes from Tringa tobata, assembly GCA_033628505.1. Taxonomy (NCBI): domain Eukaryota; kingdom Metazoa; phylum Chordata; class Aves; order Charadriiformes; family Scolopacidae; genus Tringa; species Tringa tobata. Next base: position 4,043,304 of record JAHREE010000480.1, read on the forward strand.
AGGGGGTGTTTATCCTTCAGATGGCAGAGATGTTACCATGGCTGCCCAGGTGAGCATTGTAGCAGGGCTGAACAGCTTGGAGGAGGTTAATTCAATATTTAGAAATGCTTTGGGAGGAGCTTATTGTTTCTTTTGCAAGGTTTTTACTGAAGATAGTGGAAATTGTTATATAATCTGGAGAACCAGAGGGAATTATATTTAGACACTCTGGTAGGTCACTGCCCACTTAATTATTTGCAATAGAAAAAAGTCCAACACAACACTTTGGAAAACACTGCATCTTCTGTGTTGGCTTTTGACTACACTTGTTTGCGATCTCAGTTTGTTACTTTGAAACTTGTGTCAATAATAAATATCTACAAAAGGAAATGCTTTATCTCGATGTCTCCTTTCTTATTATTTGTTCCCAAAAGCTACACTTGATGTTGTAAGAAGTGGCAAATACTTTTTCCAGATCTCAGGAGAAAATCAGACTCCTTTTAGTCATTTAAAAATCTGAAAATGTATGCTTTCACCATGATGAAGCAGTGCAGGTGCATGTAGAAAAGATAAATCTTATATGAGGGTGTTACAGTGATTAATTCAATGATGTTATTTCTGGTCAGCATGATTATTTGCTGGGAGCTGAAAAATTAGAATTTGGGGTAGCTGTTGGCCCAAGGTCTGTATTAAGATATGGGTTTCCTAAGTGTCACTGTTCTGTGACATAGGACAGGGAATCTAATAGATATATAATAGAATAGATATAATAGAATTTTTTTATTACAGCTACAAGCTCTTTCCTGCTAAGCAAGACCTCTTTTAAAGATTAGGCATGTGTCAGTATAGTCGCTGTTCAAAGCATATAGTCAGTCCTTTCTGCTGTGAGTAGAGAGCTTTGAATATACTTTTGTATCATCTATGATATTTGAGGATGCTTTAGGAAAGGAGTCTCTGAAAGGTATAAAATTATGGGTTTATTAGCCATACTAACTGTCAACAAAGGGTAAGATTTGTTTAAACAATCAAACGCTACAGTAATTAGTAGTATAATATAACATGGAGACAGTTTTCAACTTCGATAAATATGTGTAAGACATGGGAAACTGGTCTTCTGGGGCTGTTTCTATAACAGAGCAGTCCAAATAATTGAGTTTGTGCAGTAAATGAAATACAGTATAAAGAGATTGGTTTGTAACATATGCAGTCTTCATCAGTATAGACTGGTGTCTGCATGAACAACTATTGATAGCCCAGCATGATGAATAGGAAATCTCATAAGTAAAATTTAAAGATGAAGAGTTCAGATGAGACATCATCACATTTTCCCTTAAAAGAATGAAAGTAGGATGAAATGAAAAATAGGGTGTGATGATGAACACATTTTCATGCTTAGACTGAAAAAGGTCTTACCTGGAACCACTTCCCACTGGAAAAGCAGAGCTGAAAAATATTTTGAGATAAAATTCAAAATCTACAAGAGCTTCTAAAATAATCACCAAACTAAAAATATCTTCATATAGAATTTGGTCAAATTCAGGTTGGTATTATTAAATTCTCATTGATTTTAACAGAAGCCAAATCATATCCTAAAATATTTTTTTCACTTATCTTAAAACAAAAGAAATAGGAAATTGTATGCACAAGAAGTAAACAATTTTATCTTCAGATTTTTTTTAAGAATAGAAAGAATGCTTAGCTATATGACGAAACAAGCATACAAACCTCTGTCTTCATAGAATAGTATTATTTGTTGTTTAATATTGCTCACATTTGCTCACTCAAACAACCAAGAGAAAAATGGTAGGTAAGTAGACAATATAGGGAAGATATAGCACTGTCATAGAAGTGAAGCAGTTCCTCAGTCACTTGAACTAATGCACTTTCTTTCATGTGAAGAATATTGCCCATATTATAGATGGAGTCCAAGCCAACTGAACTTTATATTTTGCATTAGGTTCCATGGTCCGTTGGACCATTGGGTCCATACATTTATACTCACACAAAACAGGCCTCTCCAAGGACAAAAAAAAATTCAAGCTCATAGCACACAGAACAGAAACGAAGAGAAAATTGAAAATTATAGTTTTCTTGCTACAACAAATATGGTTTACATTTATTCCTATATAAATTTTAGCTTGTCTTGTACCTCTGAATCATTTGGCAGAAGTTGCCTGACCTCAGTGGAAACAGAATCCTTGCAGGAGGTCTGTGACCAGGTTTACATGGGAGAGAACCATAATTTCTTCATTATGGTTTTGATAAGCATCTTCTTTGGGATTGTTTCCACGCTTCTACATTTTGAGCTCAATGGAGCTGAGCAGCACAGTTACTCAAGCAAAAGGTATCAGGGTAAAATTTAAAGATTCTTGAAGATGGCTAAACAGAGCTGACACGGGAGCTGCCGAAACACTCAATGGGAGCAGGACTGTAGGCACGCAAGAGATCTAAGGGAGGAAGCTTTTCTTAGAGAGTTTCCTTCCTTATATTTCATTCCCAAGAGTTTTGCTCATTATTTGATTCTCAGAGGCAATCTAATCACTGCTGGCATCACTTAGCACTTCTGGGTTCAGTTCCCCAGTCTGCCAGTTGCACTTAGAGTAATTTTCTCTGGTCTCATTTTATCCTAGTTTATTTATTTTAAATAAAACCTGTTTTGTTATTTATTCTGTTCACTGGAATTGAGTGAGATTGGTTTATTTAAAATATTTATATATAAATAACCATCATGTATGTAGGACATTACTGATATTATTGCAAATAATAGAATATATTCCTGTTAATATATTATGTATTTATAAAGTAGGTAAACAACTGCAAGTAAAATGACACACACGTGTGTGTGTCATATATGAATATATGTATGTGTCTAGATTATTGGAAATTACATTGATACTTGTGAACAGACAAAAAAAGTCACTTCTTATATCTCAGTTAAAGTAATATCATTTTTACTTCTTTCTTCTGCATTGTTTTTTCTCTTTTAAATTGACTTATTTTTCTCCAAATAAAGGCCTGAAGTGAAGAAATCTCTTTGCAAGTCTCCAAATTAAGAGCAAACTTCCTCCTTAACACACTTAGTTAGAGGAACTGCTGTCCTTAACTGGGCTCCTCACCTCCATTACAGTAAAACGTATTTGTCCCAGATGTGTATATAAATATGTAATGCATACAATATTCTACATGGGCAACTTAAGGTTTTGAGGACATTATTTTTAAAGTATCTCTGACCGGATGTTCTTTGTGCTCATTCTTTCATTTCTCTGACAATCTCTAAACATTTTACTTTACCCATTTTCATAAGGATTCCATTCACAGGCAACTTCAAAAGCTTTGTACCCGTCTTCCTGTTGTATAGGATGCAAGGGGACCCGTCATCTCAGCCAGCATCCCTGCCATGAGCCATTTATTGCAACAAAAGGCACTGTGTTAACGACATGGCTCATCATCAGTCAGTCCTGGTGCAGAAGATGTCAGATCCACTGCTGGAGAACAAGGATAATTTGGACTTTGCTTTTTGAAATGGAAAGGTGGCAGGGGCTGTGAACAAAGTCACCTGTAAATTGGTTGATGATTTTCTACTTTTTTTTTCCGAGTAAATCCCTATTCTGAACCTCTTTTTTTTTTTTTTTTTTTTTTAAATTTTGCCTTTGGAAGACATCTTGATTTTAATCAACCTGGACATTTCAGTTTATCCTCATATTTAAAATTTAAAGGAATTTTATAAATTTAACTTCCTGTTTTAGTGTGAAATATTTTTTTCATGATCCTGTAACTGAAAGGACTGAGAAATCACTACTATAGAAATTGGAAATATTTTTATAGAAGTCTCCAGAAAATTATAAGCCTGACTGCCACTGACATACATCTTTTAAAGTTTTGGTCTCATTTTTGACAAGTTTAACACTAATGTTAGCAAGAACGCAGATGCATATTGAAATAGGAGAACATTGGTTTTAACCAGTAGTTGGGCTGGAAATAGTTGTACAGGCCTTTCAAAGGCTTTTGCTCAGTTTTTTTCTTTCTGAGTTTGTGTAAAAAGTTTCATTACTGGTACATGAGTTTATCATTATATCCTTTATCACTGCACTGTTTCTGATTTTTTTTTACTTAAATATACTACTAAGCAAAATTGAAACTTATGTGTCACTGAGGATTTCAGCATGATATATAGCTCTTTACATTGAAATTTGGAGGGATAATATTTTTGGAGATAAAGAACTGATGTACTGTAAGTCTCCAGATTTACGGTAACCATTTCTGAGCTAGGTAAATAAGGCATCAGCTTGCAAGCACGTGCATGACTCATTTAACTGCAAGTAGTGTTTACTTGCACTTACTTTAAACACATGCTTAAAATTAAGCATGATCAGAAGTGTTGAAGAATCAGGGCCTCCACACATAAAAGGAGAAGTGAGACATGTAAAGCATTTGCATTCAGCTAAAGCATTCAATATGGAGTCTCATGAAAATTGGACTAAAAAATTAATTCAGTTTGGTTTGAATATATGTGCTCTTCTGTGGTTTGAAGAGTGTTCAAAGGAGCTTGGTAAACAGTTAAGTAGCAAGTATCAAACTAGGTTAAGGTGTCTAGTGAGGTACCACAGGGATCTCTAATAGGTTTTATTTATTTAAGTGTCATTAAGAACTAGAAGAGGGATTCTGTTAGTGAGGCATATAAAATGAATGTTAATGACCACAGTTTAATTAAATTCACAGTTAATGCTAAATTGGAAAGAAGTTGCAAACAATAGAGAAACAATAATGAGGGAGATAAGCATCCACCCGGACAGGACAAAATAAACTCAGGATCAATGTGAGAAAACTGATACAAGTGGGGAAAAATATTGTAATGCAAAAGGCAGATGTTCCATAGGAGGAAGAAACAAATAATGTAGAGAGACTTAGGAATGACAGTGAATAGTAAAAAGCTGCACACAACCTTTTCTTCTTGGAGTGTCTGTATTCAGAAAGTATTATGTCATTGGGCTGTTTTCCATACTACTTTTGTGCCCTATGATATCTTGTTCCTATGTCAAAGTCTTTTTTTATTGAAAAGATATTGATTGATTCATTTAATGGATTACAAAATAAAAAGCACTGTCTCAGAATGCTGGAAGAAACCAGAATTAGATGTTGTTGTTACCTGAGACCACGAACACCTGTAGTGTCTGGTTTATGTAGTTCTATACTCTGCTAGGAGACAAGATTTTCTACATTTCATTAATTTTTCTTTGTCAGTCAACCGTATATTCTATAGTTCTTGTAGCCACGTCACTGGCTTGGAACATGCAGAGGCACACCTTGCAAACTGAAAGCTCTGGCAGAGGTGTGCTTGGTGTCCTTATTATGTAGCTTTGGGGAACAGGACAGTGAGATTTCAACATGAAAGTTAAAAGGGGAACTCATTTGTTATTTTCTGCATCTTACTGATGTCCATTCCTTCCATAGGCCCCTCTGATTTATCATCCTAAAGCTACAGAATGGCTGTAGTTGATGTTCTGTCAAAGCTGCAAGGGGAATAACTAACAGCTGTGCATAGATTGTATTGAAAAAACCCGATGTCTTATGATTTTACTTGTTCCTTTCTAGTTGCAGTTGGAAATGGTACTAACAGATGCAGTTTAGTAGTTTGTTGAACTTGCGACTTTTTTGCCTTAAACATGATGTGTCCAAAGGAATATGTAGGCATGGTTAAATCACACCTTATGAGATGAAATGCATCTTAATGTTATCTAACTACATCTCTATTTACTACCTAACATACTCTTATTTTTCTTCTCTGTTTACTTCTCAAACTCACGACTCTCAACATGGCTTCCCTCTTTGATCAAAAGTAAGAGTGCACAACACTTGAGACCAGGCTCTATAATGAGGCATTAGTCACTTGAAGTGAATTGAAAAATGATTGAAAATGCCAATTGAGCTGCTCCCAGCTGTGAAGATATCACAACTTTTTCTCATTGAAGGCACCCAGGAAACCAGGGTTCTTTGCATGCTAAGAAACACAGTTCAGCTAGGTGCTATCTCATGACAAAGTTTGAGGAGGATTCAGAGGGCGGTGTTGCTCTGCCAAAAGCCCCTGAAGCCACCAAGCAAGCCTGTGTTCTAATAGAACACCAAAAGCACTTGGAGAGGAGAAAAAACTCATCACAGATCACAGAGTAGCCATAGCAGGAGATGGTTTAAGCACATACGTTGTACAAAAAGGTGATAGCTAGACAGCATTCGACAGGAGGCTCAAATTCAATTTTTGCCTGTCTGACAGGATTCAAAAGTCCACATCTCCATTTCTCCTAGGAGTGCCCTGTTCATGCATTTTATACATGTGACAGTTTTATCCAATGACAGTTTCAGACAAAACACATAAATACTGCTTGATATCAAGCAATCATTGAACGAAATACAAAGGAACAGCTTTTGATGTTCAGACTGGAGTCCTAGTTTTCCTATTGCTTCTCTCTCTTTCTCCCCACTCCCATTTCCCTTCACCCAACTCCATCTCGTTTACCAATTAGCTCTGGGACACTGTTTGGATTCACACTGTAGGACACCCAATTCTGCATGCATTGGATTAAGTGCTTTTTATCCAAGTTGTTGTCAAGATTTCATTCTGAGAACTGAATAAACTTGCAAAACTTGGTGATTGGGTTCCTAGGTCCCTGTTTTGAATGCCTCTGTTCCTATAGGGAAGCAAATAGCGTCACTCTAAGAAAAAGTGTTAAGGCAGGCTGAAATGGAATGCAAATATGTAGCCTTACCTAGATAAAACTGTGCAAAACATAAGGAAAATATCTTGTGTTTACATTTTGAGAGCATGAAACTCAGTTATTGTCTTGGAAATGTCAATATTTAAAAGATAATAGCCAGCTGTAGTCACACACCTTGGTGAGTCATTAAAATAGAAATGAATACCAAACAATCTGAATTAGTAAGAGCATGCCTACAGCTACTGCTTTAGGTTTCAGGGTTTTTTTTAGCTTTTTTCTCTTCTGATGTTTATGATAAGTGACCAAAAAATAAATATACATTCCTGGTTTTTCCTCATTATTCTTCTTTCCTTTCGCTGGCTCAAGGACCTCCCCCAAGGTACAATCTGTAGCTTGTAGGTATTTGGTCTTTCTTTTATGAAGATTGACCTTGACTTCAGCAGGAGAGAGATATTTTCCTTCAGCAAGATAAAATTACATAATCAGGGGCAAGAGCAGCCTGTCCTTACTAGGCTGATTAAGATCTGTTAAAGTCACCATCTCGTTTTCACTACACATATCAAGGCCTTATCTACTGCTGTAATGAAATCAAGAAAAAGTGTCTTCATCCTAGAGTAACAGTCCACTAAGACTTGATCCAGTTTTGCTATTTCAGAAGAAACCCCATGCCCGCTGCCATATCTGTTCTCATGTGAATGCAGACCAGACCCTGTGTAAAGATTGCCGTGTTCATGCCAGGAAAAATTCTGTGGGCTTTGATAAATATACAAGAAGGATAGATTCCACAAAGAGTAATTTCCAAATAATTAAAAAGAATTGCTGGTTGTCACTTTTTAATTAAAAAGAGTAACGTTCTAAATAATTCTTAGTACTCATAGAAAAGATCAGATGGGGTTTCCTATAGTTTTGATTCTGTTTTAACTTCCAGAAAGACTTCTTAGGAAGAGTAATGCTGAGATGTCTACCATTTTTGTTTTATTCTACTTTATAAAGACAGAGTTATTTATAGTTTTCTTGATTCTATTGCTGTTCCATTGGACGTGCTTTATAACTTTGTACTTTCTTATGAACTTATGCCATATTCACTTAATCCTCTGCCACCAACTTATGTCAGGCATGGCAAACCAAGCAAACAACTTGTGTGTCACTTCAAAGTAAGCCTATTTGCAGTAAAAATGGGGCCAGCTCCAGCTGCTCACCTGAGATAGTGAGATTTTCACTGATATCAGGCCCATCTTCTCTTTCAACCAAAGGACTGAAGAACCTTGGGCTGCAGGTGGTTTTACATTTAGCTATGAACAGTTGGTCCTGTTGAGACCTTGTATTTACAAAGTGTGTTGGGTACCCTCAGACAAGAGAAAACCTGTAGGTGCAGGGCACAGACTGCCAGCGCAGGCAGTATGAAAAGTCAGTGCCAGGAGGAGCAGGTTTACCTGAGATGGCCTTAACTCACTACTGCCCTAACCAACAGTACTATGTCTGTGCTCACATGGGTTTTATCAGCTGAAGGCTTTAAAACATTCTGGAGAGCCTTGTAGCATCCATGCTCAGCTCCTTTCCATCACAATTGGACAGCTACTGACAATGGAATAACCTGGTTAAAGTTAGCTTAGGTATAAAAGTCACTGCTTTGGATTCTGGTATTCTTGTATTTGGATTTCAGATTTAGAGAAGGGACCTTCTGCAGGCAGTGAGCTGCCAGTGGCTTTGTTGGTAGGAGGTTGCTGGCTGCGGAGCTGCAGCATAACTGCTGTACACTGATTTTCTTTAGCAAGAACACAGTCATACCTCCTTTGGGAAAAATGTGTGCTATAAAGAACCCTTTTACTGGGTTTCTCTTGTGGGATTTCCTGTAAATTCTGCTTGCAGGAGAGAAAAAGGTAAAGTTAATGGCATTTAATAGAAGTGAGGAGCTGGAGACACCTACAAGGCATTGCTGGATACAGCTGCAGAGGTGGATTCCCTTTACTTTCCTGTTGTCTTTTGTTCTCTCTGATTACATAGACAAACTGCATTATCAGTAGCTCCTCAGTCCCTAGTTTTCCCAGAGCCCTCTCTCGAAGGGTTTCCCAAAACCCTTCCCAAAACCCTAGGGTGGATGTCACAACAAATTTATCAAAGCTTCCTTATCAGTGAGCTTGTGTGGGCTAAGAGGATGGCCCATGTTTCCCACCTACTCATCCTTCCTCCTACCCATCCAAAGCACCGAGACTCACATCTGTAAAGTCCTCACAGCACACAGCAGTGGTGCATGGCCACCTCTTAAAGCTACTAAACTTTGAATGAAATTTGTCTCTAAAAATGACCTTTTAGTACAAACTTCATGAGAAACAACAAATGCACAAACAGAAGTAGCTGTACAACTTGAGTCAGTCCTTTAGATTTTGCTTGAAGCTCCATATTTAAAAAGATTTAAAAAAAAGGAGCATAACGGACATTTCACGCCTCAATTTAAACCATTGTTTTTCGAAGGAAATGTAACCTGAAATAACCATGTATTTCTTACTAAGTGGAAGCAAGTGTTATGCAAACAAAGAGTCATGTGTGAAAGTAATTCTTATCTTGCTGCCTGGACTAGTTGGGGGATAAAATAAAATGAATCTAAGTCAGGTCCAAATAGAAAATGGAACTCAAACCTCTGGAGCACATGGAGCAGACGCTGAAAATGCTGTAAATCAGGGGAAGTCAATTGACTGCAGTAGGAAACATGCTGTCTTTGTGCACACCTGTAGGTCAGGACTAGCAAAGGCACTATTAAAAGCAATATCCCCACTTAATTTTTAAGGACTGTTTACAGATCAAAGTGCACTCATTATGAATATGGATGTCACGTTTAAATAGTCCCTGCTTTACTACCATATAAAGCACTCTTAAATATTTCCTTTTTACTGTGAAGTAAAACATTCCTGGCACCACCAGTCCTCCCCTGCTCTAAATGTCTCTCCTGCTAGTGAATGGCAGATATATAAAACAGCATATTTAAACGTTTTTCACTGTATCTCACATCATCTTAAGTGGACACCAGAAAAAGTCCAAGCTACATCATCTGTAGGACTCAGGAGAAGTTCCGGTCGTTTAGGACAACTTCTGAGTCTGCTACAATAAGAAGGTAATACTGTATTCTGTAGGTGGCCCCATGGATTTAACAAGAGTTTATGAGGAGAGCTACTGAACGCTACAAGTAAGAAAAAAAACCACCAGTTCCCAGTAGCTCATAGGAGCATCTTCCCTGTGCCTGCGGGCGGTGTCCCCATTTTACTGAAATGCACCTGCTTTCTCCTCCCACTGTCAACCTCTCTACTGTGTCCTCTGCCATCCTTCTTCCTAAATGTCTGCCCCCTCCCTCCACTGCAGGCTGTACAGCTTTCTTTTCATTTAAATGCAAAAATGCCTTTGCGTGCAAAGGATCTCTTGAGCCATAAATCAATAGAGGCTGGGAATGTGTTTCACAAAAGTATTGTTATTCATTTTGTCCTCTTTATGCTCTTTTAGAAGGTATTAGACTGAACGGACCTTTGATCTAATGTACTATGGCATTCTTAGTTTCTTGTGGTTTTCCTCGTCTGTCCAGCCTTCACTGCACCGCTGTGCAGCCTACCTTAGCAAGCCCAACTGAGTTGAACTTTGGATCGGCCATCGTTACTTTAAAAAGGGATTACCTTAACTAGTCCTATTCAGAGATGATATTTTATATGGATACTTCCCTAATATTTAAAGACTCAGAATTTGTATTCTTCAGTGTCTGTGTTTAGCAGTACTATCTTTAGTCTACAGTGCTTCGGATTTGTAGTGCGGATGTTATTCCATGCATTTTGGAATTTCTATGCTACTTCTTACCTTCTAAGTACACCGGAGGCAGTGACCAGAGAGTTCTATGGAGTTGACTGGTTATTCTCTAATACAAGTCTAAATCAGGAAAAATGTGACTGGAGTCAATGCAACCATGCATGTGTAAAGACAACAGGACATTAACAGACAGGAAACTGACCTACAGGTTGTTTCCAGTGGTGTAATGTGTAATACTTTTTTGTCATCCCTAATTTGAACTTTGTCCTGTACTTTGTGCCTTGTGTTTGTATTAGTTACTCTATGGTGCTGTGAGGGTAATAATAAATCTCTTTCCACTTGTAAAAAGCACAGTGGGAGTTTTTGGGGTACAACCTTAAATTACAAAAGCAGTCAAGCAGAGTTTAGTCAAACTTAGGAAGCAAATATTTAAGTATGTCTGAGTCTATAAATAATAGTAGCAATCAGCTCAGGTTCTTATCAGCTCAGAAATAAAGGTTTTGTAAATGAAATTGCTTTCAAGTCATAATTATAAAGCAAGGGAAATCAAAATCCTTTAGTCTTATAAAAATAGCTTAGAAAAAAGACACTAGGAAAGAAGTGGCCCTTATTCTTACCTCAAGTTTAATCCCCGGGGGGGCAAAGTGTCTTCAATTCACATCAGTTTCAGTTTGAGTTGATGTAAGTACATTCAATGTCCCACAGAGTCTGCCCCTCACACCTGCTTGGGGTTTCTTTCATCCACTAAAGTATGGATGGCCGGCTTCCATATCCTAAAAGCTATTTTTATTCCCAGCCAGGTGCTGCAGGGCCAAACAGATATGGAGATATTGCTACAGTGCTGCTCCAATTGACCAGACCAAACCCAGATCTGTGCCTTCTCCCTCCTACAAGATGATATAGGAACAGGCCAGTTGCTGCCTGGCCAGTGTTCCCCAAGCCAGAAAAATGTCCTTACAGGCTGAGTCCTGGCCCTGAGCCATCTGCTGACTAGTTTGGCAGAAGGCTATTCCAAATCTCTTCCCTTTATTCTTCCTACCTCAAGGATCTGAGTGATTAGATTCCAACCTCCTTTCCAAAACCACCTTTTTTACAATACTGGCACTGTGTCTGCTAGTGACAACCCCTTCCTAAAAAATGAGCTTCTTCCTGTGAGTTATTCTGAAAGGTTCTGTAATACAAATCTGGTGTAGCCTCACCAAACAGCATTACCCTTTGAAAGCTTTGCTGAGAATTGCTTGTCACATTATTTTCCTCTTTTTTTTCATGGCAGTGGTCCGGCTTTTCATGTGTTTTCCTTCATTTCAACAGAGAGTATGTTTTAAAGAGATCTGCTAGGAAAAAAAAGTCTTTCTGAATTCCCTCCCTCTCCTAGGAAGGAGGCAAAACTATTTTTATAATAATTGCTACAAGGTATATTCTATTTTAAATTTTACTCACAGTAAATTAAAATAACCATCATAAAAATTAACATTGTAATTAAATGGAATGAAAAGACTTCATAAGGTTTTAAAGTTAAAGGCTAGTGTCTGCTTCTAGTTATGTGAATGAAGAGTTACGTGGCATAACTTAAGTGACACCACCAATGCTGAACTCAATGGTATCCACTGAAAATCAGAGGAGATCAGGGGAGGTGTGGGGATCCTTACCATGAGAAACCGGTCAAGGAAAAGACATCTGTCAACTTGCTGATGTGCTTTGCCCTTGTCCATTATGATTTAGTCCTTCAACATTGTCCATTGTCCATATTCATATCTGTAACAAAGTTCTGAATGTTGACAAACTGAGGACGCAAGGATTTCCTGGTGGGGGATGCATTTCTGTAGGAGGCACACAGCAGACACAGAAGAATAGTGTGTAGTGCGTAGTGCACTGTAATGGGCAATATCCTGATAGATGGATGGGCAAGATTTTCCCTTTCCTACTCTGGATATCCCTACTCTTTTGATCAAGTCACCACCCGTTTATTACCCGTCCTTGTGACTGTAGCTGCTGCTTTTCCTGTACCAGCTAGGAACAGCCAAACTGGAAATAAGGTACAACTTTTAACTGTGCTGGTAACTAGTTATCAAAACTACTTCACTACCTCACAAGCAGTCCTTAAATCAAACCTGGTTATTTTCCTAACAGATGTGTTCCAGCTTAACTGCCGCATCACTGGACTTGATGCAGTGAAAGAGTGTGGCTTGTGTCCCAGGTCAGATGACATGCTCACCCCACTCCCTTTTGGATTTAAGGATCTGTGAATCAAACCTGGTACTTTGGTTTATTTCCAAAGAAGCTAAATAAAACAATCAGAGACAGTCCCCGAACAAACAAAACTGGCTGCTTTGCACCAGTGGAAGTAAATTCATTTAAAATGTGTTTTGACACCTAAGCTTAACCTAGAAAAAGAAAGCTTCCCTTTCATTGGTAAGCTCCACCTCACCTGCTTAAAAATATTACCACAGATGAAGTTTCACTTTTTAACAATAAACTATTTAGTAAATGTTGGGCTTCAGCTTCTCACCTTTACAGCCAAATCATTAATTATGACCTTTTTAGTGCTGTTATTAAGCAGTCCCCGCTTTCCCCTTTAAATTATTTTCCTTTTCTAACAGTGAACCTTCTGTGTCAGTGGCTCATAGACTGGAGCAGTTGTAACCTGTAAGTAGCATCCACAGATCATAGGGGAAAAGAAGTTTACTGGAAAGGGGCAATGCCACAAAGACAGGAGGAGGCAGTACATGGAGAGGCAAAGCAATGGCTCCTCTTTCTTTTTCCCTGTTATTAGCCAGGATTGTTTCGGGGTGCCTCTGCAGGCATAGCCATCGGGATTCACAGAAATATGGAAGTTGAAGTCGTATGGGTCTCTGCGTTGTTAGGGCGGATGAGAAGGCTGCAGGCATCCCTCCAGCAGGCGGGCACCCAAAGCAAGCATGATGGGCTGCCATGGGCAGCTGCTGCCAGCAGGACTGTGCTGTGGCCTGGGCACTGCCTGGGGAACCCTGAGCGGAGGGAAGGGTCCTTATCCGAGGAAGATCCATCACGATCACCCTGGAGACCTTCCCAAAACGGTTCACAGAAAGAAGGAGGAACTTATCCCTTTGAATAAAAGAGGCCCTCCCTTTACATCAACTCAGGCGTTGCTTCCAGAGGGGATGGGGAGGCATGGGGCGATCTGCAGGGATGAGAGCTGCATTACCCAACACACTGGCTCACCTACAGCTGCATCAGGCTTCTATACTTGCATTTGTTCAGCGTGAATGGAGACTACAAGGAAGATGTGTT
>JAHREE010000480.1:4057432-4086090 GCA_033628505.1 Tringa tobata
CCTTCCTTCCTTCCTTCCTTCCTTCCTTCCTTCCTTCCTTCCTTCCTTCCTTCCTTCCTTCCCTCTCTTTCCGAGTTGCTACAGAGGTTGAAATCACCTCAGGAGAACTGAAACAGGGATCTGCTGCCACCTTCCGATCACTTGGAAATCCTTCCATGTCCCCAACACGGAAACGGTGCTGTGTAATAGAAGTGGCTACATTTCACTAAATGGTGAAAATGTCCTTCTGCCATCTACAGCTGTACCTTATATTAGTTTTCATAAAAAATACACTGATAACTTTAGAATTAATACAATATCGAGTGAAATATTTAGGAAAGGGGTCCCATTCTTGTGCGTACAGTATAGAAAAGCATTACATGCCCAGCCCCAGTGTAAATACCCAAAGTTTCCAGTGAGCTCAGTCAAGTATTAGAATTCAAAATAATGTTGTGTGTCATGCCCCAAACTGGAAACAGCCCCAGAATGCAGCTTATTCTGAACAATCACAAAAGCTTTAAACCCATCACTACTTTCATTTATTAAGACCCTCTGAAGTTTATAGTTTGTAATACTTGGCATGGCAGGGATGGAAAAGGACATGTGCAGACCGCCTATTCCTATTCATGGAGTTTTTAAAAAACTCAGAGGGCTGTCCTTTGGTTGCTCTGTAATCACTTTTTTCAAACCTTGAATTACTCTGGTATGTAAATACCAATAACAGATAAATATAACAGAAAGTGGCCACACACACATGCGTACATGATATTCATCTGTCAGGACATTTTTCTGGCTCTTCAGCACCAAACTCCTGACCTTTACCACTTGAAATAAAGGCTCTTTTGTCTATAAGCAAAGTGGCAGGCTGAACAGTAATTTTGGCCAGCCACAAGAAAGTCAGCATTAAGCATTCACTTCTCAAGGCATCAATACTGCTAATGATTTCAAACCCCTGACTCAGGCCTCCTGAAACCATTAGACAGGCCTTACGATCATCAGTGCTTAAGACAACAATAAAGATGTAAGGTTTTTTATTATTATTTTTCATCTGGTTTTTGAATCTTTAAAATTCTGTGTTTTAAATTTTCGTCAATCACTCTGGCAGATGATTTTTAGGGGGAACTCAGCTTGTCTTGTGATTACCTGGCTGCAGGAACTGGGGTTTTAAGGAGTGGGGGGAAACCACATACACACACACACAAAAAAATCCCCAATGAAAATGTTAAATATTGGATAGCTATGAAATCAGGGAAGTCAGCAGCACAAGTATAAGCTTTTTTGCAGCCCACCAAAGTGCTCAGAGTATTAGAGCCCCCTTAATCTGCCATTAACTGTGGGTACTATCCTATTACAGAGATGATGGCAGCCCTTGCTCAGACTGACAGCTCAGGCTGACATGAGCTTTGCCATCCCGACCTGGCCAGCTGAGAAGGTAAGACATCACATGTAAGGCTCCTATCATCCTCTGGCAAAGGAACAAACCCTGGGAGGAATACACCTTGTGGCATCCCTGGTGTCCCCACCACCACTGTGCCTTCAAGACAAGCTCTGCCCCTTGCCCAAAGGCAGAGCTGGCTGGGTCGTGCACTGTGCCTGATCCAGTCGTGGGGAAAAAACAGGTCTGAAGGGCCAAGTCCTTCTGCGTGTGATCAGCAGCCTGGATCACAGAGATAAAACTGTTTATCTGATGGGCAACGTTGAAACTGAAAGTTTTCAGCAATTTAGGGAGAGGGACTCGGGACCCTCGATTTTTGTTGCAGAGTTTAACGGAGGCTGGTACTCAGAAAACGCTCAGCATCCACCCTCAGAAAATCAAGAACGATGATGATCCCTAAAAGTAAAGCTCTGACAGCATTAATCTCTTCTGAAAATCTCAGCAGGAGTTTTTAATCAGGGTCTGCCTTGTAACAAAGAGACAAGTAATGATTTCCTATAGTCTGTAAAATTCTGATGAAGGTAAAGTAAACATTGTTATTACAGGGTTACAGAGTCAATTTCCTATCACTTTTCACTAGGACTATTGTAGGGAAACATTTGGGTAACCACATGTTGTGCTAAAAAAACCCTAAGCACTAGCAACGTTTCCTTTTTAGGAAAAGAGACTTGTGAATGATTTAAAGCCTGATTCGGTAATTTGGGCCCTCTTTTACTCTGAAAAGGAATGGGGGAGAAGGGGGAGGGTGCCAAAACTATATTGCACATTACCAGATTTCCAGGATTCTGCATTTTCTTACTCATTAAACTTCACATTGAATATGCATCACTTCTCTGCACACAGTACCAGCCCTAGGGATTGCACAGTCCGAATGTATTTTAATTACATTATTTATTATTTAAATTAATTTAATTACAAAAAATAACAGACTCTGCACATGTTCGAAAATACCATGCTGTACAACTAAATCTTGAGTAATTGTTAAATTTCTTGCAGGCCTCCTGCTAGGAAGTACTGTTTTTCTTTAAAAGTGAGAACACTATTATATCCGTCAGTGGAAAGTTTACACATTGTATTTCTTCTTTCATATGCCGTTAAACATGAGGCTCTCTCATTTCCCCCTTTCTTCAGAAGGCAGGAGACCCATCTGGTAATATTCTGCAGATCAGCATTTCTTAAGGAGAGTTTGATTTAAGTGGTGGTTTTGTTGAAGGCAACGAAAAAGAAACTTATGAACCTGGGTTACAGCACTAGGTCTTGTGTTGTTATTAAAGTTACTCCATGCTTGTTCCAAGCCAAAGATAGACCTGTCTTTAAGCTGCAGAGAATAAGAGTATTCTTTTAGTTCTCATCCCATTGTGTTTTAGACTTGCAGCAAACAAAAAATGTCCAGTGTTTGCATAGTTCTTAACTTGCCAGCTAATTTTGTTTTGAGAGTTGAAAACTGATGTGGACAAAATAAAAGCTCTTTCATAGGTTATGAGTTGTTAAAGTTTTAGGGGAAAAAAAAAAAAGAAAAGAACAATTTTCAAGACTGATAACTGTCTGCGTGCCTTTTCACTTCTGTTTTCTGGCCAGCACTGAGTGCACAGGTGTTGAGATATTGAAGGAAGAATATTGCCATCTTTCTTCCCTGGACTAAATTTAGTGGTTGAGCCTCTTTTTCTTTCTCCGTCTGAGCTGGGAATCCAGAGCAAAATGTGTGAAAACTGAGAACAGAGCTTTCTTCAATGAGAGAATGCAGCTAAGAGATTTTGCTATAGAACAGTGTTCCAACAAAGATCAGGAAACTTTTCAAAAGTTTCCTCTTGGAAATAAAACCCCTCTTGACCAGAAATCAGGTTCATAATACAACTATATTCTTCTTTTCTCAAACCCTAAATCCCCCCAATTGTCCCGGACTTCTGTTTTCTCTTCAACAGGACTTTGATTCCATAAGAGTGAGCAATGCATGAAATCCACTGGAGAATTTTTTGCTGCTGTTGCTGATGTCTTTTATGAATTTTAGTCAACAGTGATAAAAACTCAGTATAGGCATCAGGCAGGGAGAATGCTGTACAAGAAATGCCAAGTCAGATCAGCGATCTACATAGTTCGTATTTTGTTTCAAGAAAGGCTAGTGACAGATAATTCAGTCCTGGTCGTTTAAGTAATTGCATCATCTGCAAATATTACCATCTCAGTACTCAGCATCATACCCAAATGACTAGCAATTATGTTAAACAGTTCTACTCAAACACACTGAGGCAGCGAAATGTAAAGATATGCTGTGGTGAAAAATGCACTTTTAATTTTAGCCTGGTTTCAGCCAATCTAGCTTTGGGAAATTAGCTTAGGTCCAAAAATATAACTGTACTCCAGGCTGTCTTGTGGTTGTAGAAGGTAAGTAATCCAGTCTAAGTGTCCCACTTGCAATCTATTAATAGACTACCTTGGAAGAGTCTACCTTTCTCCCTCTCTCAGTAAAGAAGTGCCAGCAGGACTGTTCTCTTTACAGTAATAACAGACAATTTATGAATGCCTTTTTGTTGGTTTTTTTTTTTCATTCCACACCATAAGACAGCTTATTGGATGGACTGGTTTCCATCAGAGATGTAGAGAAAAATTTCCTGAAAGTCCTTTCTCTCCCCTGGGTAGAGAGAGCAGTGGATATTGTTTACCTTGACTTCAGCAAGGCTTCTGACACTGTCTGCCATAGCATCCTCATAGATAAGCTGATGAAGTGTAAGCTGGATGAGCAGTGATGTGGATTGAAAACTGTCTGAATGGCCAAGCCCAGAGGGTGGTGATCAGCAGAACAAAGTCTAGTTGGAGGCCAGTAAATAGTGGTGTACCCCAGGGATCAATACTGGGTTCAGTCCTGTTTAACGTCTTCATTAATGATCTGTATGATGGGGCAGCACACCCTCAGCAAGTTTGCTGATGACACAAAACCGGGAGGAGTGGCTGAGATGCCAGAGGGTCATGCTGCCATCCAGAGGGACCACATCAGGCTGGAGAAACGGTCTGACAGGAACATCCTCAAATTCAACAAGGGGAAGTGCAAAGCCCTGCGCCTGGAGAGGAACAGCCCCAGGAACCAATGTATGCTGGGGGTTGCCCAGCTGGAAAGCAGCTTGGTGGAAAAGCACCTGGGGGACAAGTGGACACCAAGTTGAACATAAGCCAGTGATGTGCCTGTACTGAAAAGAAGGCTAGTGGGCTAATGGTATGACATGCTGCCCCTTGGCACCCTGCACCTTGACCAGCATTGGCATGTAGGCAAGGTGCCACACACTTCATCCAAAATGACATGTAGGGCATGCTACTGCCATGTGAGGTGGGATTCTCTCAAATCACACTACCATTGGTGGAGCCAAGGGGTGGCATGACTTACATTCAAAAGGCATTTGCACAATTGTCTGCTGCTGTCAGATGACCTGGACATTAAATGTCCCTCATAATCTGCTGGAACCATGACATTGCTTATGATCCTGCATTTGCTGTCGGTGATCAGGTGAGTCATAATGTGGGTTCTTCATTGCTCATCTTTCTTACTGCCTCAATAAAGTCTGTTTTATAACATGTTGTCAAACCTCATCACTGTTTGGACCACATGGTGTCCTGGGCTGCGTTAGGAGAAGTGTTGCCAGCAGGTTAGGGGAGGTGATCCTTCCCCTTTACTCAGCACTGGTGAGGCCACATCTGGAATGCTGGGTCCAGTTCTGGGCACCACTGTACAAGAGACATGGGCATACTAGAGAGAGCTCAGCAAAAGGCCACAAAGATGGTCGAGGGACTGGAGCATCTCTCATGGCTGTGAGAGATGCAACTGTTCAGCCTGGAGAAGACTGACAGGGGGATCTTCTCAAGGTATGTGAATAGCTGAAGGGAGAGTGTAAAGAAGATGGAGCCAGGCTCTTTTCAGTGGTGCCCAGTGACAGGACCAGAGGCAATAGGTACAAACTGAAACACGGGAGGTTCTATCTGAACATCAGGAAAGACTTTTTCACATTGGGGGTGGCCAAGCGCTGGCACAGGCTCTCCAGAGAGGTTGTGGAGTCTCAACCCTTGGAGGTATTCCAAAGTCATCTGGACACAGTCCTGGACAAGTGGCTCTAGGTGGCTCTGCTTGAGCACAGGGGTTGGACCAGATGTCCTCCAGAGGTCCTTCCAACATCGACCATTCTGTGACTCTTTGGTGATGTCAAAAAATTTTAGTTTAGAAATTATAAATTTGTGGCTTTTTCTTATCTGGTGGATTCTCTTCCCACTTAAACTAGCCCAATGTTGCTGATGCAGGTTTAAAAACAATTCTGTATTTACAATGAGGATGGTGAATGATGGGCCCAAGCACGCTCTTTGCTTTCGGTAATGGACTTGAACTTTGTGTTTCCCAACAGCCATTTCTGTGACCCCTCTTTAAAAAGGATCTTTAAAAGCTCATATCCTTTGTTGGAAGGATTTCTTACCCTCTGTACCCTTACCTCTGATCTTCGTAATTATCTTGTAGTTGCCCTTCAGTACACGTAATTTGAAGACAGACTGATAGTATAAGGCTGACTTTTTGCTTTCATCCAGAATGATACCATGGGGAGATACTTGCCTCACGCTGTCAGGGCCAAAACAGAGTTTCCAAGTTTATGAAAGTTTCGTCTTCACTCTAAAAAGCTGTGTCCTTAGTGACCACAGCAGATCTCACAATTTATAGGCCCAGTGGTGAACTTCAGGAGAATTTAGTTAAAAGCTTCAAGGCAAGGACCCGCAAAGGTTTCTTCTCCCATGAAAACGCTTATGAGATTTGTGGTTCAGTGAGACTTTCCTTCCCTTAAAACAAATGACATGTAAGAAATCCATCCCTCACTGCTAAACACTCTCCCACCTTCTTCAAGTCTAGCTTTGTCGGTTGGAAGAGTCATGAAAGCAAAGGTTGAATACTTCAAAATCTTGGATGTATATTTGGGGTACGTCTGAACCCAATATAATCTTGGACCCAATGGACCTTCATGTGTCTCGTAGACTCCTATTTCCTAGAGTCAGGACACATGCAGATGTGATACCTGATACATTTGGCTTCTGAAGAGGGTGGCACCAGGCAAGTTACAATGCAGAATAATCCTACCAGATGGAGCCATGCTTTAGAAAGAGCTGTTCATTTGGCCCTTCTCAATGAGAAATAAAAGGCTGGAGGAAGGGGAGGGTGAGTGAATAGAGGGAAAAAGTGATGACTCCACAAAAAATGAGTGGGCTTTGCTGAAAATGAGGTGAGCCTTGGGGCAAAGCAATAATAGAATAGTAACTTAAATTGATAAAATACCTTTCAGCATGGTCTCAAAGGACTGCACAGTTATTAAAACCTAATGCCAAATTTAGCGCTACAATAAAAAGACAAAACAAAAGCAGTTCCACAATATAGTGAAATATATATAAAAAACCAAAAATAGAGTAACTCTAAATCCCGAACAATCTTACTTTCCCCCTAAGTTTGGAAATATGAAGTGATTTTCAGGGCATTGAGTACTGGGCTGTGTTGTTTTACAGAGATGACCATAAAGTAAGTAAGCAGTACACATTTTTGGGTAGGGGGCACACTGTGGACACAAAGCAAACCTATTAATTGTGTTTTGAAAATGCCTTGTACTTTAGGAAACAGATTTTTAACATTGTTCATTGACTTTAAATTTTAGATGGTCCAAGAGTTTGATGTTAGAGGGAGAGGAAGGCAGGCAAGGAAAACATGGACTTTTTTCATTGGGTTAAAAATTATTTGGCTCAGTCAAAGGATTATTGTCTAAAATACCAGGGTTATGAAGGAAATCAGACTATGTGATTGTAACGATCCTTTTTAGTTTCAAGAACATGAGCATCTATCAGCAATTAATGTGTTTTATTTGTTGTGGATATAAGTATAGCTGAGACATTCTGGAGCTGGGAAGTCCTTCTCGCAGCTTACATCTGGTCTGGACATCCTATTCTTTCCTTACAATTAATGGACAGAAATGGGCTTCTTCATTCATCATTCACCTGCCTCACTATATGTATCTCCATTAGGAGGTGAGGAATTGTGTCCTAGAAAGTCCTGTTTCTCTCCATCAGCTTTACCAGGAGTTTAGTAGGACAGGCAAAGACATAGAGCTCTCCATTCGGTCAGAATACTACCTTGAGCTGGGGGCTGAGGGAAACAGAAATATTTTCCATTTGTGCAGAAAGAATAGAAGAGGGAAAAAATACTGTACTGGCTGAAATTTAAATAGAAGATATGGAATATTGATGAGTCAGTTGTAAGTATTTCTCTTATGCCACCAAGCAATTGTAGAACCGTTAAGCAACACGTCCATTTATAGGACATTCATGTAAAACATTTTTTCAGTTTGACCATATTGAATGCAGTTGGTTAAACTAGAACTGCATTCCGTCACCAAGATATTTATTTGTGTGTCTTGAAATTTATAAAACAAACTGTGTTCTCTTTCTTGTGCTCCCCTTCCATCCCTTCTCTCTGTGACTTGTTGCTGAGTAGTAAACAAAATCATGGGGAGTGTAATGAATAAGACAGGATGTTTCTAAAATCTTTACTTGCTGATTTACACAAAATGAAAAATACTGTCAGAATTATACAAAAATTAGCTTCTTTGACTTCATACAACTTAAGCAAATACATTGTGACTGAAACTTGTGAAGAAAAATGCACGACCTGCAACCTCTTAAAATGGATGTCCCAGAGAAAATGCACTATCACTTCCTGTCTAGCTTAACTTCAGTAATCTGATGCCTAAATTGCCAATGCCTTCAGGATTTGATAGGTTTAAAATCAATTAGAAGGAACTGGGAATAGGATCAGCCGTGTACAGATACTGACTAAAACTTGCCAAACTGGATCCAAAAATGGATCTAGAAAATAAAATCAAGTGGATTTAGAACAGAAAGGAAGACATAATCTAAAAATTAGCTGTTTCTCACAAGGCACAGAGGAGAGGGAGATTCTGTTAACTGTTTTAAATAATGATCTACTCTTTTCTGAATCTGAAAATAAAGGCTGATGCTCACAGGTGTCTCCAAACTTCCTACCTTCCACAGTCCTTTCCAAAAAATCTGAAGACCACAATAGTAATTTTGCTCAAAATAGCATATTCTGAAAAGTCCTGGAAAGTCATTCTGGAAGCGCGTGAGTCAGAAATGCTTCATGACCATAGCCTACTATGAGGAAAGTAAAGGAACTGAATAAGACTACTGTCCATCTTAAAATTTTAAGTGAAAGACAGAGGACACTTTCATTTCAATGCAATTTACATTGCAATGGATTTTACATATCAAGAGGAGAGGCACATCAGAAAGAAGAGAAAAGAAAGGAATGCAATCCTGCAGAAGCTGAAGTTAGTGGAAATGGTCTGGAAAATGATGAGCGAAATTTGTCAGAAAGTCGAAAGCTTCATTGTTTTAGAGAAGTGGAATTTTTAAAATATAAAACAAAGAAGGCATCACAGAGTAAGGGAAGGAAAAGTGGTAAATAAGAATCATGAAGCTGTGGTTGTTTGAGGGAGTGTAGGTATAAGTGAACAGTAATAATATGTAAAACAATAAAAATAGTATTGTTGGTAACAGAAATATGAAGAAAGTGGGTATAAAAAAGCATAATTCTAAACCCAAGAAGAAAGAAAAGTGAGGTGGGTATAGATTAACACAGGAAATGAGGACGATGACCTGAAACATGAAGTAATCCCCCTCCCAGTTCTTCCCAAACACTCATTAAACACTATGATGCTGCATCTTCACGCTGATGGAAGACTGGAACCCTCCAGGTGGGACTTTACCCTGAAGGTGAAGAGGCGATGGGTGTTCCTCACCTCACAGAGCAAGTTTCCAAGCTTATGGGCAAAGGAAAATAGGGTTGTGGAAAGGACTACTTGGGAGTCCACATGGACTGGCATTTGAACTGAGGAAGCAGCAAGGTCTGAGGAATAATCTGAGGAGACATTTAGCTGTTTGGGACTATGGTTAAGAAAGTAGATTTTAGAGGTAGGTTGTATAAAATAATGAAAGAATATTAAAAAAAAAAGTAACATGTATGTATTAGGAGACTGAGAAATAACTGGTACATTTATCATCTCTTCATTGTAAAAAATGAAAGTCAGTTTTAAGCTGTTAGCTCTGTATTACAGTTTAACATTGTATTGGCAGGTCTTAGCCTGACAGGGTTGGAATTACATTGTAGAAACAAAAAGGTTAAGAGAATATGGGCTGATAAACTGTGGATTTGTGGGTCAATGAAAATTGTATCTATAAAAGTTAAAGGTCCAAATGACCCTGTCAGGAAAAAGAAGGTTTTACAAACAGTACAGGTAGATATACCAGGTACTATACTGCAAAAGAAACATATTTGCAAGCTGGGGATAAAAAATGAATAGGAACAAGATACACATACAGCACATTGTTCTCTACATGAGCTGAATGAGAAAATGAAAACCCCTTTATTAGCCAAAGGTCACTTTTATTTTAGGACATAGTCTGAAGAATGAAGAGGCAGATTAAAGGTCATCTAAAGAGGAATGAAAACTAATAGTTTTCCTATGACCCATAGGCAGAATCACTTCTTTTCTTTTTATTGTTTTTAAGGTATCTTAATAAATTCAGGGAGCTGGACACTGCTGAAATGCCATAAACTGCCCCTTGTAGATCAAAGGAGTTGAGAACTGGACAAAGGAAGTGACATAAAGAGCTAGTAAAGCATTAGAAATATGAGATCTGAACATTATTTGGAAAATGAGGAACTTTGAAATTACAACTCACATATACTGTTCACTGCCACAATACAGAATATTTGGATACCCTCCCTCACAAATTCTTCTCAACGATCAGCTGCCATCATCACTTACACTTGGTGTTAACACACTAGTAATCAAAAAGCAAGCAGTACAGGTAGACACTGAGCAGAATTATATCCTGTGACCTCATAAAAGTAGAAGAACTACACAGGCGTCTCTCAGAAATTTCAAAGAGAAAATGCTAAAGATGAAATACATTAAAAAATGTTGTGGCCTTCTGGAAAGCAGTAATGAGAGAAATCTTTATTACTGAAGTTGCCTATCTTTAAAAAAGAAAACAAGTACTAAGAAGAGACAGCATCTGTCAGAATCCTGGAATTAGACTAAGTTTAGAGAGTCCAACAATTATAAGAAATTACTGGAAATGAGAAGAAATTGGACCTCCTGCAAATTAGTAAAATGGAACAAACTTTAAGATACAGTTAAAACAAAGAACATGACAAAGAAAAGGACAGACAGATATGTAACAAGAGGGCTTCAGAGAAAGTGCCTGGTTTGGCAATCATTTTAATTAGAGATAGTAAGAAGCTACTATCTAGTTCAAAAGAGACAGCGTATTATTTGAGTAATTCTGTGGATCTCAAATTTTCAAAGCTGAAGGCCACGGGAAGAGGTTGTCTTCACTTATAAATAGAAAATAGACACTCTCTGGAGAACTGTATTACACAAGACATTCTTGTTAGGAACCTGAAGAGAAACATGATAACAACATTTTACAAACTTATGAGGAAGTTGATGGTTTAAGGAACAAATTATTTCCCTTCCAAGCAAGAAGGGTATCTGTCAGAGTTCAAAGCCACAAATAAATGAACAAGTTTGGAAAAACTGAAAGTGCATCTTTCAGGGATACTCTGTTTGTGAAGAAAAAAAAATTTAAGTAAAAGAATAAATATTTTTTTAAAGATTTTTGAGATATAACGAAGAATTACATCTTTCTACTTTTTATAGAAGTCTGGGTGTTTTTGTGGTAGGGAATAGAAATCTTCTCAGATATAATAAGAGTAATGCACTTTACCCACAGAATCCTCAGCTTTAGTAATTTTCATATGAAAGCAATAGAACATGGATCTGGAGGGAATGTGAAGGTAATTCAATATGCAGAGGTTATGTGATTCTCTGTACAAGGCCAACTTCTATTAAAATCAATAATACTGTAAAAACGTACATTTACCTGTGCTTCTCAATACAAAATAAACAACAATCCCGAAAATTTACATGGCTGCATTTTTTAAGGAAATTTATCTATCATAGACAAAAAAACCGTAACAAAACCTACAAATTCAATTGAGTTCAAAATAGAAGATGCTTAAATATAAACCTTACAGGAAAGCATGGCAGCATATAAAATTTCTCATCTACCTGTTGCAGCCTTCTGAAGAGACACTAACTCTTATTTGCCATATTATGAAAAAGAAAATCTTTAATGAGGACCACAACCATTTTGTGCTCAGTGACAAATAAAGACTAACTATGATGCAATAGTAACGTTGGAAATGAGATAGTTTGACAAACTAGTTCTCCCAATACCTGGTGCAGGTTTAAAATAACAAAAGGCTTTAAGTAATGGGAAGGAAGAAAGATCTTTAAAGGGGAAAGAGCAGTCACTGTTACAGGCAATATATTAAATTTCTTTGGAGTAAGACTTGTTTTACACAGAGTAAATAGTATGAAATAATACACCAATTAAAGCTGTCTCCAGTTAGAATCAATGCATTTCCCATGAACTATGCAATTTTTTGGAACAGGTGTAGGGAAAGGAGTTCTTTTTTCTGTCTCTGGTGGTTACACTCAGAAGTGCAAGTGTGCTGGAGAGAAATTGCCATTGTAGTGGATAGCACTATGCTTACAGATCTCCTAAGCTCTCATTTAAGGAAATTCACTTTGTGCAGAATAGAAAAGAAAACAAACAAACAAAAAAATCACTTATCATTCCTTTGAATAGTTTCTGGTAAAGATGTTGCTTAAATATGTAAGGAAATTTTCATTATTCTCTCTCCTGTTAGTCACAAAAACATGATACGGGATATCCTGATATTAAAGAAATGATTCCATTAAGGCAAATTGTAAACAAGAGGCAAAAGAGGCACATATTTTTAGAAATATAGAATGTTTGTTGTAGAATGACATGCTACAGATTTGGTAAACCTAAATCCCAACTCAGATACTTTGAATAGTAATAGTAATATTGGATGACATAAAGTTTCCCTAGACAATAGAGATGATTCAAACTTCAGAAAATTTGTCACCAATGATTTCTTCTGTAATACAGACTTCTTTTTTTGTTAATTGTATACTACTGAGAAAAATACATTCAGTATTAACATTTCAATATTAGAATACAGCTGCTGAAATTTTAACTTCATTAATGCTCTATCAAGGAATTATTTACCTCTTTCTTCCCTCTTCAGAAATATAAAGAGGGCATTGAAACCACCTCTGCTGCATTTATGTAAGCATAAATGCATTGCTTGACTACTGTCAGTGTTCAAAGTTGTAACAGTTCTTGTAGGAAATAAAAAACAATTATCTTAAAGCAACAACACAATGTCTAGAGCACTGAGCAACCCACTCTAGAACAAAGATAGTAAGTGACCAAGCTTCAGGTGTTGCCAAATTTGATATAAAATGATAACACTGAAACAGATATTCAGAAGGGCCAGTTTGAACAGTTAGAGAGACTAATGTGGAAATGTTAAGCCCCTGATTGACTACTGGGACTTAAATGACCCATTTCTCCTCTGCAGCAGGTACCACTGTATCTCTTCTAGATGGTGCATCTCACCTCCAGTGGTCCTTTCTGAATGCTGATCTAACACACAAAGTGCTACGTGAGCAAGGGCAGGGGAGGCTACAAGGCAACATTTGCTTCATGCACACATGATGGATCCCATTTGGTCACTGATCATTTTCTCGTACCCCACCATCCCCATGTGCCATGTGTGCCCAGGGGGCCTTAGGAGGTATTTTAGAGCATCTCTGAGAGGTTCTTCATGGGCAGCAATGGAAAGCTTCCACTGGTCTTTATCTCTAAGAGGCAACATAACTCACCATGTTTGTGCATACGGCAGAGTCTCATGCGTCTTCTCATTCTTCCGCCATCAAATTCAGGTTCCCATGCTGACAACTATATCCATTAGGATTGCTAACTCAATTTCCTTTACCAAAAAAGTAATGGAACCCAATTTCATCCTCCTTCCCTCCTCCGCAAGTGTTTTTTACTCAGATCGGAGACGCCAATCCGAGCCTAATAAACAGTAGTAGCATTGGAGCCTAATTTTTCCTGAACAGACCCCTTATTTAGTTAGATTCTTTTGTCACATCATCCATCACAACCATCGGGTTTAGCCTGTTCCTGTGATTTGGTCACATTTAATGCAGCAGTTCAGTTAATTATGTGGCCTTGTACACACAGCAAAAGTTTTGTCTTATTTGCTGCTTGTTGAATTAGCATTTTATGACTAAGCGCCAATGACCGTCACTATACAGTCTCCTGACAAAGAGGAAAACAATCACTTACACCATGTCACATTAGAAATGGAGATCATTCAAGGGAAATATGCCACTCAGCTCAGAATTGTTAAATCTGCTTGTTTACAGGGTGAAACTTCATATAAAGCAGAAGTCCCTAATTTACCAAATATAAAGCAATAAAAAAAATAAACTTAAAATCAAAAGAAAGTGCTCCCCTGCATACTACTTGGCAATTTGCGTTGGTGCTAACTTGTTTAGTCAGGAAGCTCAATTAAAAAATATTCATTTTATGTTGGAAAATCAGCTTGTCTGTCACTCCATGTTGCAACCTTTCCACATTTCAGCCAACACTGGCCTTTGTCAGGCTTATATAATCTTGAATTTATTTTGATGAAGTCTAATGCCATCCAAACTGCCAAAGGTACTTAACTTGGCTACTAATACCCAAAGTAATAAAGGCTGTTCTTCAGCATGGACTGTATGATCTTTATTAAGCTTGATGACTAACCAATAAGTTACTAGATGAAATTAGGCTTTTTATATAGAATGTGTATACACACACATATTCAAACATACATTCATACACACATTCATTTGTAGAGAAAAGTATATTCATTTCCTCCTAAGAAAAAAACAGAACTCATGCTAAATAATTTTTTCTAGAAAGGACTATATTAGGTTAACAGAGAAATCATTTGCACTTTCAGCACCGTGAGAAATTCAGGTGTAAACAATTCCAGAAGAATATACATATGAGTAATATTATTACAACTGGATTTCCCAATTGCTTCAGGCACTTAAAGATGTGAGTAGACCTCAAGGAGGACTTTCAGAAGATTTAATCAGCTACACTCTCTAAAGGTTTCCTGTTACACCCAGAAGGTGACTGCTTCATGCTTGGATACTTACTCCTATTAGCAAATTTGTCCCCACTGCATTTTGGAGAGAGTATTATGCAAATTGACAGTGAACAAATGACCAAAAAAAAAAAAAAATCAAACCATTTGTCCACAGCATTTAGGGCTGAAAATCTACTGTGAATCCACTTGCACAATGACTCTCTTACACACTCCTACCTGAAATTTTTATTCAGCTGAGGAATATTATGATTGTCTGGCGACTTAATCTATCCCTTATTCAGAACAAGGTAAAATGACCTTCTGACCTTAGTCATTTCTCTTCTAACAGTAGTGAAAGTAAATAAATAGCCAAACATCACCCGGCCATTGCCAACTTGATGTTGGATGGATGAGTTCCTTCGGCCCTTGTTCAGCAGATCCGTGCCAACTGATACTATCTGCAGTGAATCCATTTTAACTTCTTTTTACTGATTATAGTGAGCTTCGAACCAACTTTTCTGACAACTTTAAGGCAGGTTTTGAAAAACAGTTAACCTAGCAGAAAGATGTATTCATAAGGTAGCTTGGCAAAGCAATCAACTACTGAGATGCTGACAGAACATCCACATTTACTGGGAAGACCTCAGATTCACCCCAAGTTCCTTAGACAACATATCTCAAAGCTTCTGTGATGTTTCACAACCGTCACATTGCAGGTGGCACTGGCAGTAACACAATTACAGATGTCTACTACCTTTCCCTGGAAATTTGTGCTTTCAGCCACTGTGAATTTTGCTAAACTTTTTCTCACTGACTGCTGCCCAGGCGGTCACACCCCTTCAGTCGGAGATTTCAGCAAGTTTGACAGAGACAGTTCAGCAATGGTATTACTGTAAAAAGTTTTTTCAAAGGTTTGAAAAGAAAATGGAACTAACTTTCCCTATTCTAATCTGTGAAATGGCTTGAAATCCTAAAGAAAATAGAATGAAATAATTATTATTTTCCCTGGGAAAAGAAGAAAATCAATTCATAAATGCTTAGCCTGTAATACTCTGGAAATCACCTCTTCAGAACTTCTTAAGAGGTTGGCTCCTCTAATCTTTGAGTAACCATGTGTGCCTGCTTAGGAAAATAAGGCTCATATGAACTCCAGCCTCAAAGAACTCTTTACCTTGGTTTTCCGTAGAGTATGCCCAGTGCCCACACTGGCACTTACTTTCTGGGTGGCAGCTCTGCTTACCTTGCTCAGCTTCTGAGGAATACCAAGATTTCTTGGACTCCACAGTTACGTACAGGCCATCCTGCACGTGATTTCACTGACAAAGCAAACGATATGGATGCAAGAAAAGAATTAATGTTTGTGAAAGGCCATGTGTCCAAAGTGGTGTCCTTCTGGTTCTCGCACAAACTTACCAGGTTATACTGGTAAGAAATTAGGGATAAAGAAATTAGGGAAAGCCCAGCATTTCTTAAGCTGGCATCTAACAATTTCCCACCTGTAACATTAAGCAATTTATTTCATATTCTAAATATATGTTTATCTCCCCACAATATACTTAGTAAAGAAATGTTACGGTTACAAAGTCATGATGCAAAGAGAGAAATAAGAGAATTACAGTGGCCTGTGCACATGCATTATGATGCAGTCTTTAATTACACAGTCATGTCCACCCGCAGGACCCCTGCCTCATTCAGTGCACAAGGCAGACTGCTCACAAAATGAGCAGCCATGCAGTATTTCTTTTTCTTCTCATCATTTAATATATGTCCCCATGCCTAATTCGCTGCACACCATCCAAACCTTGCACTGAATACATAATTATTCATTTCCTAATGGGCTTTTCCCTGGTGCTTTTTTTTCATAGTATCCTACTTATTAACAGAAATTAATGAATTTATCTTCATAATGTCCCTGTGGTATCATTCTCCCCATTTTACAGATAGGGAATTGTCAAAAGTACCAGCTAATTTGGGGTGGTAATTTGAGACGCCTGAGGTCTGATTTCTCAGAGTATATAGCAGTACGTATGCTCAGAGTAGTGCTCCTATTTATCTTAGTCACTGCTGCAAAAGCTCAGCAATTCTTCAAAAAAGACTGCAGGATCACAAGTTGTATGTCAAAATGTGAGAACAGAGAATTTATATGAGTTTCATAGAAAATCCCTGACAAAGGAAGGAATCTGGTTTTCTAGGAACATTCAGTGACTTTTATCACAATCCTTTTTGTTCATCTGCCTCATGCAGTGCCCGTCTCCAAAGCATCAAGTGATCTTCACTCATGACACAAAACTAATTTACTCCTAAGCACTGTTTACCCTATACTTTTAATGAAGTGGGAGTCTTGTGATCTTTCATTTCAATCCTCAGGCATAACACATTTTCATACAGTGATGAATTAAACTTAACTTTATTCGGACATTTTCTAATGTTGGAGTACCCGGCAATTTTGCAGTTTCAAGATTCTTTCAATGTAGCCTTGTGGCTTAGAACTAATTAATTTGAACACAGAGGATGTGGGGGAAAATTTAACAGCACCCATATATACATGTGTCCTCACATACGCAAGCTTGCTGAGGCAGAACTGAGTTTGTCAGGTGTGCAGAGCAGCCCTTTATTCTTCCAAGTATGGTGGAAATTTGAAAAGGGAGGAAACGCTGTGTGGACATCCCACTAGAGGGGGGTGGAGGAACACATTTGACCAGTAACTTTGGAGCCTCATAACAAAGCAAAAATGTTGAGATTCAACAGCTAGTGGGGTTACACAGGTGGAATTGTTAAGGGGTGTGGATGTATTGGAAGAGCAGTAGGAAAGCTGTGGCAGTTTTATTTTCCCTTTTTCCTATATACATGTACTATATGTTCTTGATCACAGGACAGCTATGTTGTGGCTTCATCATTCCTTCATTGGATATAGCTGTACCCAGCTCTCCTTTGCCCAGGTCCCAAGGGAAATATGTCCTAATGGATACAATATATTCTGTGTTCTTGCTCCTTCCTAGTTCCAGGTCTTCCTTTATTCATTTTTTTCCCTCCAGTGTCTTGCCTCCCCTCTTCTTGCTCATTCTCATTATCTGATGCTAATGCTCCTCCTTAATGATTTTCCATCCCTCAGAGATGGATTTTCCATCTCTTAGTTCTGTTCAGCTCCTGACACCTTCCTTTTCACCACATCTCTTTCAAACTTCTACTCCGCATTCCCCCACCTTCCCACCCCTTTCCTCATTTCTTACTCAACTTCCAAGTGCAGCTCTCCTGAGGCAAACTGCAGGGATGGAAAAATGTGGTGTGGGTTCAGAGTGGGTGCATGTGGATTCCTCACCAACGTTGGCAGACCATGCTTTGCTGTGCTCGGGATGGAGCTGCCCAAAGAGCAGCAGCCACATGGTCAAGGATTATCCCATTTAGTGGAGTGACTGTCAAGATTTTACAAAGTGTGTGTGAGGTTTCAGAAAGGTAGGAGGTGTATGACTTGTCACAAGTTTATAACTTGGCCAGATTTGGGCAAATTTACACAATATAGGCACAGTCCTGACAAGAATATGATCTTTATACCAGATTTTGGAGGAGCCAGAACATTTCCAAGGCACAATTTTCTATTTTCCTCTTTCATTTGTAATGTGATTTAAACGTTTTATGTAGCGTCATCCCCAGAAAAAGCTGCACCATTTATGCTGAACAGCAAAGTAACCTCTGTTACTCAAAAACCTTAAAAAGAAAAAGCATAACAAAAACAAAATCTTTCTTCAGCAGTCCTATGGCATGGGGGTTTTCAGCTCTATAGTTGCAGTGTGCCAAGCTATAAATAGCTACTGAGTTTTAAACTGTGTAGTGATGTGAATTTTAACTAACATCGTATCTGTTCCGTACCTCCTGCACCATAAACCCACTCTAAACTTTACCAGAGCACTAAAAAAAAATTTCAATCATATTTTGTACAGTTACCCCAAACCATGAAATAACATCAGTGGCAGATGTTTACTTAAATAAGTACTTAGTGAAGACCTGTCCATTGATGGCATGTTCTTGATTCCTATGTTTAAAACTGGGTTTGGCAAAATGCTCCATGCCCTTATCATAATAAACTATGTTGGTTCTTCTGTCACAGCAACATGATAAAGTAAGTGAAGTCATATAATCAACCTATGAATATGTCATTTATAACCAGGATATACTTCTGTAAGAGTGAGATCTGTCACACAAGTTACATTGAACGTTTTACAGACTTATTGATCTTATTTTTGGCCAGCAACCTTTTTAATAAGCTTGAAAAGTATTCCATCTCTGATGTCATGGACCTAGTTTTAGATGGCCAAATATGGAGACAGGCTCATAAAAGTAGATCTTCAGCTTTTAAAAATTTCTGAATGGTTATAAAAGCTTTGAAAAAATAAATTATTCAGATAAAAATATTTTGAATAACCCAGACCAGAAAAGTCCTGCCTGAAAAGAATACAAGTAAAAATAATGTGGAATGTCTCTACCCACATTAAAAATATTCATATTTCGTATGTTTTCATTTACTATTATTTATTTTCATCTTTCAGAGAATTGCATTAGATTATAATAGTATCTTATTTCTTGAGATCAAAAGAATCTGCATTTAATATTTCATAGGAGCGATTGTCCGTGTGGTCTCACATTATCTTATTGGAACATCAAAGCTTGTTTTAGATTTCTGCTGGTACCCCCCTGGGCAGATCCCATGTTCACATGGAAGCTATTGGTTGACATTCAGGACTGACTTTCATGTGGGAGGAGGAGAAAAAGACTATCTCATACCTATAAATGGACCACCATGGGATGCTTTGAAGATGGGATGGAGGCAAAACATACACTATGTGTGAATGATTACTTTGGAACTTCCTTCATGTTACTGCTGGGAAGAAGTTTTGGTTCTAATTGATGAACCTGATGACAGACCTGGGGAAATTTGACATTTCCATATGCTTTCTTTACTGTTTTGCCTATAAGAGTAGGCATGTTTTGAAGGTCTCTTTAATGAGTAGCTGTTGTATACAGGAATCTCTTTTTTGAAAGATTTGTACAATGGCTATTGACTTGTCCTTGCCCATGACAGGGGGATTGGAACTTGATGATCTTTAAGGTCCCTTCCAACCCAAACCATTCTATGATTCTGTGATTCATTGTACATATTTCTTAAAAGCTCTTGATAACGTCTTAGTTTATATGGGACCATTTTCAATATTTATTTAACACAATTGTGTAGGTCTCCAGTCCCTCCTGTACAAAAACCAAAACACAGTAACCAAAGTGACAACTGCATTCTTGAACATTCAGGTAGAATTTATCTCTTTCAAAATCACCCATATAAAAGTTAGTGAACTAGTTTGAGCTGGCTGTTTTAGCTGCTCTCTAGTCAATGGAGAGAAACAGGAATCCCCAGAAGTTATCCAAACTGACTTAGATATCTCAGACCAGGTGAACTGCTCTCTAGAGATACCTGTTGCTTTCCATAGGGAGACGCTGGATCATTTCCTTGAGTCAATGTGAGACAGGTAACACTTGATCATCTCAGGAAGCTAAATGCCATGTTTTCATACCAATTTGCTTTTGGAGAGACTACTAAGGATGTCATAGTCTTTGTCTAGGACATTGTTCCTAGACATGAAGGGGCAAAGTACTACTCAAAGAGCCATCCTGCTGCAGCTCATGGGCTGTTACAGACTTTTATCATTAGACGTTAGGCAGATTATTTCCTCCCTCCTGAAGAACTGTGAAGTCTGGTGTGACAGCTGGAGACCAGGGACAACATATAAGCATCTCAGGTGATGCCAGATATCTGTGTGTACAATTAAATCGAGCGTTTAGATACCTGCAGCTTGGTGCTCAATCTGACCTGCACTACTCACCTGGCATTTAAGAAGAAACTTACTTATCTGTCATTTATTATGTCACCTTATTCTGGAGGTGTATGTATCCTCTGAAACACACAGCGGACAAGAAGAAATGATACTATATAAAAATGGACTTCAGGTAACAATCTTCCTAACTCTGTTTAAATGGTTACAGAATGCACACTGAGTTAATTTCCCTGAACCTACATTAACATCAACAGAGAGAGGGAGAACTCTGGGGTATAATTCACCTGACTTACTTTTTATGTTTTCATTAGGATTAAATGAATTGTTCCCTAAAAGTGCTGTTTTTTCTATACTGACTATGAAGGGGGTGGAGGGTGACATCTGCAGTAGAGCTGGTCACATCTGATGGTATGAAGCACACCGGCTCTGATCATCACCTTCCCAGCAGCACCCTGCAAAGGGTTTCTGAGACAAAGCCTGCTTTACAGAGGCATCCCTAATCCTGAAATTGGTGGAGGGAAGCTATGACAGCTGCCTTCTCTCTGCAGCTAAAAGTTACAGTGTCAGCTCAGCAGAAAAGGTGAGTTTGCTGTATTTGCCCAGTCCTTAACCTCTTCCGGGAGGAAACAGTAGGGTCTAATTCAAGTAGCAATTGCTACCTTTTGTCACTACTTATTCATTCCCTCAGCTGTGTACAGGCTCACCAGCATGAGTAAGAGAATCCCAGGAAATGTTTATGTAGTTTTTCTCAAACAGATTTTTCATATTTGTGTTCAGATGATGGCAGTTTCTAATGAGCAGGAAAGCTGGTTGATCATTGTCTGGGATCCTGTGAGACTGATAGATGTCCATTGGGGTATTTGAACCATATGCCTCACCACAGCGTATGGAAAACTACCTTCAGACTCCAGTCTGAAAAAAGGAAAAATAAAGAATATAAGAATTATCGTAATGAATCAAATAAAAAAATGTTGCTAGCCTATTCTGTTGTTACTAGTATATACTTTTCACAGATAGGTGAAAAATCTTCCAAATAGGTTGAAAGGGTACTCTGTTAAAACTCATGCTTTTATGTAAATTTAGAACTGGCAGTGTGAATCTAGTTTTAGACACTTTTTCAATTTCTTAAACTAACCATTCTATTTACAGATACTATGATAATATCAGTGAAGCATCTTTACTGGAGACTTTGAAAATGGATAACTACTAGGGATCCAGAAGCAAAAAAGTATTCTCCTGGAATACAATATAGAGGAATAATAGCATAGTTCTCGCTTTTTGAGAACACTAGACAAAGAGAGAACTCATTTTCTCTTTTTTTTTTTTTGTAAGCACCTGAAAGATTATTTTGGCCTTGTTTTTTCAATATTTGTCTAGAGAAAGCATTGTGATGTTTTTGTACTTGAAACCTTCTTTCACATGATTATATAGCTTGTAAATAGTATTAAGGCAGGCAGAGACTGAAAGATAGTGCTCTTGTGTACATGTCCTGCTGGACTGTAAACATAAGCAGCATGAAAAGTTTTATCCCAGGGAGGTGGTTGAGGCACCACCCCGGAAGATATTCAAAGTGCTTTGTGACATGGATTAGTGATGTGGTTTTTTATCAGAATTAGGTTGATGGTTGGACTAGATGATCTTAAAAGTCCCTTCCAACCTAGACAATTCTATGATTCTATGATTCTATGCCTGAAGATTTCATGGCACTTGGGATTGTTGCACCAGGGACAACCACATGTTTGGAGGAAGTTCTGATGTTCTCTATTTTGAGAATATATGATGTGCGTGTTGGTTACTGAGCTGATGTTTTAAGCAATTTGTAGCATTCACTGGAAACCTACAGAAATCAAACTGCCTCTTTTTATCTTCATCAGACTTTGTAATTTGCAGTGTCAGTTCTTCTGTCCAGTAAGGCTATTCTTTGTCTTCAGCACTTTTTATAGCCCTCCTTTGTGTGATGTGCATACTCATGTTATCTAGTCTGTAAGACCCCTTAAGGCTTCTTGCACTTAAAAAGTTAATGTACTGAAGCAATAAACTGAACTTCTATGTGAAATAACATAAGATGTTGTGACAATGATATTTTTCCAAAATAGCTGGAGGCAGCTGACTGTATTGTCAGGGTACTACAAGGACAGAAATACATCTGATACTACTAAGATGCTTTCTACGTTGGTGTGTGGTCCAATAGTTTATCTGTATCTTAGAGGACATATTTTTATTAGATCTGCTAAATCATTTTGCCCTTCAGGCTGACTTTGTTTGCAAAGTTTCTTCCTTCTCTTCAAAGACTGAGCTGAAAACGTCTATATAAATACTGACAGAATGTGTGAATGGCGTCAGAGCATTTGTATTCCATCTTCAACTCTTGCTTCTTTTAGAGCCCTGAGAGTAAAATCACATCAAGACATCAAAAAGGTATATTTTCTACTGTTTGAGAGCTAAGTTTATTACAGCATGTGGTCTATCGCTTCCTCGCCCACCTACCTCTCTGCTTCTTTTTCAGTTCAGCTTTTTGCTTTCGGTAGATGCTGCCTATAATTCTGTACACCATTTGTGTCTTACTTTAGAATAGTGACTTACTACTTTACAAAACATGATAAACAATAATGTATTACACTATTGTTATAGAAATGGTGCTATTGTCTGCCGCTCTCCACAACGTACTCTTTTACGCTGGTGCGGGTGAAAACAATGGGACAACCACACATTTTGCATTTACACAGAAGTGTTACCTGTGCAAAATAATTTGCTTATCTTTAGACGGTGATCTTAAAAGGGTGAAGAAACAGGGTGGCAGGAACTTCATGAAGTTCAGCAAAGAGAAGTGAAAAGTCCTTGACCTGTAACAACCCCAGGAACCAGCATAGACTTGGGGCTGACCATCTGGAAAGTAGCTTGGGAGGGAAGGCAAAGCTAGTAAACAAGAAGTTGACTGTGACCCAGCAGTGCACCATTGCAGCAAAGAAGGCAAGTGACATCCTGGGCTGCATTAGTCAGACCTTTGCCAGCACATAGAGGTAGGTGGTTCTTCCCCTCTGCTCACCACTGGTGAGGCACATCTTGAGTGCTGGGTCCAGTTCTGTGGTCCCCAGTACAAGAGACACATGGCCA
The DNA here is from genome assembly GCA_033628505.1 of Tringa tobata. Classification (NCBI taxonomy): domain Eukaryota; kingdom Metazoa; phylum Chordata; class Aves; order Charadriiformes; family Scolopacidae; genus Tringa; species Tringa tobata. Next base: position 4,080,894 of record JAHREE010000480.1, read on the forward strand.
GAGCAAGTCTAGAGCAGAGCCATAAAAACGATTAAGGGAATGGAGCACCTTTCACGCAAGGAAAAGCTGAGAGAGCTAGAACAGTTCAGGCTGGAGAAGAAAAGGCTCAGGAAGAATCTTTTCCATGTGTATAAATACCCGATGGGGTCAGGAGAGAAGATAGAGACAGCGTCTGCTCAGTGGTACCCAGTTACAGGACAAAAGGCAATGGGCACAAATCAGAAGAGATTAAATTCATTCTAAACGTAAGAAAGCACTTTTTACTGTGAAAATGGTCAAAGATGGGAAGAGGTTGCCCAGGGAGATTGTGGAGTCTCCACCCTTGGAAATACTCAAAATCCATCTGGACATGGTCCTGGGCAACCTGCTGTGGCTGACCCTGCTCTGAGCAGGTGATTGGACTATATGACCTCCAGACAGGCTTTCCAGCCTCAGACCTTCTGTGATTCTGTGTGGATCTGTGATTTCTCTTCTAGCTAAGCAAGGCCATAAGGTTGAAAACAAAAGATTCTTTGCCTTTTTGCAGCAGGAGAAAGAAAGAAGAGGAACATATCCACTGATTTTCATCCTTTTTTTCCCAGGTTTTATTATTCTCTAGGAACGATTGTCTAAATGTCTTTCCTTAACAATATCTGGAAGTCTGGAATAAAATTTAAATTTTAACAACTAATGGAAGATGTCTATACTGCACTGGTAACACATTTTCTGACTCTGTGGTACAGTTAATGTACTTGCAGTACAAAATCCCATAGAGGCTTATATAAGCAAGACTTCTTGTCATCATTTTCGAAAGTGTACTTCCAGTCAGATTGCTTTTCTTTTTCGTAAAAGAGTCATTTAATTTTTCTATGAATTTCCATGTTGCTGCATAAGCAGCACTGGTTGCATAAGTTCTCTGTCTTTCAACTCTTTTAGTTTCTCAGCTTCAAAGAGCCACATCAAAATACCTTGCAACAGAACAAACACCAACTGGATTTTCTTTCAGCCTTCAACAGATATCACATTCTGCCAACTGGCCAGAAGAATATGGGGAAACGGTGCCAAATTCCTCCTTGACATACAACAGAGCCAGTTAATACTGAGGTAGCTTTATGGGTATGTTGCAAAATTTTTTTGCTTGGTTTCTTTAAAGACACTTTCACATCAAACCAAATGGTGCTATAAAAGTCTGATATACAACATTTGGGGTAAAATCATACTGCTGAAACACATCATTCAGTTGCCTGAGCTTTGTCTTTTAAAGCTATGGCACCTCGATGCTCCCACTTTCTCCCCGTTCCCTTGAGTTCACTGCTGAGGACAGTCCTCTCACTGAGTTTCATGGCAGCAGAAGCAGCACCTCAGCCAGGATGTAGACTTTGAAAATAATTCTGATTTGACTGATTTCAACCCAAGATGTGGAATAACTTCACAGTTTAGAGTTTAATCAAAATCAAGAGGAAGTACAGACTCTCTTCTGATTGCCTCTTTTACCTCTTGTTTTTAATCTACACCATGTTAGCTGTGCTACCTGTTTTAGTCTGGGTGGTGATAACCCACTGAGACTTTTCTGATGTGTAGATCTTCTCCAGTACCTAGGTGTTCAAATCCTTTTTGTTGTTGATTGTGATCTAACGTGATCTAACACCTTCTGCAAAATAGCATGCAAGAGACATGAGACATTTGCACGCATCGAGATACCATGAGCGATAACTCCGCTCTCAACCATCTGCTAGACCCTTTGTTTACTGCTGTTCTTTGTACTGAAGTTCAAATATTTTGGAATGAATGGGGGGAAAATTGCACAAGAAGCTCCCCAAATCAGCTTTAGTTTTTTTATGGACATCTGCAGAATATGATACGAAAGAAAAACATCTGTTTCCAGTGGCTTTGCTGTATTGTGCCTTTCTAGTGACTCATATGTAAAACTGAAGCCAGGCTGTTCGGGGCGTTCTCTCATTTTTCATTATGTAAAAATCCCTGGGCAAGCTCAATACACAAAGGTAAGATACTCAGAGGTGGAGCAGGTATTAATAGGTCCACAGTAAGCCTGCTTTAGCTTCACAGCTTCTGGATGAAGAATCTTTTGGATGGAAATGAAGATTAAAGTCTTGACTGCCTAATAAGAGAGAATTCCCCAAACAAGTCCATTTTCTAGTGGTAACACCATTGTTCATGGCAAGATTTACCGTAAAGTAGAGGCAGACTTTTATCTGTATCTATTAGTTTCACCTGGATTATGATAATTTAATGCACTGGAAATGTGGTTTTTTGCCTTGCAGACCAGTATGCCTGCTTCTGCTTTCTGCGTGTTTGGATTTCCATGAAATGCTGGGCAACACTTGTCTGACCTGGTAAGTGGCAGTGGTGTCCCACTGCCTCTGTGAATGCATTTAAGTGGTGATACAATTAATATTTGAAAACCCATCCTTTAAGAATTCCAGGTAAAAAACATTTATATTATTATCATCAACTAAACATAGCTTTGATTATTTATGCCTCCTTGTGCATCCAAAATTGAAAATTTCCCTTTATCCTACCAGTGAGGTAAGAGACCCTCCCCTCATCCTCTCTCTGCCTAACCTTATAGCTCAGCAATTGGAGGATTCACAGGATATGTAGAAGTTGGATGGGGCTATGAGCAACCTGGTCCAGTGGAAGGTGTCCCTGCCCCTGGCAGTGGGGTTAGAACGAGATGATCTTTAAGGTCCCTGCCAACTCTAACCATTCTATGATTCTATGAAGTCAGGCTTCATAGAAGCTCTTGTTTTTAGTAAGAAGGACCTTCTATACTCACTAAAAACCACAGTGCGTTTGTGTGTGCTGTTCTCACCCTTATTTTGAAGCTCAGCTCTTTCACCCTTCCAGCCTGCCTGGTTCAGAGGGGTAAGAGATACATGGTTACACAGCCCAGAGATGTAGAGGCCCACCAAAAGGCAGGGGCTGATAATCTTTCCATGGGCCTCATCATACTAAAGAGTCACTGGACAAAGCAGAGCTGTTTGTGCTGAGATACAGCAGCACAGGTAACATGTCCCTCTCCATCTTACTCTTGGTGACTTTCATCTCTTCCCCAGTTAAGAGGTATACTAAGGACACTTTCTAAGAGAGCTGTATGCCTTCTATCGATATCCAAGCTTCTGCATTCTTTAAGGGGACTGTGCTGGTTTTTTTCCTCTTGCTTACACAATTACCTAGCAGTGCAAAGAGCTAATGTCAGAATATAGCTCACTCTGTATCTTGACCTTACAAGACATACTGACTACAATTTATCAACTTCTCTTGTTTTCTTATTAAGAAGCTGAAACCAATTATATTCTTCCCTTTAATAACCTTCCAAGAACACAGGGATAGAAGGTACTTTTTAAAAGAAGTCTTTTGCAGAGCAATATAGAACAGGAAAACATTTTTAAAAAATAGTGATCCTTGGGTATATTGATACAAGGAATGCAGAAAGGAAGAAAACAAAATAAACCCATGAGAGAATATTTGTTCCTCTTCTGTTCTGTATAATTATAATATTATATAATTCAGAAAAGTAGACATATTCCTTTGGTCCCTCTTCTGGTAACATTTTAAGTCTGCCTACATATATACGGGGACATTTTTTTAAATATGATGCATATTGTCTTTCTCACACTTACCCTCTAAGGCTTGGACACCAGAAGCTTCAGCTACAGAGCAAGTAGATATGAATCCTATCACTAATCCCAAACATTTTGATTTCAGAAAGAAATGGTGTTATTTCTGTAGGAAAGAAGCACAGGCTCCTTAGTCTCTCCAGCCTGTGATAAAGCATCCCCTGTGGGGCACAGAGGAGGAAAGCTGGGCTCTGTCTCTGCCTGCTCCACATTCAGGTGAGGAGGAGAGAGGAACCCCAAACAGCTGCAGCTTCTTGTGTTGCAAGTTGTGGGCTCCTCTCCAAGCTTGCCACGTGGCAAGCGTGGATGTACCCAGGGACCAGATATTGCTCAGAGTAAGCGTGCAGCTGCTATTTTTCTTCTACAAAACTTTGTGCTGCCAGTTGCCAGCAAGAAACTGAGGAGGAGCAAGCCCTCCAGGTGACACTAATCCAGCTCACAAATCATACAGGTTATGAGAAATCTCCAGGATGGGATGAGGTATTATTGCATTTCTTCTCTTATTGCGTACCGCTCTTTTGGACACTGGATTAGTTGGTGATAGATGACTACTTAGATACTCAGCGACAAAAGGCCAATTAGGGCCATGTTTTCTTTTCCCACAGAAAATGCTGATAATTTGCCCTTGGTTTGACAAGTTTAGACCTGCGTGGCTTTTAAAAAAAAAAAAAGATTGTATCTAGCCCAGTCTTTCAAACAATCACTGGGTGTGACCCTCCATTTTCATCACATTGTTTTCAGGAAAGGGCAAAACAAAATAAACTATGTTTGCATGGCCAAGTTCAGTGACTGTAAAAATCTAAGCTACACAGAAAAAAGCAAGGATAATTTTGAAAGTTTCTACATACACTGTAAGAAGATTCTAGATTCATTGCAAAAGAAGTACCATTTTCTGCTTGAAATTATGCATTTGACAATTGTGCAAAACATATTTCCAAATAAATTGAAAACCACTAATGTAATAAAAAAAAAACAACAACAAAACCAAAACCAAGCAACAACAAAAAAAGGAGAAAGCAGAAGTTGCAAGGCTGGCTTCAATAAGTCCTGTTACTTGTTTAAAAACAACCATGTGATTTCCTCCTATTTTTCCTCTCACTGAAAATCAGACATCAAAAGCAAAGCAAACAGCATAGATGTTCAATCTATCAATGTAAATTGGCTCAGCTGGTATAGCTAGCACATAAATTGCATGAGGAATAAATATATGGTTTGTTTGTTCTGCTGTTGAGAAAATACAGTTCAATTAGTCTGGACTACCATATGATACACAGTTTCTCCCTTTCTGTGGGATATAATTAGGAACAAGATGTAGCATCTGAGGGACTCATGCCTTTGAAGAACATGACAACTTTTGAATAAATAAGACGAAAGATGTGAAAGTTGCTGTGTATCCTTCTTCTCACTGTGGGGAGTTGAACAGGCCTTTTCCTGTCTGGCCATTTAATTTGCTCATTTGTAGCTAGGCTTGCAGGAACCACTGCAAGCCTGCTCTGAGAGATGGGTTGTACAGCTGTGTGACCATCTGGGAAACAAGAAGGGAGAGGAGAGGGAGAGGAGAGGGAGAGGAGAGGGAG
>JAHREE010000480.1:4086458-4111762 GCA_033628505.1 Tringa tobata
GGAGAGGAGAGGAGAGGAGAGGAGAGGGATAACAGAAGAAAAAGAGATAACAAATGATGGAAAATGGCAGATGAGTGATTAGGGAAGCCTCACATTACTCTCTTTCCAACTTGACACTGTGACAGTAGTTGAAAGCGGTAAGCCAGCCTGTTATTCTTTTCAGTAAACCATATGGAGCAATGGCTCTTGAATTTTGCTACAGAGCTGCCCAGCACTCTCCTGCAAAACCAGCGTTAGGCCAATCGGCAAAGATGGGTGAGAAAGCTTCATTTTAATAATGTAAAGAAAGTCCCTTTTTTTGAACAGCAACGTAATATGCATCATTTTGCTACAGTCTTAGAAGGTCAAGAGTTTTGTTGGTGGCAGCTGTCTCTCTTGAATGGCTTGGGACCAAAGTGATACCTTGCAAGTCTATAACTTACATAAGCTAAAGGTATTATCTCAGTCAATATGTCATAAAGGAGAAACCAATCCTGATACGAAGATGGGGTGACTGGTATACAACATAACTGAAAGGAAACTGTGTTCTCAAATTTATCTGGCTTGCTCATACTATTCTCTGAATTGCCAGATCCATCCAAACCCTCTTAGATTTGATGTAGAAAGCATACAATCATATTTTCATAAGGACATTTTGTTCCACCCTTCAGACACACTTAGTCTGGGTCCAGCTTCTCTGATCTTCTCATTGAGCTTTCACTGAGCAACGGTTCAGTCCGAAGCCATGTGTGCCCAGGAGCATTGCCACCCAAAAATTCATGCCAGGAGCTGGGGCAGAGGGTGCCATGGGCACCAGGCATCCTTCCTGGGGAAGGGGTGCCTGCTGTGGCTGAGGGCTATGAGTGTCTACATCTCATCAGCGACAGGCTATGGCAGGTGCCAGGAGACCAGAGCTCAGGGACCTGCTTGGGTTACCCCAGCACCCTCAACAACCACAAGCAATCAGTGTTCCTAATTTGGTATGTGTCTTGTTGTGCCATGTTTGATATTTGGAGGAGGACCTTTCCTGTTGCTTAAATCCTGTTCTGCATCATTCTGTAGACATTTTTCTAGAGTTCTCCAGGAATTGAAGGGTTTGGGTTTTTTTGGAAATATGCTTTGGTGTGTATGTCAATAATTCCCTATGTTTTGTTTTCTTCACAGGGGGATGTTTTTAAAATAAATGTTTGAGATATTTGGGTGTTTTACTTGTTTTATTTCTAGTTTGTCATAAACAATGTGAATATAGTTGTATACATACACAAAAAGAACCTTCATGTCTATAAAATATAATACAAGATATCGTACTTTGCACTAAGAACTCAAATGACTATAACATTTCAGTTCAGGAACACTGCTTAAATAGTACACTTCAACATGACTTTCATCTTTCCCCCCCTCCCGCCCACAGTAGCATTTCATGAAAATATACAAAAAGATTTTGAATACAGACAGAAAAGTATTTGCTCAACAGAAGGTGATTTAATTAAGGTATCTGTCTAGCTCTGTAGACAGCTATATAAATGAGTGGTTCAAACATGAAGTAACTAAGCAATAGTTACTTTTCTGAGATTTAGTTCCCACTGTATTGTTTGAATCATTACTGGAATAGCTACTTATGAGTTGTAACCCACTGTAACTTCTTCGGTTCTCATGTAATAATGGCAAATTTTATCAGCTGAGGAGACCTAAGTTAGAGTCTGATCATGAAATTACATGCAGCTTGCATTAGTTTAAAATCAACTACATTACAGTGCTATTGAAACTTTCATGGTTACCTTTATGAAAAAATTCCAGAAATATGGGGTGTACAAAAGGCCCCCCAAAACTTGCACACATCTATTTTAGATAGAAAAAGGCAGAAATTTCTTCAAGATTATGCGAAATTTTTTCTTAGCATGTTAATCTTCTTAAAGAACAATCAAATCTGATGTAAGGTCAAGAAAAACTTGGAAAATGTGGCTAAACTTCCAGTTGAGTTTCCCAGTCATGGGCCAGAAAAATTCTGAATTTTTCCTTGTACAGCAAACTGGGTCACTTAGAAACAGATTTTGAGACCTAATGATTCATATTACTGTTTCCCAATGAGATCTGGAATTGAATTTTTTTTAAACACTGAATTAAAGATATTTTACTAATGACTGCAATTTTTTGATACGTGCCATTTCCAAGTTACAGTATAAATTAGCCAATGAAAGTATGACAAAGCTTAGTCAACTGATTAAGTCATTTAATGACTGACTGATATCCAGGTAAATAACTGAGGCTAATTCAACATATAATCACAGTATATCTACAAGACTTTAGCTATATCATAGATGTTTCTGGCACTTAAACTTTTTTACAAAAGTTGCTTTCAAATAGCAAATAACCTAAGTGATACAGGGAAGCTCACAGAATAGTCAATTTTTTTTTTTTTTTTTGAGATATAATTACATAGTATATTGCATATTTAATTTAAAATAAAACATATTTCAGAAGATGATATGTTTAGAAAACATTAGAACATCATTTGAGAACAAGAGGCTGGTCTATGCAGTATGAATAAGAAGTCCTAATTTGGGTCAGCTGCTGATTGCACTAAAACCAGTTTGAAATAAATGCAACTGAGTTAAACATAAATATTGTTCAAAATATTCCTCAGCTTTCTAGAAGAAGTTGCTTAGTCACACAAAGCATATAAGATACTGAGGACCTGACCTCAGAGGAGGCCCATGGGCCCTGCTCTTCTGGAGGAAGCTGCCTACACAGCATTACCTGCAGGATAAATTGTGACTCAATACTGTACATCCTCACTCTCTTGTTCTTAGACATGGGGCTTATTCTTTCTCTTTATAAAACCTTTGATGTGTGCCATGCAGTACAAAGTTTCACACTGGGAGAAGCAGCTTACAAAAGCAAATCTTCTACCCTTAAAAAGGGATTGCAAAGCAGTATCTTATCACTGTGAAAATGAGGAGTATATGGCCTGGTCTTTGTGAGACAAAGCCCATAAGCAGAAAAATCCCTTTATTTTCTCTCTTCAAGGACTGAGTCTCAGCTCTGTGAACATGTGCGTTATGGAGGAGCTCTTGTTCTCTCCTGTTCGTAGCAGGAAAAGGAGATTCAGTTTAGTCTTAGAGATAAACCCCAATCAAAGCAACAAATCCTAACTCTATTAATTATCAGGTGGGTATTTCAAACCCTGAGTCTGCCCAAGTGGTCATATGTGCTGGGAGAGAAGAGATCTGAATTTAGGTAACACAGCCTAGTGTCTTTCTTGATGTGAGTCTATTCATGCAAACCTTTCTATTCAGCCACTCCTCTAAACTCATCACGATCTTTTATGTAATTATGCAGATTTTATAACATCACATACATGTCATCATTCATTAAAATCTGGAAGCCAGCAAAAGAAGCTATAGTGTTGGATGTTGGCATCAAGCAGGCAATCTGAGCTGCTTTGGGGTCATCATTTTCAGCTGCTCTTGAAAAACTGAAGATCTTTTCTTGAGGCCCCTGTTTGTCACTATTCTTCTCATCTTCCTGCTGGCTTTCTGCCTCAATGATGCACTCTGGCTCTTCATATTCTAGCTTGGGTTGTACCACTGCATGATCACTTTTGTCTATCCATTCCTAGGAAAATGAAAATGTTGATGTTGGCAGGGACTGAGATATCAATCAAAAGCAACCTGACTGTAGAGACACTGATTTTCCTTTAGTAATGACATCTTTCCAAGATAAGCCACAGCAAAGATGAAATGGAAGCAATATAGACAAGCAGGACATAAGATAGCAGGATGGAAGAAAGGCAGGATGGCAGGAAAGCAGACAGGATTCCACAAATGCATACAAACTCCTACTGATTATCGAGACTGCATTACATACATCTTTGTATTTAATCAGGGTCTTTAGAAAACCTTGGATGTATAAAAATAGCTGGTGTTCCCTCTTTGACAGATTCATGCATTCTTTAACTGAAGCCCTGACTTAATCTAAATTGAAACAGATTTTACATGGAGATTTATAAAATGTAGCATTTCTGTATTAAAGCTTCAGTATTCATTTGCATTTATTTCTTTCTTCTTCAGTTTAAAGCTATTTTGTATATAGAAAGCTTTCAGTTTGTCATTGAAACATTATTACTACTCTTTGATATTTTCATTGGATTTGAAAATGTAAATATATGACCTGTCTCCACTCATAGGAAACTTAGTAGTAATTAAGATAAAGACATCCTAACTAATACAGAAAAATACACCGCATGTGTGATGTCATGGACTCAAGAAGCAGTAAGAAAACAAAAGCAAAAACTGTGGTCTATCCATTTCATAGCCATTTCATGTCTAAAAGTTTAGCAACCATATATCTCTGTGGCTAAGACAAGGTGCTTCCTACTGTGACTGGTGCCTCCAAAGGCATTAGTGCTATCACTGGCTCAGCACTAAGTCTCACAGCACTTCACAAACATCAAGGGCAAGGTCAGGTTGAAGCAAGCTCCCTCAGCTATCGTGTACAGGAATGGATGCAAACAACACAATGGCACCTCACTGGATATTGTGCAACTGGACACCCTCAAATTCTTCTCCAGCATTTTCTCTTTCTATAGCAAGTGTCTTTTCAGAGTGCCAAAGCAGCACTAGAGTGATTGTATGAGCTCTGGTATTCGCTCTGTGGATCCTCGTGGTGATGCATGAGGGGAAGAGCTTTTCTCTTGGGTTAGAGAGTGCTCATGGTAATCTCTGTATAGAGCAAGTACCAGTAGCTACTCTTAAATTATTCTCAACACTTTAGAGTTTACAGCATTGGTAGGAAGGGAATGTTTACCTGAAAGTTTCCATTATGATCATTGAAGAGATCAGCAAAAATGTATTTTGGATCTGGTATAGTGGGCATGACTGACTTCTGAAGCCTGCAGAAAGGAAAGAAAAATACAAATGGATGTTTTTGTTATAGTGTACTCATTCATACAAAAATCTAGTTCAGCACAGTTCTGTAGCCAGGAATATATTTTACATGTCAGTACTCTAGGCTTGATTACTTTTAAATGTGTTCTAAAGGCAACAAGCAGCTCTAACAATATGATAACACTACCAGGATAAGAGTGATTTTTCTGCTGGATTTTCAACCAATCCTATCCTAGCAAAATCTATGCAAACTTCCAGCTAGTCCGCAAATGCCACTCTCCTCCATACAGTAGGCAGAGCTTTACATTCCCTGACCACATTCCCCTAGACAGGGAAGATGGTGCAGCAGCCAGCTGTATTGGCTGATTTAGTAAACACAAACATAAACATGAAACTTAGAAGTATAGGATAAAAATTCCTTATGCTTATGCTCTAAAAATATTATCGGAGTCCCATATACTTTCAGCTCTAAAAATACTGCATTTTTTGGCTTTTTTTTTTCCACCAAAAGCCCCAGATTTGGGGCCTTTACGGGTTTCATTTGGAATTTGGTGGTTTACTTTGTTTTTGTGTGGTTTTTTTTTTAAATTATAAATTCTAAACATGAACAGAGTCATTCAACGGCAAATCCAAATATTGATATAGTCTTAATAAAGGTGAATGCACTCAAGCTTACTTCAGCGTGCTGCAAACAGAAATTGAGTCTAATGAAAGTTGCACAAAAGATTGTCAGTTCAGAAGAAATATCCAAAATAATTGGTTTCTCAGGATTTAACTAGTTTGCTGAAAAGAATAAGATGAAATTAAGTGGAAGAGACAGAATTTTACCCTGAAACTCTGTCTTTTGCCAGAATTGTTCTGGTTTTGAAAATGAAAGGCTTTGGTGTTTGTAAGGCCAGGATGCATTATTGCTCAAACAGTAATTAAGCTACTGACTTCTACATCTTCATGATGACCTCACCCATGAGATAAGAATTATGAGTGCTAAGAGACTTCTTCCTGAATGATGGCTCTATTTTCATGACATGATTATTTAGTAATAACCAATTTAGTAAAAACCAAAACTGTATTTACCTCTGCCATTTACACAGAAGAATCGAGAGGATAAGCATCATTAGAAGTACTGCCAGCAAACAACTTAAAACTATTAATGTGTTTGAGTGAGATTTTGTATCATCATCACATGAATCTAGGAACAACCACAAAAAAGGTATGTGAAAAAAATATTTTTTGCTTTAACAGTAAATATTCCTAATCACATTAGAACACTGACTTTTCTTTAAAAAACAAAAACAAAAACAACAAAAAAAAAACACCAAAAAACAAACAAACAAAAAAAAACCCCAAACTTTTAAAGAACTTTTATTTATCTAAATTGACCTGGTACAGGGCAGAGGAGCGGGCTTTCAGGCAAAGAGTAGAGGCGTCATGAATGAATCAAATATTTCTTCTCATCTTCATAGACATTGCATTGACAGTCATACAGCAACTTTGTACTAAGATCTATATTGCATATACCGACTTACAGTCACCGAAGCTGCACACACAACTTTACAAGTAGCCTAAATATCTTATTTCCCAAGGTGGAGCAAATAAACAGACATCTCCCCGATCTCAGCAAACAAAAAGCCAGCAACCCACAAGTGCTGATACCCAGAAAGTACCTAGTGGCAGGATATCATCTAACACGGAGGTATATAAAACGAATGCATTTGTGCACTTTTCCACATTCTCAGCATTCTTCCTGAAGCTTTTGTAATGCCGTCTGAAAACTCTTCCTATTACTGTTGGGCTCTGGTCTCCACATAAATACTTTAAGAACTAATTGATTATTCATACAGGAGCAAACATCCAGCCTGTTCCACCTGCCTGCTTTTTTCAGCTTGCCATAAAGCCACAAGAAAAGTTGTGATCCCCAAGAAAGATATTCAGAATTTACGAAATTTCTTGAGCACAGCTTTGTTCATAGCTTCCTCTGATGTTAAATTTGGGTTCAATAACAACTCATTGAAGTCCTGAAGTGAAGTGCTTGCCGCAATGAAGGGGCCGTACCAATGTCGCTTCTGATCCAGGGGCACCCAGGGCAACTGAACCATTAATCTGTCTCCTCTGTGCTTTCCTTCCTTGCAGTTACCTGCTGGAAGCCTCTGGTCAAATGTCCAGATAGGGCTGTTACCTGCTCACCTCTCAGTGGTGCACAGGGAGACATTGTCCTCTGTGTTTTCCTTAGGGCATTTGTCAGTCACACTGACGACACACTTGCAGGTTCACAATTTGCATGGTGGATGAGGCTGCTCTGGAGGTCAGCACTGTGACCACATCCACATGAACTTTCTTTCGTAACAGAAGGTGGAGCACAACACCGCAACATTAATTTGCTGCATGTTCCCAGCCTCTTTTGCAGTCGCCCCTTCCCCATTTGAACTTAGACAATACAGGAATGTTGGTATTACCTAATAATCTGCCATTCCTCCAAAACGTTTCTGCTTCCCAGTCACTGCTGTAACTAACTACGTTGCAGTAGGGTACTAGCCTCTTCAGTCTGACCCGAAAAGAATAGCATTTCCTTGGATCAAAGCCTTGGTCTCCAACACTGCAACACTTAGAAGTTCTGGACTGAGAAAGAAGGCATATCATTGTTAATTCTGGTGTTGAATTGCCACACTCAGTCGTGGTCACAATTAGGATAAGGGATAAGTCAACCTAAAAACTCAGAACTGAATTTTAACTTCTCTGAGTTTCAAAATGTTTCAATTCTGCTTCTTGACTGGCTCTTCACTGTTCATAGCCATTCCTCATTGATATTGAGTGAAGGTCAAAATAATCATTACAAAATACACTATGTTACAGTTGCATATTTACAATATGAAAAGACACCTTGAGCCACAAAATGATTACAAATTATATTTGAGATTGGAAAAGTTCAAATCAATGAAATAATATTCAGAAATACTTAATAGCTAACCTTAAAATAAATGAAAATCCCGTGTCATCTCTTCTCTTTCATTCTATTTCATAGGGTTTTTTCTTCTTTTTTCTCTCTTAACTACTCTGCTTTCTGCTTTTGTCTTCCAAAATTCCTCTATTTTGAATATATGACCTTTCAATTAAAATTTCCTCAGCTCTTTGCATGGCAACTAGATATAACTCATAAAATAAATGTTTTCTGGCATTACAGGGATCCACGATCCTAAAAATCTGTTTTCTGCTACCAGATAAATTTGAAGTTATAGGAAGGGAGAACAATTTTAAAACAACCTTATTTTATATTATATGGAAAAGTTACTTCCGGCTCCTTCTAATGTTGATAAAAAATGGCACGTCAACTCACTTGCCAGTCTTCATCAAACTTGCTTTTGTATTGAAGCTCAAGAATCAAGCACCTCACAGCTCTCTCTGGTCTATTACAGCTTACAGTAACAGTGTCTGCTTTCCAGAAGAAGGTCACATTTTCTGGTCGATTGGGCTTTACTAAGAAGAACAGCAACAAATTATGCTATAGTATCTTAAAAAGAAGCACTTTGCAGTTAAAATTATTGTTATTTCTTCCTTATCTCAATGTTTCTTGGAGTAATAAGTGAAGGAATTGGGCTTTCTTCTTGGAGGACGCACTTTTGTAGCTGACCTCCCTGTTAAACATCAAAATTGAGCTTGACACTATGACACTGCTCACCATTCAAAGTGCTACATTCAAAGGTAGATATTATTTCATGTCAGAAACCTATTGCAAGTAATTAAGGAAGGGCTCTACTCTCCCCACTCTCCCCACAATCGAAAGACTTTGTTTTATGGGACAAAGTCAGTCCCATAAAACCTACAAGACACAGTTGTGCAACTGCTGGAGGCTATGTGGGATATGGTGGAGCATCTGAAAAAGGCACTGGGTGACTACCCACACACAACTGAATCTACCCTTCATTGCTTTCAGATAGTCTGAAGAGCACACCATGGTTTGATCTATGTAGCTGGTTAGTCTTCAGTGGGAAATAAAGGGCTGAGAAGTGTTCCCTGCTTTCTCAATCTTTCTAGTTGTCTTATTATGAAATGTATGGCTTGTATTGTGAAAATTCCACCTTCTTAAAGACTTAAATCTGATCCTTGATACTTATGCTTTGTTACTTAACTCTTTCGAAATTCATTTTACTATCTGTGAGTGTTTAATAGCCAAAATTAGGATCAGGATGCAGATTTCCATAATTTACCAGACATTGGTAAAACTATGAGATACAAAAGTATCCTCAATGTTCGATACATTGACAGGTTTTTGTTTAACCCCCTTTGCTAAAACATTATTAATAAATGCTAAGAATATATTTGGAATATATATATATATTCAGAAAATTCTGTGTTGTATGATTTCTGTGTGATTTTTATCAGAAAAAATCCCTCCACTTTAAATGCTGTAACTATGTTCAATTCCAGAAGATTTTAATAAACTAATCTCACACTAGATGTGGAATATGTATTTGGAGGCAGGAGGGATTTAATAAAACAGGAATATTGTCTCTTTACTAGTAGGAGGATGTCTCTTTCACACTATCAGACTGTACCAGAGCCACTAAACTAATTTCTATTGACATCCAATGGTGGTTTTATGACAGCCTCTTGGATAAGTAGTTTGCTGCCTCACATCCCATAGAAGATGGCAAAAAATAGAACGTTAAAAATACAAGAAAGATCACACAGCTAACACTAAGATGAGAAATTACCAACTTTTATTCATTTTCCTGATATGGATACTGAGCAGGCCCGCACTAGACAAAACACATCCATATATTTTAGCATTTTCATTCTGATTTCGAAAGTGTGTTTTGGGACAAATATGGCTGCCCTATGTAATCTCACTTAGATGCAGCTGCACACACGCCAGGGTAACAACTGATGACAGCAAGAGATGAAAATTAACATGAAATAACTATAATTTGGTTTTGGCACACATACTAATAACATTTTATACACCAATATAACTGATTTCTTCTCAAAGTAAAGAACAACTAAAGAATCAGTGAAGTCTCTAGGACTATCAAAGTAGCTGTGATTTTATGTACTTACTATAAAAATCAGATTTTAGTGTTTTAGAAAAAAGCTCTTCACTTCCATTGCTGTTCCTGATAGAGAAGGCAAGGGTGGGTCCTTCTGCCTTAAAGAGACATCCGGAATTATAATCTTGATCCACTAAATAGGTGGGACATGGCTTCCAAACTTTGCTCTTGCCTTCATCAAATCTATAAATGAAATAATAGTGGTGAATGGAACACTCTTACCTGTTAACACAAGTTCATTCCTTTTCTTTTTTTTTTCTTTTTGTCACTGTTCTTTCTTTCTTTTTTTCTTTTTTTTTTTTTTTTCCAAATTATCTTACAAAGGGAAGTCCATGTATGGAATTTCTTGAAGCAGCAAATTTCACAGTGGTGTGAGGGAATTTATTACCCAAACCTCATTGAGATTAGGAGAGGGTTCTTCACCGTGAGGGTGGTGGAGCACTGGAACAGGTTGCCCAGGGAGGTGGTTGAGGCCCCTTCCCTGGAGATATTCAAGGCAAGGCTCGACGAGGCCCTGGGCAACCTGGTCTAGTTGGGGGTGTCCCTGCTGACTGCGGGGAGGTCGGACTAGATGACCTTTGGGGGTCCCTTCCGGCCTGGACAACACTATGACACTATGACTTTCCAGCCCTGGGTTGGTTCACGCTGTTGTTGTTGTTGTTTTCTAATAAGAGAATGACTTGCTTAAACAGATGTTTTCATTAACCACTTTCCAAGATTGTATGCTAAAAGTTCTTTTATGTATACCAGTCAGAGAGAAAAGGGAAGATCAAGTGCTGTGACTGTCCTTAAACAAAACATTAAATTTCTGTTAGTCATTAATGACGTCAGTTAATAAGGAAAATATACACTCGTATGTGAAAAAAGCTCTTTCGATGCTGTAATTAGCATTATGCTTTGGCACAATGACAGAAAAGGGACAAATATTTCATATAATGTTTGTTGTGACTGACTGCTCAGCAGGTTTTCTGATTTGTACACTTCTGTAGCAGCTTGTGAATATAAACAGGTTTCATGCTGGATGATTAACAACTGTTAAACACATTTTCAGGTACAGTTCACAGAAGACTCATATAGACTTAGATATTTCAACCTCCCAAAGTAGATCCTTTAAGAAGAGAAGAATAGGCATTGTCAATACTCACGTATAAGAAAATGACACATTCTTGCCAGGAAATAGTTCTGTTGCTGCCCATGTGATCTGCATCTTCTCATTATTGAAATTGATTATTGTGGTGTTGATGGCATCTCTGCCACCTGCCCAGGACATTAACAGAGAATGTGATTTCAGCAGTAAGTATGAAAAACATCCCTTGACATTGGCAGGCAATCAGTATTTCAAAGATATGTATGCAATAGACTCAGGTGATCATAAAATAAGAAGACATAAGAATATCTAAAATGCAAGGAAACAGAGTAAAATAGCTTAGAGAGGTTGAGGTTAGAATTTCCAAATAGCAAAATGAAATCATGCACAGCAACACCAGAGAGCACCCCACCATCTCTGGACCAAAAGACATAGACTGGTTGTGTATGCAGCGCATAGGACCTATACCTTGAGGCTAGCTCTCCCACCATAATACCTGCTAAGGTTTTCCTGCTTAGGAAAACTATTTGGAAAGTAATGCCACATGGACCCTGTGTATAAACTGTCAAATGTTTACTGCAAGAAACAAGGGACTGACACCACAGGTTAAGATCAGGTCAAGACCCATAAGAACCTAGAGCAGATCAGCACAATTAGGTGTACTGCATATTTGATCTATGCAGTTCTGGTCAATTCCACCTTACAGACAAGAAATATAATTTGATGTCCTCTGACTGCATGCAGATTTTATTTCCCCTTCTGACCTCCTCCTTGTTATAATTCTTGCTAGGGACACAGGTATTTTAATCCTGTGTCCATCATGATTCCACAACCAGACACTAAAGATAAAACTGACATTGAAAGATGCAAAAATTAAGAAAGCAGAAGGATTAGAAATCCATTCTATGTCAAGGAGAAGGATAAATTATTTATTTTTTATTCTATAAGATGTGAAATTATATTTGCTTGAATGAACAAAGAGGAAGAAAACGTATCTTGAATATCAGCAAGAAACCACTTGAGGGTAAAATTTGCAGATTGCTGTTTCCAGACATGAAGTCTCTACCACTAAAACCTTCTGCTGGAATATTCTTGTCTAGCAGGACAGTAGAGGACTTTAGCTTTGATTGCCCTCTACATTTAATGGAACTCTGGACTTCTGAAGGGGTTTAGAATGGAAAAATTTAAAACATTTCTTATGAGTTTTTTATCACATACAGAGATCCTGAATATTCATGGGAATCAGACCTAACTATTCTCATGGTTGCTATCTTTTGCTCCATAATCAATGCTAAGAATGTGAGAAAGGCATGTGGGTTGAAGTAGCTGTTTTGCCTATTTTTGTGGCTATATCTCTGCTTGTAGGTGTTTCATTACTTCTGTAATTAGAAATAGTCAAAACACTTTTGCATAGATGTAATTGTGTTGTAGCATGTTGTTTTGTCAAAATCATTCAAGAGACACTGGGTAGATGTAGCTGCAGGTCCCTGTTACGTGATTCATGTGGGTCTGGTAAAAAAGATTCTGCTCTTACTCCAGAGAAGGACTTGAAACTAACTCCTCCATCTCCTAACTGATGCCTACAGGCTTGTTCTGTATTCTTTTCTAAAACCGAAATTCTCATGTGTTTTTCTGAAGAATAGAGAAGTCACTATTACACAATGAAGTAAAATCATAACTTCAAAACCTCAAAAGCTTTCATAAAAAGGAATTTATCCAGGTAGTTCTACCTCTGTTACAAAAGACTACCTAGCCCTTGTTTCCTAACTCCTGAAGCTCTTTGTAAGACTCCTCAGCAGGTCTAAGAGGTGATCCTGTCTTTAACTAAAGCCACTAAGAAACATGATGGCAAAGTGCCTAACAATGGATCCTTGGTCTGCAATTGCACTAAAACATTTTAATTTTTATGGACTAAATTATTGCAGGGTTGTGGTGTGCAGTATGTTATGCTTAGTGTGACTGAAATCCGTATGACTATTTGGACTTCAATTTTCTATAAAGATAGTTACATGTAGATTTAATGCATATTCAAGTACATAATTACATGTTCTACATCTTTAAATAAAATTAAATTTATAAAAAAGAATATAAAAGCTAGTGAATAGAGAATACTGTCCTGAGATCATTTTTATGGGTAGAGAATGAATCCTTTCAATTCCCTTTATAAGCAACAAAATACGTATTTTCCACTTTTTGATAATTAGACTGATAGCAGATATTTTTGCTTTGAGAAAGAACTGCTAATGTCCATGCTTCAATTATGAAAATAAAAACAGGAAGAGTACTTGTTTTCTTAATCGCATATTTTCAAGGATAATAAATTTCAAAATTAAGTTACAAAGCTGTTTCTGTATGGACAATAGTTTGGCACAATGACAGTTGGCAAAATGCCATTTGTAGAACATGTTTTTGAATCAATTTTTAAGTCAAACATGAAGGCAATTCTTCAGTTTATTCTCAGAAGGTGGCTCAGCATCTCTGCAGAGAGCTGTGCACATGCATCTTCCTGCGCTTGATGAAAAGATTTCAAAGAGGCTATGTGCTAAGCAGAGTGGCAAACAGTCTTGACAGTAGGACATAACAAGAGTGTGTACCTGAAAGTCCTATCTTGGGCATAGACAACTAATTCAGGCTGTGCCAAGACCTTTACCAGAGGAAGAGTGCCGGCTCAAAACCCTCTATTGAACTTGGGCACCTGAGCAGCTCCATTGAAAAAAATAGCAGTGATTTTTCCATTATTTGGAGAGTGGACTCAACACCCAGCATTTATCCCACTGCTCTGTGAGGTTGCAGCAGTTGGCCCAGGATTTGTCCATACAAATTTCTTGTATGCAACTGAGAAAAATTGTCATGCCTATATTTTGATTGAATTTGTCTTTCACATACACGATGCGTGCTTGTGAAGCTCCTTGAACCTGTGACTCGGTATCTCACAACCCTGACGTTGCCAGCAGAGAAACAAAAGACCAAGATAGTAAATATTTTGGTAAAGTAAGAACCCATCCTTCCCTCTCTGTAGAGAACAAATCTTGAAATCCTTTTCCGGGCTGCCATGTTTTCCCTCAATTCCAATGTGCAAGAAGGACACTGGCATCAAAACCCTAAATCCCATAGAGTTCCTTTAATGGGGTGTTTGATCTCTTCAAGCTTGCAGTGATTTAGTCAAGGTGTGATTGGCTGTAGAGGTGGATAATAAAGAAATCAGACAAACCACATGGGATTAACACACTTTAAGGAGTAGACGCTAAGTAAAACCAGAGAGCATGATGTGACTGGCCTGTTTGGAAAGCAACAAAAACCACCAATTCATTCTGATCCTTGGATGACACTCATTATTCTCTATTTTTCAGTTATACTGTGATAGCTCTGTACTACTAATTAGAGGCTGCAATTCAGAGTTGCGCGCTACCTCTTAGGTTTGGTAATGCATATTTTTTTTTTAGATGACAGAGAAGAATATCAGTTTAGCTTGAATCCTGCAGTAATTTATGGATGGACTTAACTTTGCACACTCTAAGTAGTTCACTTGACTTCAGCAGGATTACTCAGAGAGCATTAACTTAACAACACATATAAATCTTTCTAGGATCAGATCCTTTTTCTGCAGAAAACTTACATATTATGAATTGGAACTCCGGGATTTTCACATTTAAATATAAACTCCAGCAACTGCAGTTATTTATGTACTAAAATGAAAGGTAATACATTATTAAATACTCAAAAAATAAATAGGACCATTTAATAGAGATGGAACAGAAATTGTAATAAACTATCTGGTGATATATACATATTCTTTCCTGTGCTCTAGTTTTTAAGAACTTCATAAGAAATCAGTCTTAACATAATTAACTAGCTACGTAGGACAGAAAAGGCTTTACCAATCTTTTATTATTAATGACTGTACGTCTAAAGCTCTGGTCAGGGAATTTTTCTGTTGTGCTTTCTAATTTCATTAGTTTTGTACCCTTTTTGAATGTGGGATGTGTTGCATCTTATGTACATGTTCAGTAAACATTTGCATGCATCTTTTCAAATTATAGCACATATATATTGTGAAATTCACATTTCAACATGAAAAGATGCATAGCCTAATTGAGGTTTAATAAATTTGGATCCTCTGAGGATCTGTACAGGTTATCTTCCTTCTGATGATCTTTTATTTGCTTTTAACTGAAAAGATGTTTCATTTCCTTTTTTTTAAGTACCTATACTTCTGGAGGCAGCATTATTCCTATCTTTTGTTAATAGAAAGAGATTGAGAGAAAGAGAGGAAGAGACTAAGGGGACCATTTCTCTCCCTTTCTTTATGATGAAACTTTTATGAATCCTCCTGTACCACCATGGATCTTTCTCAGCTAATGTGCCAGCTTTTCCACTGTAATTGTAATTATTTAAAGTATTCTTCTCTTCATGATCCTACAGGCATGCAACAGAGCAAAGTAATGCATTTTTCGAATTCTTTATATTATGATGAGTAGATGGAAAGGTCAAAAATATTATGAAGAGGTAGTCCCCGGGCTAAGAGGGGCAGCAACTTCCTGTCTGAGGATGGTCTGCTGGTCTACCTAGGTATGCAGTATGTTGCAGTGCGGTAGGACACAAACCAGTGCTCTGGAGCATGAGCTTCAGAGAGAACTATCCAAGTCTACATCTTTAGTAAAACCAGAGGGGGACCGGCAGGGCTCCACACAAGATGTTAACCTCACAGGCACTGCTGGGCACCTAGCTCTTCTCAGGTCAGAGAAGAGTGGAAAGTACCACTAAGCTGTGTGGAGAAATTACTTCTGCCAGGGGGAGTAAGAAATTTCCTTGAGCAATAAATTATGCAGACACAACCATGAGCAAAAATATGAGCAAGTACATTCCACCTCCAAGCTACTTTTCAAAGTTTATTACTGAGAAAAAATACTGTTGAAGGGGAACATTGTAAAAAGGTTGAAGGTCATGGAACAGATTAGAAAAAAAAAAAGAAAAAGGAGAGGCAGAATGTCAATCTGCAAAGATAACAGAATGGAACATGCATGTACTGGAACTGTTGCAACCTCATTGAAACATAACAAAGAAGAAAAACCACTTTTGATTTCCTTACACTGGTGAAACCTGATAAGTAACCGCATGTTGAACTTCCACATATTGCAGCACACTGTATAGAAACCACTGGAGAGAAAGACCCAGATCTGAGCCTACACTCTTTAGATACCCTTAATAATACTTATCTATGAGAATAGTTTCATTTCATTAATAGGAACACATACAGGCAAAAGTGCAGCTCCTTGAGCACAAGAGTACTGAATTGAATGAGCAGAACAGAGACTGAATAGAAATTTTTTTCTCATGAAAAGGAATGGGACCACAAGAGAGATATTTTTTATAAACATTTTGAGGCAAAACACAATCCTTATAGCATAATTCTTATAACCCATCAAACTGTGGGTTTTTTTCAGATCACCAACCATTGCTAGGCATCACCACACTGTGCATCAACGAAACACCACAACTGTAATTTTCCGCTTTTGTTTCACAAAGTCATCCCATCAGTACAGCATAGATATAGGTGGTTGCCATTTCAGGAGAGGTGGGAGTCATGTTCTGTAACAGGAGGGCCAGTGACTCACAGAAACAATTAGCACTGGAGAATCAGCTGGTGCTGCATTGACTGGAAAAGGTACTTGCCATGCACACAACAGAACAGAGAGATGATTTATAGATTGATAAGATGAGGGTGTAACTTTAAAGCATTTCTTTCCCCTTATAAAATTAACGACAAGGAACTTGATAAATTAGCAAGAGTGAAAATTACATTAGTGGTCTATGCGTTGGGCTACGTGTTTGATTTCTGTAAAAATCCATTTATCTTTGGCAAGCTGTAAGTAATGGCACTGCAGACAAACATGAAATAGAGATGTTCTTATATTTAGGCAGCCAAATAATCAGTCTTAACGTCTTTATTAGTTTTGCTCTTTAATAGTATTTTTACCTTAATGCTTTCTTAGGCACAAGATATTGCTGGATATTTTCACCTTGTTCATTCTTGTGGACTACTAAGTGCCGAAGTATTACCTGGAATCTGTTTTATCCATCTTTGTTCAATGTGAAAGCTAGTCTTTTTCAGGTGCAACATACTCTGGTAGAACCTATGCCTTAGTAAGTAGTCCTGCTTAAAAAATTGAGCATTTCTCTTTTTGACAGTAGACACAAGCTTACCAAGTTCTACCTTGATTTTTAATTAGAAAACTGTCGTAGAAATCTGTCCTTATCTCCATCATAACTTTCTTTTAAAAAATCCACTTTCATCTCTGCTGGATATCAATTTCTGTTTGTTTGCTTCTTCTCACCAAAAAAAAAGTGCTGAATATTGTAACACATGAGGTAAAGTGTGCACAGAAATATTACAAATTAATGTGTCAATTTCTTAAATAAATATCTCTGGATTTGGACTTACCAGGAGATTGTGACTGAGAAGCCACCAGATTGCCCAGTGTGAAGATTATTGAACATGCTTGAAAGATGAGTCTCATAGTTGGAATGATACAACAGGCTGTGAAGAGATGAGTAATCATAATCTCTGGACTTTACCGTTTGATCACTTTATACCAGAGGCTGGAGGAAACTGAAGGAAATGACTACAGGAAATAAAAAATTGACATATCTCTAGCTATAAACAAATCAGAAATGCAGGATTCCAGAATGCACACCTTCTTCATACTATGTTAAAAAAAAAAAAAATTATCTTTCTTGTCTGCACTTTTCTTTGTCTTTTCAAATCTGTGTCAGAGGTGCCCCCAACACTGATCCAAACAGGGGCCAGGTAGCTGTGCATAGCTGTCACCACATCATATCACGGATGACAACACCAATCCCAAAGTGCCCAATGACCTGAGGTGCAAACAGTCTGCCTTCCCACTCACAAACCAGGAGCTGTTGTTGATAGGAGATGTTTATACTGCCACTCTACATGCCTGCTGCACCTCAGCTGGCTTGAACCACTTCTGTCCCCAAATCAGAAGCAGAAGTTGTGGACCCTTTTGTGACAGAGAGAGCTGATCTGCCTCTCTGTAGGGGGGTAGTGAGGCTATTACACAAAAAGTAGTACAAGGATGAATTTCCTCCTGTGTTACTTGGACACATCTATACCTCTGTAGGTTCCAAATATATCCAAACACCTAACATTACATATATATCTGTATTATACCTATACATTATATATCAATATACTTAAAATTATATATAGAAAGTATTTTGCCTGACATTAAACATATTTTAGAAACAGTAGAGATTAAAATCTTGTCATGATCACAATTATCATGTCTAAAGAAAACTATTATCTATAGACCTGCAGTAAACTGGGCTTTGGCTGTGTCCATGTCGTAATGCAACAAGCTGCAGCAGTGAAGCAGTGGGATGAAGCAGTTGGTGCTGAGGACCTAACAGCCACATAGTGTGCATGGGGACAGGAGGAAGTCTTCCCTATACTAGCAATAGTTCATCCCCATGGGCTGAATGCCTGCTAGCAGTCAGAGTCTGCTAAATGCCCTCCTGCAGCCCAGCTTCTGGGCTAGGGTCACCCAAGAGGAGCCCAGTGCTCCACTGTGTGAACAAAAACATGATGATTGCGAGATTCACTTCACAAGTATGGTCCTCATCTGAACTGAAAAGTCAGTGTGGCTCCAGCCTGCTGCCCTTCTCCAGCAAGAGCTCAGGAAGACAGCCCAGACCGACAAAGTGCTCTCTTCCCTGGGCTTGCTGGCTGCTCCCTTCATGTCCTAGTAAAGGTTTACTGTTTACTTTTCTAGGGACGTGTGAAACAGGCAAGTACACCAACTTACTTCAAATCCACTCTCTCCCCTTATTAAGCATCATACAAGATAAGCTACTGCATGAAATCAACAGGTAAAGATATAAACAGCAGACCTCAATTCCTATCTGTGTTTCCTAGACGGTCTCAAGATTTTTCTCTGCTTGCATGAGAAAAAGCATAAGAACCTTCTTCTCATGCAGGGGCATACTTGGGCAGATGAACAACTCAGTCATGCTGCATGCAAAGTGGCCTGGTCACACATACCATAAGGTCTTCTGGAGACCCTGTCCCCTAGATACCTTGTTGCTAAGAATACATCCAGAAGTTCTGCTGTGATTTCTGTTTAAGCTTGTTTTCATTCCTCTCAGAGCTTTCCCTAACGTGTTCACTGTCCTTTTTAACCCAACAGTACTGTTGGTAAACGAGACCCTTATCAGCTTTATCACATCATCAAAGTCTCCAGCCACGTGATGTGGTACCAGTTTTGATCTTTTTCTCTTGGGTTGGCTGTCTTCACTGGCTTATCCATTACATGTCCCAGGAAGACCTATTCAAATCCTAGTGACTCTTGGAAACCCCAGCATGATAGCCTGAAACACATACAGTACTCCGTTAACTGCCTAGCCCTTCTTTGATCAAGTTCCTCCAGGGAGGCATTAATTCCTGAAATTAAAATAACAAGCAGCACAGAACTGAAATATTAAACTAGGTCATAGGTGACAGCTAATGGAAAGCTGAAAATGTTCACTGTTTCCACAGTCAGCATTGCAGAAGCCAGTGTGACAAACAAATGAAGGCAGAGAGCCAAAATTCTCTTGTTGCCCAGGACAGGGCAACTCCCACATGTCCCCATTTGAGTTAAAAACACATTTGCCTTCCAGAACATATGTCTTGTCTGCACTAGAGTCTGATGGAGACGAATTTGTCCCTGTCTGCTTATTATACAGGTAAAAGACACTGGAGATTGCAGACCTTCTAAGACAGTTCATTCTTTGGGGGAAAGAAGTGTGGGGAGAAAAAATGCAAAGAAAAGGTACCTAAAATACCTTCTGGCTTATAATCATTCTGATTTTGAGATACTACATCAAAAACAAGATCTAATTCTCAAGTGATTACAGTGCATTTTCACTGACTGTTTCCTTCTACCAAATATTTTGGTACCTCAAGTAATTGTTCCTCCCACTAGCCTCTACTACCTTTTAAAATACTGAGGGCCTCTTGAAGCCAAATAAAATTACTCCTTTTACTACTTCTGAAACCAAACCTATGACTGAGGCCCTGGAGAGTATAAAACAACAATGACTGGGCCAAACAAACTGCTTGCACAAACCTGCTGCACTGTCTAGCTATTTTTGCTGCTGCTGAAATATGTATCAGATTTGACATTTGAGGGACATAGGGCCTAGGAACCTCCCACCTCCCCCTATACAAGCATACACTAGCCCGATCACCTGGCTTAGGTTCTGCCTGCTAGAAGCCAACTCTGATTACCTGATTCAATTTTCTCAAATATGCATGATCCCAGTCCAGGAACTGAAAAGCAACTTGTGAGCCGTGGGGCCTGTTCTCCCCCAGGTCTTTTCCTACCTGCCTGCAGGAGTGTAATTGATTAACTTGCCCACATCCTCTGGGTCATTGGTCCCATGAGGACAAGGGCAGAGCATTGACACAGTGTGCCCCCTCTTCTGGCCTCACACGTAGTGCAGTGTTGGCATGTTTGGCCTGAGAAAACAAGATCCATCCTAGTATTGCAAATTCACACAGAAACAGGGAAAGCAAAGGTGAGGGTGACTTAAAAACTAGCAGTCAGGGCTTGTGGTTTAGACTGCCAGTAGAGACAACTGTTAACAGGATACCCAGAGAATGAGGATGCTGCAAGTGAACAAGTAAATCAAAAGAAGCCCTTTTGACTTCATTTTGCACTTTGGATCAAACCACACAAACAGCCCTTGGCCCTCTGCCATCTTCTCCACCCATGACAGCAGCCCTCAGAAGTGGCTTCACTTACCAGCTGCAACCTTCAGTAGCCTTACTGACTTTCCTCAGCTTCCTTCCTCTCTTATTATTCCCCTTCCTATTTCATCAGCGGTGTAAAACGAGTCTTTGATCACCACATATTTCAGCAAAGCAATTTGTCTTAGTTTATTTCTTCCTTCATCTAGAACCTAAACAAACAACGGCCTGTGTGTAACTTCCATTTAATGTTATTCACTTACTCATGGCCTTGGTAACAGACTCCACAAAAAGCCCCCAAAAAGCAGAGATTATCTCTTTTTTTGCAGTGATGCTCCCTTGTAATTTTTAGCATTAACAAGAAGTGATTTCAGTGTGCTTTGGGTGGGTGGGATAAAGGGAACAATGATCCATTTATAGAAAATAGTGAGTCCCATCACTCCATGACAAATCAGCTTAGTCAACTTGAGTCAGTACAGCTCGTTGTTCTGACAGGAGAACCTGATTTCCTTTTGTAATATGCTGCAAAGTGCATGTATAAAGACTTTACTGTACTTATTGGACTTCCACCCATGGACAAAGCTTAGAGGATTAATCCTCAAGGGTCTCTGGCATTCACAAAATTCATGCAATCATGCCAAAATTCATGCAATCATGCCATGTCACTTGTTGGTCTTTCCTCATATCACTGTGGCTTGACCTGTCCCAGCCTTCTTTACGAATGGCAGAAAAGCAATGGAAGGAAAAAAACAAATAAAGATGGAAGAAGGTCACCATGGATGAGCAAGAAGCTCCTATCTGAACTCAGACATGAAAAGGATGTGTACAAGAGGTGAAGAGGTGGAAACAGAAATGGATGACCTAGCAGCATAAAACTGCTCTTTGGTCTAACCAGCTGCTCTTTTCTAACCTGGGTTAGAAAAGTCTAGGCCAGCCTGGAGTTGAGTTTGTTAAGGGATGTTAAGGGCAACAAGAAGGGATCTACAATT
Source organism: Tringa tobata (assembly GCA_033628505.1). NCBI lineage: Eukaryota > Metazoa > Chordata > Aves > Charadriiformes > Scolopacidae > Tringa > Tringa tobata. The sequence continues at coordinate 4,108,193 of JAHREE010000480.1, forward strand.
ACATAAACAGTAAAAGTAAGACTAAGGAAAACATGGGAAAACATAGTTAGACTATGGAAAACGTGCAGAATGAAGCAGTGGACTTGGTGACAAGTGACACAGAAAACGCTGATGTACTCAATGCCTTCTTTGCTTCAGTCTTTACTAGGAAGACCCGTCTTCAGAAATCCCAGGCCCCTGAGACCAGAAGGAAAGAGCTTACCCTTAACAGAAAAGGACCAGGTTGGCGAGCACTTTAACAAAGCGGACATACGTAAATTCACTTGGCTTCACAGGATACATCCATGAGTGCTGACAGAGTTGGTAGATGGGAGATATTTTTGAGAAGTGGAAGAAAATAACCGTCACTCCTATCTTCAAAAAGGAAAAGAAAAAGGATTGGGAAACTACAGGCTGATCAGCCTCATCTTAATCGCTGGGAAAGTAACGGAGCAACTAATCTCTGAAACCACTTCAAAATACGCAAAATCATGCTCAGCCAACTTGATAGCATTCTAAAACAAGGCAACTGTCTTGGTGGATGGCGAAAAGCAGTGGATACTGTTTATTTTGACTTTAGTGAGGCCTTTGACATTGTCTCCCACAATGTCCTCCTAGACAAGTTTACAAAGTACAGGTTAGATAAGAGTTGAGTTGAACTGAAAACTGGCTGAACTATCAGCCCCAGAGTGTTGTGATTCATGGCACAAAGTCCTGTTGGAGGTCAGCAACTGGTGGTATACCTCAGGGGTTGATACTGTGGCCAATGCAGGCTAATATCTTCATTAATGACCTGGATGCTGGGACAAAGTGCACTCTCAGCCAATTCGCAGATGATAAAAAAACTGTGAGGAGTGGCTGATGCACCAGATGGTTGTGCAGTTCTTCAGAGGGACGTCAACAGGCTGGAGGGTTGGGCAGAGAGGAACCTCATGAAACTCATGAAGAGGAAATGCAAAGTCCTGTAACGTGGGAGATATATTGCTGGACTCCAATATGTGCTGAGGGCTGACCAGCTGGAAGGCAGCTCTGCAGAAAAGGACTTTGGTGTCCCAATGTATAACAAGATGATGAACATGAGTCTGCAACTCACTGTAGCAGCAAAGAAGGTCAACAGCTTCCTGGGCTGCATTAGGCAAAGTACTGCAAGCAAGTTGAGGGATGTGAGTCTTCCTCTCTACTCGGACCTGGGGAGACCCATTTGTAGTGCTGGGTCCAGTGCTGGGCTCCCCAGTACAAGAAAGATGTAGAGTCAGTCCAGTGAAGGGCCCCAGTGAAAGGCCCAGTGAAAGATAATTAGGAGACCAGAGCACCTTTTATAGAGGAGAGGCTGACAGGCTGGGCAGGGCTCAGGAGGATCTTACCCATGTGTATAAATAGTTGAAGGGAGTAATGATGATGGAGCCAGACTTTCCTCAGTGATGCCCACTGACAGGACAAGAGGCAATGAGCAGAAATTAAAAAAATGAAATTTAACCCGAACACAGGAAAACACTTTTTACTGTGAGGGTGTCTGAGCGCTGGCCCAGGTTGCCCAGTGAGGCTGCAGAGACTCCATCTGTGGAGATATTCAAAACCCAAGCAAACGCTGTCCTGGGCAACTGGCTCTGACCCTGCTTGAACAGCGGGATTGGACTAAATGGTTTTGACAGCTACCTTCCAACCTCAACTGTTCTGTGGTGTTGTGGAAACACAGGAAATGTCACACCACTTTGCATTTACACATTTGAAGTACTGGAGTTCTGGTACCTCCTTATCTATCATTTTCCAAGACTGTGGTAAAGTTAGAAAAGCGAGAGAAGAGCTGCAAAGTCAACCAGAAACAGGAGCAATATTTGTAGGAAGGAAAAATGGAGAGAATGGTGCTTTGCAACTTGGAGAAGAGTGGAGAATTGATAAAGGTCTAGAAGTTCATGAATAATGAGATGGAAACTAAGGAGTGACTGTCTGCATTATGTCATAACATGGGAATTCCTGACTTAATAAATGAGGTTATGAGGGAGGCATCAAGATTAGAACAAACATCAAATAACACTATTTCTGATAATATATTCTCAAATAGTGGAGTGTGCTCCATAGTGAGCAAGTTGCAGCTTGGCAGCCAATACTAAATTTTTGGTAGGTCTAGGAATGCTGACACAGCCAACACCAGTAAGCATGAAATAAGAGACAATAAACACTGGGTGAAAGAGAAAAGAGAGAAATATCACTTGTTTGTTCACAAGAAATGGAATCTGACATGAACAGAAGAGACATGCTCTGAAACCTGAGATTTTAATCACTATGGGTAAGAAAGAGGAACAAATTGCACAAAGCTGGACTTATTAATATATTTTAGTATCATATTTTTATTAAAAGCTCTGACTTCTTAGTGCACAAAAAAACAGTCAGTTTTATCCCATAAATCCTGGACTGGCAACGTGGGCATATTCAGTGTCTAAAGCTCAACAAACATTCACATATTTCTTTCTTTGGATGGATCTGTAGCAGTTACATCCAAGCAATGTGTATAGAGAGTCAAATTAAAATCTGACTCTTTTAAATTGGCAGGCTGATTTCTCTGTTGCAGGAACTTGAAGTAGGGAAGCAGGATTGTTCTAGATGAAGCAACAATTATCTTGTGTGTGTGCAAGAAAATTGCCTTTTGAGCTTTTAAATGCAAGTAAGCTTAATTACAGATCCCATACGTGATTGCACTACAGACTTTTCTCACTAAAAAGGATTGAAAGTTTCCTGCTGTTTTTCACTTGTTTGCATGTTATCGTTACAATCTGCACATCAATACTTATTTTCTGAACTTACTGGAAACTACGCTTTCATTCATTCTCAGGCATTGTCTGTTAGCTAGTAGTAGTTACAATAAGCAAGCATTCAAAAGTGAGGTCACCAAAAGTACTGCAGAGAGCACTGTGTAAAAGCCTCATCTGCAGACATTTGTACCAGTGCCATTCTCATTCAGCACTGTCACATACCTGCCTGGTATTTAGCTGCCACCAGTGACAATACCTGTGCCAAGGGAAAGGTAACATTCAACAAGGCTCTATATGTACTGCACTGGTAGGTTAAGCTGTCTTACACAAAATTATTTCAGAAGGTTGTTATTAGAGCTGCAAGGTGAAGTATCCTAAAGTCAGAATAAAGAGTGATACATAAGCTAAACTTGTCATTCAACTCCTTTTGTCTACATACTGCATACAACTTAATCACAGAGAGATGAGTCCAGACAGCAGAAAGAAGCTGCTTTTTGAATGGATCACACCTGGATCATGAAGGAGTCTTCTATGTGTAGGACCCTGCTTGATGTGCTAAAGAATATGGAAGCTATATGCTGAATGAATCTGGGTGCTACAAAAATAAAGAGGGTATCCTGATATGAAGAGTCACGTGCTGTGCAGGACATTTGACTACACATTAGAAGTTTTTAACTTTGATAAGTTAACAGATACATAACAGTTGATAACTGTTAACAGTTCCCATATAAGTTTCAAGTCCTTGCCTAAAAGAATAAGCATGCTTGGCCATTGCAAAAAAAGAAATGTATCAGATGAAATATTTCAATGTCAGCAATTAAAAAACAGTCATTATAAAAGG
>JAHREE010000480.1:4116168-4241900 GCA_033628505.1 Tringa tobata
CTAGTAGCATTTGCTACAGATAGCAACAGTCCTCAGTTTTCCAGGACTTTGAACACTACTGACTTTTGCTAGAGTATGAGCTTTGGGAAGAGGAATTGAATCATAATTAAATTTTGGAGGACTCTGAGCACAGGTATAGATTAGCTATAAAAGTTAATGTGTTTATGAGGAAAGAATTCACCCTGAAGATTGCTATCTGCAACGAGCAGCAAGCAGGGAACAGAGAGCCCTGATCTCACAGGCTAGGAAAGCACCTACAGCATGTCACTTGAAAAGAGACATAAAGAAAACCTTGAAGTGTTGTGCTTACTCTAGGAAGATCATATTGTTTATTTTCTTCACTTCCTATAATTCTTTTACAAGAATCTGTATCCTCCAGAACAGACATAATTCCACTTTGACTTAACTTGCCTTTAATGAAGGGTAATTTTGATCTGACTAACAGCGAGCAGTTTTCACACAAACCTGCTGTGATTCTTAAAAGGAACACTCAAGGCACCCTAGTAAGTGCCCCGCTCTGAAGCATTGCTTGAGGCTATCCAAGGAGGAGCAGAGGCTCTTCTATAGGAGCAAGCTGGTGTCAGAGCTGTCACTGCAGGGATCAAGAGAAATCGAAATCGTGAGCAATAGCCAGGCAAGCCAGGCAAGCCTCCAGCATTTGGCAAGCTAAATGGAAGCAGGTTTGGATTCTGATGTGTCTCAAAGGAGTTTTAATAAATAGAGAACTCCTGAAAATTTGGTTTACAAGCCAGCCAGGTTGGATCTAAACTAACTATCAAGAGTAAGATTTTTTAATTTTCACAAAAGAAACATGTAAATTGAACACTTTTTATAACTTACTCCAAGAAATTTTGTCCCCGTATGTTAAAAATGAGATGTTCTAAGGCATCCCAAACTGCACTAACATCTTTCTACGTTGTGTCAGGGACAAGGCAGTTTTTTGATAATGAACACATAAAATAAAATTTTTTGTGTCTTGCAGTCAGCACAAGATGAAGGACAAGCCAATGGTGTCATCTGGCTTTAGCCTGTGTTCCTGCCCAGCCTGTTTCTTGAGGTACTAAGTTTGCTCTTCCGCATGTATCTGTCACTCTGCAGTGACAAGCATGAGCAAAGAAGGGTGCCAAATGTCATAAATGCATGAAAATAAGGCTAGGGTGTGAGAATTAAAACTTTCTTCTCCTTTTTTTCCACCTGATGTTCTTGACAGGGTGCACCAGAAAAGCAACTGCCAGGGTGTCAGCAGAAGCTGGAGAGCACTGCTGGCCATTTCCTCCTTCAGTGAAACTACTCTTATGTTTTGCCACCTTCCACATCAGCAGCTTCTTCTGTTTATAGGTCAACATTGTGACCTATAACCTTCATTTGACTCCTGTGTAAGGAGATGGAGCACGCACATGGTCAGCAGCCCTAAAACCGACTGTACCACTTTTAATACTAGAATAATATATTCTGGACTCTGAGTCAGATTGTCCTGTCAGAGTACCTGGGTGCCCAAGTGAGAATCAGCTGGCATAAACAATAAATATTCTTTAAATATATAAGGCATATTAAATGAACTGTGGTTTTTGCATCTGAGATCAAAGAGTAGAAAATAGAGTTTCCCAGACACTAAAGTGGCAGTTTTGCTCAGAAGAATAAAGCATACAGTTAGTAAAACCAGATAAAATTCGTTAAAAATAATTTAAATGTGCTCGCTAATAGCAGTTAGAGAAGCAAGAAGAACATGCCTTTATATTTCGAAGTTTTCTCACTGCTCCTCATTTTAAGTCTCTTGTAAAGTAACTCTGTAATGCTATTGATATTATTGTTTCCATCTTTTCTGTCTGCAGAGGAGATATATTTTCCTGTTTTCTCCCTACTTAGTTGCAGTCCCAGACCACAGTGCTCCAGTACTCACTTTGGAACCTTAATGAACACAGGAGAAAATCAAGAATTAAAGACTATTTAATGGGATGGAATGCAGGAATTTAGAGCCATAAAGGTGTCTCTAGACTGGGACAACAACTGTTCAGTATGAAGATGCAGCTGCATCTGACTCCTCCAGCCATGCATAGCCCTGAGGATCATATAATTAAGATGTGAATCCCGTGTTGGTAAATATATATTCCACTGTAAATTGGCTTCTCTTTTTGAGGTGATAGGAGATGATTTTAGCCGCTTCCTAAAACCTATGACTAGAGCTTGCTGTCATAACAAACTGTAAGACACCATACTTTGTACTTTCAGCGTATTGTCTCCTGGTGTTTTTATGCTCTTGAGCATGTGTGTGTGCGCGCACGCATGCCCGCTTCTATATGCATAGGTTTTATATAAATAAATTCATAAATATATGCATATTCATATTCTATAACAAATTATTGATATAAATACATATGAAAATATACGCGCTCATTAGTATTTTACCCTGGGATGAATCAGACATGTTGTTCTTATTTCTGGATCTAATGAAAACAGATTTTAAAAGTGATTTCAGTGCTCCCCTCAAAATATTGCTTAATCAATACCCTCGACTGTCCTGGGAGACTAACCTAGCAATTAGTGTGCTTTCCTTTCTCACTCCCAAGTTGGGGTTGGTTTACCTCATATAAATTATATGCACAAAGAGAATGAGAGAACTCGCAGAGCAGGTGGAGTTTCTGTCTATGCAGGGGTGCCTTTAGATGACTGACTCCATAATGTAAGCATCACAGATTGAGACTAAATTGAAATACATTTTTTCTTAGGTTTAACCAGATGCTTAGCACTAGCTGGAGAGTGTTCTGACTCACTGACTGTACCAGTAAATCCTCTCAGGGAGGTCTCAGGGAGGCATCACCATCCACTGTCACCAGTGGCACCTCAGGAGCCCGTCCAGTGTGGGGCCAGGAGAAGCTCTGGTGTGGCAAGATCTCCAGCTCTGCGCTCATGCTTTGACCAGCGTCTTCCACAGGAGGACACAGCCATTTGAACACACATCTTCGAGTGTGAGAACGGGCACAAACTACGTGGGGATAAAGTCCTGAACAGACTTTTTCTGAAAAAAATAGCATCTACCTAAGTTAATACTCAGCTGTCACTAGTTAAGATGTTGGACTAATGAGTAGCAGCTTCATGGATCTCAAGCAGGGATGCTCGAGGGAATACAGGGAAATAAAATGGCTTGAATGCCTGAGTAACTGAAAAGTTGAAAACCGACTAAATTTAAAAACTGATCATTTAATTTCATGCAGAGCTGAGAAGTATGATACAGCCAGGTGCAGGCATTGAAAAAGCTGAATCAGCTCCAGCTCTCCCATCCTAGAGACACCAGCAAGGTTACAGTTACCTGTGTTTCACCTTGTTAAATTACATTAATGCTCTGCTTTCCCCCTATATTACATTCCACTGTGAAAAACAGAGCACAGTTTCCTTTAACTCATTCCATCAATAAGGGATTTAGTATTTTTTAGTAATTTAATATATTTATTAAATTAGCAAACAAAATTAATACAAAAAACATTATTTAAACTTATATATATTCAAATTATTAAAGTATTTAAATCACCAACTGTAAGACTTTCAGAAGTTAAAATGGTAATTTCTCCAAAGTTCCAATTTCATTAAATGAATAATTAAATTATAATTGCAATAACATATTCAAATGTTTTTTTAGTCCAAAAATAGCAATAAGAATGTCAATAATTGGAAAGGCCAAATACATAGCCATGAATAATATCAACTACATTTAGAGAAAACTTTTCAGAAGGTAGCCAGGTCTGGATGGAAATGTTTCAGCCTTTGCTTATTGAAAACATTAGGCCTCTTTGAAGATACATGGAAGAACATAAGCACCATTTAGGTGACACAGGCAGATGCAGGAGCTCTGTGCCTTTCATGGAACTAATTGTTCACAATCTTCTACAGACCTGATTACAGGACAGTGAGCTAAGCAAAGTAAAAATAAATTATTAAATACAAGTAAATGCAAAAAATGAAGAAGAGCACCGTGGAAGTAAAATATTTTTAAAGAGTGGAAAAGATTATTGATTTAGAAACTTATTTTGTGTCTCTGTTTTGCGTTTGGGTTTCAAATGTCTTCCAAAATGCACTCATGATTTCATGCATAATCAGTGTGACATGAAATTACAGTGACTGCTGATGCAAATGAGGTAATTGTGCATGCCAATTATGTGTTACATGCCTGTTGCATTGTTTGAATAAGCAATTACTGAATTTATAGAGACAAGCATGTTAACTAGGAATGCATATTAGGCACATAATTACCACCACTTAATTCAGAAAATCAGGCAAAGCAGAATTTAGCTGGGGGAATGGTTATGAATCTTGGCATTTTTCCTAGGCATAAAATTCTAGTTTCATTATATGAATTTTTTGCATTTATACCAGTTTATGCCCCAAAGTGATTTAGAAAATTAAATAAGCTCAGTAAAATCAGGCACGTGCCTAGCTCAGCATATAAATGGTCATTCTGATTACTTTGGCACTCCTCAAGTTTTCTGTGCAAATCTCGAGGAAGCAGAGTTATCTGTGGAGAGCTCTTAATTTTCTACTGAACTTTTGTTGCCCCACTGGCAGATTAAGCAGTCCCACATGCTGTAGAGCAGAGGAGGGAGTGAAGAGCCAACACACTGAAACCAAAATTTTACCCAGAGTGATGTCTGATGGTTTCCACTTTTGGATACTTGGTGGCCTGAGGCTACCAAGCTGCATTTTCATGCCCAGTCTGAGATGTGCTGTCACCTGGTGCCACAACACCACCCACTCAGTGGTGGTAACTCCCGGATCATCCATAATCTCTCGGAATGCATTGACCAGTGGCTGGTCTGTATGGGCTCATCAGTGATTACTAGTTCTCAAAATGGCATGCATATATAAACCCTCAATTCTGTTATTGCATTTGCTGCAAATGAAGCCATAATATGCATTTGTCAACTTAAAAAAAAAAAATAAATCTTGTATTTAATTGTTCCTGGTGGTGCCTGTGTTTGTAGTCCCAATGTGAATTATGTATTGATAATTCTTCAACAGAGATGTCAACATAAAGATAAGACTCAGATCAACATATTTTATACATTTATAACCTATGAATAGATCATGCTTTAAAAGACAGTTATTTTATAATTGTTTCAAAGGATAAACTAGATATTTTATAGACATTTATAACCATTCCAAGCGATAAAATCAATAATTCAGTACTCTTTAAAACATTCTCAAATGAAGATCACAGAACTAGTAAAATATCTTTTCCAGACTCAATCTCACAATTATTTTTTTTCCCATTGAGGATGTATCATTCCTTTCAATTGAACTGCGTGCGTGTGTAAGGCTATAAGGGTGTGCAAGTCACAAGGGTAAGTCACATATTTAGAACATTGCCTGCAGGTCCTTGTTATAGCTGAATTATTTGGGCTATTAGAAGTTTATACTTTCAATGTTTGCAAAACCAAGAGAATGTATTAGCAAAAACTAACTCCCTGGAATAACTAACAAGGTGGAAGGATTTGGGATCAGTCCTTTAGCCCCCATGGAAAGCTCAGCAGAGGAAGACTGAAGTATGTCACCTAAGCTGTCCTCTTTTCTGCTCCAGGTGTTGATAGCATTTGCTCCAGAGTTTCAGCACTTGAGTTTCATGCTATGTAATTATATTTGGAATGCTGGTGGACTCCCAAAGATGTGGAAAAAATCTAGTTCTCTCTTTAAAATCAAAACAAAGGAAAGAAAAACAAAACAAAACCGTCAAAGCATTCCACCCACCACTCCTCTATCCCTTCCTCTCCTGTCCTCTATCCCCAAAGGAAAACATACTGGGTCTGATTAACTCAAATCTTAATTTCATCTCTATGCAAAGTCAAGGAAAGAAGGAATCACCCAGGCTTACCGTGATTTCAGAAAAGAGTAGTCATCTATTTTGAGTTTCTTTAACGGTCAATCTGTTTTATTCATTCAAGTTCATATTTGACATCAGTTCCCTCTCTTTATGACAGGATATAAGACCTTAACGCTTCCTTCTGTGATACATCTCTTTTCACTACATCTTTCTGATAAGCGTACTTACATTAAACCCATAGCAATTGCTTGCAAGCTTTGTGCAGCCTTAGGATTCCTGTATCCACTTCAGACTTGTAAAAGGTTTGTGTGCTTAAAAGCTTCTCTGCATTTTTTCCAGATCCATGATTGCCTTCATAAAAGACAATGTCTTTTCTGAGAGACCTCTGTCACTGCATATTCCTGCATAGATCTAATGATGCAATTTTAATGTTGAAAGATTCTATTAAAAACAGTAGTATGACAGAAATATTTTTGCATAGGTAACTACCATTTTTTTGTTATTTTTCTTTTAGAAAAATGACAAATGAAATGTAAAACTGTTTTTTTTTTCTTTTTTTTTTTCACAAAATTTTTCACTGATGTGTTTTTCACAAAGACAGTATTGTTTTAAATGTGAAAGATCAGATTTCAGGTAAATCTTCTGAACACTTGTAAACTGTCACTCTGGTAAGTCAATATACAGTTTTTGATTTTGTCATTTGGCAGTTTTTCCAGACTGGGTTTTGGTTAGAGAAGTTACAGTGTCTATGCTTACCCAGAAATGTTGCCTTCATAAAATTATGCAAGGTTACATGTAAACATCTGCCTTTTTCTTGATTAAGATCTCTGGTTAGCGTTGTCTATTTATTTGTTGTCATATATTTTAATTTGTTTTAAATTGTTTAAAAGTACTATTTCAAGTTATAGGGAAAGTAGCAAAAATAGAAATGCTTAGTGAAACTTACTTTTTTCAGTGTCTTGAGGTTTCACTAACCTCAGACTTCTCTTTTACAAACTACTGGTTGATACAGAATTATGTTGATTCATGTCAGTCTTGTGGTATTTTACAACTTCTTTCATCTGTTCTCAAGTGAACCCATGTAAAAGTTTATGAACATGAAATTGCAAAGGAAAGTTAACTTCACTCATTCAATCTTTCTTTTGGTTTGAGTTTTGAACAAAAAATCCCTAACCAACTGTAATCTGAACTATTTGCTTGCTTCCATTGATGACAGCAAAATTCAACTTTATCAGAAGAAGAAAAATGTGATGAAAATTCAACACCAGAATTTCTTTCTTACACACATTTTTAGTTTCCATTGTTATAAAGTGGTCGCAATCCTACAATTTTTTTTTTAAATTTAAAGAAATCAATATGTTTTTATGCTATGTTTTTAGGCCTATTGTTTTAATTATTTCTCTTTTTAAAAAATACTTCATTTAATAAGATTTCATTTCTTGGTTTTCTTTCTCATGTTGATTAGAAGGGAATTTCTAGTATAGTGGAAACTCCTCAAATCTACCTGTAATGCCTTAATAAGAAGTCCCAAAACTTGTTTATCTATCTGAAATTTTGGGATGTCCCTAAGAGTGATGCTGTCTCAATACTCAACAGACATTGCTGGACACTTTGTGAGAGCCTTTTATCCGGCCTGCCATTAGCTTAGTCTAGTATACCACAATGGGATATATTGGTCCGGGGAAAGCTTAAGCTCTTTGCAACTGAGGAAGACTTTGTAGTGGCAAAGAAAGCAGGGAGACAACTTAAACTCCCTTGCACTGACCAAATGGCTGCCCATCATACAATGAGCTAAAGAGGCTTATGCTCCCTCAGGCCCCAATTTACCTGTATTTCTGGAAAATTTTATGAGAATCTCAAATTTCAGAAGGTAGTTGTTCTGTTACTGTTATTTGTGCCCCAAGTAGTACTGAAGCTTAAAGCAGGTCTTGAGGGGAGAACTGCTTCTGTGTGGAGGTGAGAGTTAAAAGACTTATATCTTCTGTAGATGATGTTCCTACAGTAAAGGCAACAAAGATGCAGTTCTAGACTCTGGAGATCTAGTAATCCTCTGCCCTCAGGAAAGAGAATTTTGCATCAGGGAATGTGCCTCACGTTGTTCATTTTTTGCTATCTGAGCTATTAATAAAAAAAAAAATTCTCGTGCCTTTTAACAACTAGTTACAATGAAGATTTCCTGTATCTAGAAGAGCAATCATATAAAAATACTCTAAAAGAGGACTGTATGGTCAAAGCAGTGTGATATCTTAGGTCAACTGTGTCTAGGTAGAGGTTAGATCTTTGTCTATATTTTTACAAATATATGCTATTTTGGGGCTGGGGGAAGGGAATCTTCAGTCAGGTCATCTTCTTGCTTTGTTACCATGTGATTCAGCTGCAGCTATTACTGACTGCTGAGAGGACTCTTCTGTATAATACTAATTGGAAGTGAGGTACGCACAAGATAACATTCTTAAATTGGTAAATCTGCTTAAAGGAAGAAGGTGAAAACCAGCCTCTAGAGACAATCTTTTGCACCAGCAGCAGCTTTGGTTTTCTCTTGACAGTCCCCATTTTGTTTTCTCTGTGAGTTGTTTTAAAAAGGAAGCAGGGGCCCTTCTCAGAATTGCAGTAAATGTAATTGAATTTCAAATGTTGTTTTCAAACAAACAAACCATAGAAAAGTTGAGGATGGGGAAACATAAGCAAAGTTTTCTAAAATGTTGTTGTACAGGCAAACACATGTTTTGAGTTAAGTTAAGCTCATTTCTGGTAACAGTATTAACTTTGTGATGGCCATGACCAGCAGGCATATGGGGAATGGAGGGTGGCAGCTTTTATCAAATTAGATCTAAAGGGGAAGAATGTGTATTTAGATTCTTTTTTTTTCTTAGTGTTTTTTAGAAGGTAATCTGGAAAGGGCAAGTAGAAGCTGGGGGGCTTATAGATCATATTGTTTTGGGGCTGGAAAAGAGGATTCCACTTTTGTTAAAGAACAACATTTCAAGATGATATTTTCTTTATTTCAGTTTAAAATACAGTAGTTATGGAAAATCATGTTAAAATTTGTATCTGCTTTCCATGAAATTTTTTTCCTTTGACTCAGTGTTTGTATATGACAGAACCTCAGTGTATATTAAAGTAAGCAGAGTAGTTTTTATGCTACGTTGACTTTTCATAGCTAGGTAGTTATATTCCATGCTTTTCTTTTCTGAACTCCATTCAGTTACAGAGTATTTCAGCAATCCAGGGATAACTGCAGTGAAATAATGCTTGAACCATTCCCCTGCCCAGTCTCAGTTATATCCTACAATAGAAGGTGCTTCACTGATATGGAGTAGGAGTTAACACTAGTCTTGAGATGAAGTAAAAATGGCTTCCTGGGACCATACACTCAGAAGTGGCTGGTATGCCACACCTCTATCAATTTGCATTACTGATGAAAAGCACTTCTAAAGGGAACTAATTCTATCTTTAAGTGATTTGGAAGCAAGAAATACAAGCTTCCCACCTCCACTGCTCCTCCTTTGGGCTACCTGTCTCCCTTATAAACCCACATATGTTGTTTTAACTGAATAGCTTTCAGAACAGAAGCTTTATTGGTTCACTTCTGTGACAAGAGGACTAAACTGGAACACCTTCGCTCATAGCTAGGGAAGGGTCAGCTTGAATGCGTGGTGCCTTGTATCACATGCATTGATTCACCACTCTTCTGCATGAGTGTAAAACAATGTTGTAACAGAATGCCTCAGTTTTATCGTGTTTTGCTGACTTTTCAGTGCAAGCCTGTGAAGTGCAAGTTTTCAGTTTTTCACCCTGTCTATCAGTTATCAACCATGAAACCATGAAACTATGAAAGACCAGATTTTCCTCACTCTTTCACTGAGGGAAGTAGCCCATCTTAAGCCGTACGGGGAGTTGCGGGCTGGCAGCAGTGCCAGCGGAGCCAGACCAGGCTGCAGCCCGTCTTTCACCGTGGGAAGTAAATTGTCAGTCATGCTCACACTCTGTTCCAGTTCTGTGTTGAAATGCAAATTTAAATTGAGGATGAATAAATTCAGATTGGTAGTGTTGACAAACTGCACAAATGGCAAAAGTGACTAGTAATTTCTGCTGAAGTCAATGTCACATTAAGCAAGAGAAACAAAGTTTAGTGACACCTAAGTGACACAGTACTTACAGGGAAAAAAAAAACAGATCAAGATAGTCCTTTTTTCTTTTTCCTCTTATCTCCAATTTCATTATCTCCTTTATCAAGCAGCAAAGCAGAGATAGCAGAACACACTGAGCAAGTTTAAAGTTTTGTTTTGAGCAAAATGGATTCTCTCTGCTCTACATGCGTGCTCAGGCAGCTTCTTTGGACAAACATTTTTCTTTCCAAGGAGGGAGGAAGAAGATGAAGGAGGGAGTCAAAACATGAAACATACCCACCATTTGTCGATGAGATACTTCAGCATGTCATGTATCCTCATGCAGAGATGGGAGCTGCCATAGATGGTGCTGTGCCTGCACCCATGACCCAGCGCTAATAGTCTTGCCAGTATGGCTATTAAAAAGGGCCCCCAGAAGGTCATATTCCCCTGCACAAAATCAGGGGTGGCTGTTCTTTAAGACATTTTTACTGTGCCAGATTATATTCCAACCTTGTTCACCATGTTTAGGAACTTTCTATAGCATCTTAGTGAACAGATTCCAGGAAGAAGATACGGGCCACATCGGCTCATACCCCTGTCAAAGGTCATGAGCTTATCTTCATTTCAAAGACTACATATTTTCTTCCTCTTGACAAGAGGTGCATGAGAAAGAACAGGCAGGAGCTTGGCTCTAGACCTCCTCCGTATTCCCTCCCAGGGAGGGCATGACTTCGTCTCCCAAAAGCCCTCTTCTCCCCAGGCAGACAAGGCAGCACCTCATCCTCTCCGTATCCAGTCTGGAGGACTCCATGCCAAGGACGAGGTCACAGGGCAGGTGAGGGGGGAACCTGGCAATGCCAACCCAACCACCCATCCAGCTGGCATGCCTTGAGAGGTCAAGGGAAGGACATAAGAAGGGGACAAGCATAGTGTGCAGCCTCCCCTGTCTAGCTGTCTGTAGCTCAGGGGCTTCGTGAGTCACAGCAGTGTGTTTAATAGTTCTTGATGAATGAAGGATTGCTGCATGAGATTGTTTTAATCACCATTTGACCCGACGTTGACCGTCAACATCCTCAGCACTCCTTGGCAAAGGTTTTTACAGCTTAACAATGCATGTTGTTGCAAAAGATGTATCTGATTTTTTTTAATTTATAGCCAGCTTTTTAGTTCATAGCCTGTATAGCCATCCTTCCTCTTAACTGCCTCTCTTCCAGACTGAAAGAACCTAGTCCCTTCTCAGGTGCAAGCTATTTCACACCTTTCACCACTGTTGTCTTTTGCTTTATAGTTTTATTGTATTCTTTTTAGGTTGGACAACCAGACCTGCATACAGTTTTTGAGCCACTGATACACTCTGATTTTTTACAATGTCATAATATTTTCTGGTTTGTTGTTTATTACCTTCTTGGTAATTCCAAACATTTTTGAAACAAACAGATAGAAAACACACCCACACACTGCATAGGAGAAGCCTAGATAGACCATCAGTTTGTCTTGACAGGATGTTTGTGTATGATCCAACAGACCAAATTGCTGCTTTATATCAAGTATCATCTAGCTTCGGCAAAAAATTAAACAAAACAGAAAGAAAACAAAACCCCAGAAAACAAACCCCAGCCAGTTAACCAAAACTAGTATCTTTTAATCTTGTCTCCTGTGTGATTTCTGTAATATTGAAATAACATTCATTTCAGGAGCTTCAACTTTGTTATTAAGTAGTTCCTGCTTGCACAATTATATGGGCTTTTTAAGCAATGGAAAATATATAATCACCCTGATGTGATACTCAGGTGGTATCTACCTCTCCTTTCTTCTATGGATGACTCTGGACTCTGAAATCAGTCTCCACCTTGCTGTTCTGAACAGCCAACCTTTGTGCAAGAACCCTACGCACTTCACAGTGTTTCAATGGAATAAAGAAATTGCATATACTCAGTGAGAACTTTGTTATTAATTTCTTCGGGAGCAGTATTGGTGTACCCTCATAAAATTTAAGTTGACAACTTGATTTGCATTCACCAGAAGTGCAAAAATTATATTTTCATGACAGAGAGGGCTGAACACACCTTTAGGATGTGTGCAACCAGAGAAATGAGTTGTATGCTTTTAAAATCAAATATTTAATAAAAGTATGTTATTTCCAAACAGCTCAGTGCTTATCCCACTTGGTTTCTTTGACATATAATTGTAAAGCAGTTAATTTTTTTCAGAGAGCCCTTTCACTCAGCTTCACCTAAGAAAACATCTTCTTTTACAGAGGAAAAAAAAATTCAGCATTTTGAGTATGTGAATTCTTTTATTCCTTATCAATTACAAAATAGAATTTAGTCTTCAATGTTATATTAAGTATGAAACATACCAATCACTTCATTTGCTGAATACAAAACGAATGCATGGTATATTAGTATTTTGATAATTTCACTTTTCAGAATAGTAGTGTGTCTTCAAGAACTTTGAGCCTGAGTTATTAGGTAAATGAGGTTGTACTGCTCATGCTGTGTGTGTATATGGACCTATGTCTCTCAGTCACCTCTTCTTTTTTCCTTTGTATTCTGCTAGCCAGCTTCATCCAGAGTTTGACTGAAGGTAAAAGACTGATAAATATTCAGTGTTCACAAACATTAAAGAAGTAGTCATCAAGGGAGAGGGTAGAGTCTGTGTCAGGCCAATTCATTCAACCTTCATAGCCATGAAAGCATCCCCATAGGCAAAGGATGTAGAGTTCTTTTATTACTGTGCTCATTTGTTTTACTTCAGCAGTAAAACACCAAATTCAGCCTCATATAGACGGTTTGGAACAAAAGACCCACATGATAATTTGGAAGGATATAATTTTTTGCTTATGGCTGTATCTCACAGATCAAATCAGCTTAGTATCACATGCTTCATGTTCTGAGCTCCGATTCCAAGTGAGGCAAAGACAGTACTTGTGGCACCAGGTCAATCTTAGGCTTTAAGAAGATAACGATCCCAAAATTCATCCCACTTTTCTGAACTGACTTTAGATGGAGCCATAAATGGCTATTTCAAGCAATCAGGGGAACATTTTTGGTGACAGTTATCAGTCTTGCATCTGCTCAAAAGAAGAATTATGAAAATGACAGAACTTTCAAATTGGCAGGTATATATGGTCAAGACAGGGCACCTTCTGATGACAGGTCTGAGGACACAGGGCTCCTGAGAGCCATTATCTTATTAACCACTACACTGCTTTCCCACATCTTTTAATTTTCTACCTTTTAACTATGCTTTCTATTTGTGCTTCTACATCTTTGATTTAGCTAATGTTTTCCCCTTATTTGCTTTTAACTAACTTTATGTGCTGAACTTCAACTCTTGCAGTTAGAGGGAGAATATGAGGCAGCTCTTGAAAATCTAGGGGGAAAAGCAGAAGGAAACAGACATCCTCAAGGGGAATGAACCATCCTTTGGAGGTGTCTGTCTTCCTCCATTGACTACAGAGGGGTTCTGGTTTTCTAACAGAGGCATCTCACTTAAGTGGGATGAATCTGTGTATAGGTGTTTTCATATTGCTCCTCACAAGGCAGCCTTTGTCTTCGTAGAAGGCTTGCTATACAAATATGTCTAGTTTTTTATTGATTTGAGGGGCTGTCATGGCCATCATGATGATGTGCAGGTGAAAAACTACCCTGAAGTAAAGGGAACAAGGAAAGATAGCCAAGTGATCACAGCAGGAAGACAGGTACATAGATGAGGAACCAATTCACTGCTGTTTCTTCCCATCACCAGGAAAAAAAGTACTAAAACCCTGATGTGAGATCAAACAAACTAAATAATATAAAAAGGGCCCAAATGCAGTGATCATCTAGACATCAAAGGGACTGGTTCTCCAGTCCCCTCGCCTTCTGCAGTGACCTATGCTCAGGCAGGATGAGTGGAGAGTGGGTGGAAACACAACTGCTCTCGCAGGGTAGCCCTGCACATGGCTGTATTCTGCCTCACAAAGTACAGAGCAGTGAACAATCCAGCTCTGTTCTTTCAGCATTACGCTGTTACCTGCCTCCTCTGGCAACACGTCCTCAGCAGTCCTTCATCCTGTGGATTGACATGTGGAGAGCTGCAGTAACCCAACCTTTGGTACCACAGGATCAGATAGTCGAGAGCAGCATAAGCCTAACGTCCTGGGATCTCAGAGGCTGGGTGAATAAAAATTGTATTTTGTGGGGTTAGCTTGTCATAAAAGACATTTCTCCTCAGAGTCTCATGGCAGAGATGCAGAAATTTTGAATATATGTGTAAAGAGTAGAAATCAGAATTGTAGAATACATTTCTTCATACACTCTGAGGTAAGTTTCCATTTGAGCTACAGAGTGGCATTATCTTAAAAGCATTGAGTGTTTGAAATCATACACATGTATGGTTCCTGGAAATAAAGATAGTCTGAACTTGTTTCAAGAATAGGTAACAGATTCGTTGAGGAGTATTGAGATTTATGAATCAAAATGTAGCTGAAGAGAATAATAAAAAACTCTGTAACTACGCAGCCAAATTTCAGACACTGGTTAGATGATCCGAGGATGTTTTTGTCCTGACTTCTAGTGGAGCTGTGAGCACTTGAGCCAGGTCCATGATGCAATCGAAAGGGAAAGCTGGGTGCCCAAGTCACACAGTGGAGAAGCAGCAGGATGCCACCCTACATGTCCATGCTGGGAGCTCAGTCAGGACATAATAGTTCAGGTCCTGAGGCAGTATGTCTGCAGTTATGCAGCAGTGCTTAAACAAACAGTTCCTCTTGTATATCATTTTTCTACAGAGACAGCTCGGGTATACCTGCAGCTCTTGTGGTACCGGATCACTAAAAACCAGTGCCACAAAACTGAAGATCAGCACTGCTTCTTTGCTGGAGAACTGGCAAAAGGAGCAAACTAAGCTCTATTGTCAACACAAGCATTTTGCTTAAATGGCCCTCAGTTTTCACAGCGGTTTGGCTGCAGGCATAAGTTTCTGTATGCCAATGGTGCTCTGTGGGGAGCAAGCTCTGAAGGTCAGAAAAAGAAGAGGAGTCCATAACTTCATGAAATGCAGAAGCACGACCCCTTGCCCAAGTGTCCTAACTTAGCTAGGAGGAAATGCAGAAGAGCAAGAGAGCTGCTTGAACTCCTGTTTTTCAACCTATCTGATGGGTGCTAAAAAAAAACTTAAGTTTTTTTACAAATGTTCTGAAAGCTGGAGTAGCATGGGTGGTTCACCAGAGGAATTTACCAGTCACCAGTACCATTAGACAAGAGATTAATAAGGATTTTACAGAGACAGTGTGAATACTCACTACAGTTGAGTGCAAGGGTCTTTTTACAAATGGGTTACAATGGGTTTTCTCCCCATTCCCTGGCTCTAGGATCTCTGTGCTAAGCAGGCCTGTGAAATCATTGCTGCAACTGGTGCTGGCATTACTGCAGTTATTATTTAATGTGTACATGATTGTACATTCTCCCTTTAAAAGTTTTTGTTGCCAAAGACAAATGTGCTACAGCTTGAGAGTTTGCTTTTGTGAGGTGAATGACTGACACCTAGTGTTTAAAATCTATTCACATGGAAAAAGGGATACATTTACTGAGAAGAGCTTCCAGTTGTTTGAAAGTACCACCCCATCAGCAATGCTCCAAGTAGAGGCCTAAGGTGTCCTAGAAAAGTAGCATTTACAGAGATCACAATATTGGGTTACTAAATCAATAATCACCATGGCCTGATAATCACCATGTTTTCACTTAGTGAAAGTCTGGAGTGTGCTGCCTCTACCCCAAACTTCCCTGTGCCACTACAACTAACCCATAGGTCTACAGGTGGGAGGGAAGTGACCTGCCACTAACCAGTGGGGTGGCCCTGGCATCCCTGTGCTCCTGCAAAGCCCAGCAGTGCCCCAGTTTCTACAGCTGGGAAAATGGTTTCCTCACCACTTTTAGAACAAGTCCATGTGCCAAGGAATATGGCAGGAGACAAACAACATAAATTCCCCAAACAGGTTATCTTAAAGCTTCTTAATTTCAAATTACCAGGACTAACAACCGCTCACCAGCCACAGCCTTTTCCTTTCACATACACTGTCTTCAATTTAATGGAATCCAAATTATATGTTACATATGGGACAGGTATTCTGTTATTTTATTCTTTATTGGTTTTCATGAAGGAATAAATTGAGAGATGTAAGGATGCAAATAATTTACAGTTTTTATATAACCCTGAATACCTCATATTTCACAGACTCTTCAATCAAGCAGAGCAGGATTACAATGCATCAAAGCTGACTACATTCACAATATAATGAATATATGTTACTGTAAATTCTCCTTACCGTGCTGAAAGTGGGCACAATTTTGCTTGTGTCCATCTCTTTCTATTGTTGCCAGATGTTCAAACAGTCCATGGTATATACATCACTATTTCTTTTTATTAAATGTCCAAGAGGGATCAGGGATAAAGGTTTCCCATCTTGTGTGGTTCAAATAAAACATTTTGTTCTATAAAAAAAACCCTGCAATTCAAGATGCTACTGAAATTTTGTAAGTGGATAAAGCCCCTTTCCATACTATCACTGGCAGTCCAGTCTAATAAAGTTTCCCCACATTCACACAGTGAAGATGAACTGGGTGACTTTATGAAGCCACCCAGTTCTGAGGTTTTCTGGGTGTAGATGTTGGCTGAGCAGCATGCTTTGCTTATTTCCTGAAGACAGAAGTCTTACACTTGGTTTCAACACTAGCGGTGAACTAGTGTCTTAGTTGGGAAACACATTATGATGTCTCAGCTGTTCCTCCAACTGCTCTAAAAATATGGCTGTAGTTGATCAGTCGAAAGGCTGACCTAGACCAGTGGTCCATTTTCTCTCTAATAGTGCCAATAGCAGGTGCCCAGAGGAGAAAGTAAAAAGAGGGCAGATGCATTCTCCCTGTGTCTTGCAATTTATGGGTGGGGGACCACATGAGACAGAAAAGCTGACTTTGTATCTAGCAAGTCTTTGATAGATATTTTTTCATGCTTTAGTTCAGTTTCTTTCTGAACCCATGTATGCTTTCAACAAGCAAGCAGCTCTATAGTTTAAAAACTGGAAAAAGGCTTCCCCATATAGTAGCATTTTGCACAAAATGAAGGATGAAATGAGTATCTGGTAGCTATCATGTTCTACAATATTTACATAGTCATTGCATTTCTCATTTTCTCCATTGGTCAAAAAACCAAATGACAGCCAGAAGCCAAAACAAGCTTTAAAGCACAATTATTTTTCATCTGTATGAATGCGAAGTGGCAGCTTGCTGGATCCAAACTAATTTTGTGAGGTAATGAAAACATAATATTGCTGTACGGTCTGGAATACTAATTCTTTCATTCTTTCCCTCTATTTCCATCTCTTCATTCCTTCTTTTTTAACATCTTGCTTTGCCCAGGTATTATGCATGTATTTTTTTATGCTTGTGTGTTTTGGATTTACTGCAGATAGATAAGTGTGACTGTGTTTTTCTAGAAGCTTTTACAAACTTAGAGGATGATAATAGGAAAGCTGAATAAAACTATGGTAGTTTTGACTCAAAGGTGTTGACTGCTTTGCTGGGTCTATGTTACTTCAAGTGTTCTCCTGAACTAAATACCAAGATCATATTCTCTATTTGTCCAATGGTTAAGAGTTTGATCACTTACTAGGTTTCAGGAGAACCAGAAGCATGGTGTCAGGCTTTATATGCAATTAGCATTCAAAGCTGTGACCTGGATTTTTTCTGAGATGATTATCAAAAATATACTGACATAATCTATTCTGATGAGATGCAGTAGTATTACTCTTAGTGTAATGCAGTGCTGTACGAGCTACCAAAGCATTTTTATC
Source organism: Tringa tobata (assembly GCA_033628505.1). NCBI lineage: Eukaryota > Metazoa > Chordata > Aves > Charadriiformes > Scolopacidae > Tringa > Tringa tobata. Next base: position 4,133,924 of record JAHREE010000480.1, read on the forward strand.
TTCTCAATGCCATCATTATCTTTACAGCTACTTTGTAGGGGCCATCTGGTTCTTTTAGATAGAACAAGTTGTACCAGTTAGCTAGCGTTGGTTATTCAAATGACAGCAGATAACGTATATAGCTGTAATGGGGAAATACAGGCAGTATGATAAGAACACAACATGCACTGTACACTTGGCCCTGATGAATATTTTTCCATGCAGACAGCATTTCCTTGACCACGTTCCTTCCACATGCACACACACATACCACACTCACAAGATTTTTATCCATTTGACACATATTGCTTTGGTGAAACTTATAAAGATGTACAATTATGTGTAAATAAGATACTTCCATCCTCCAGCATCTCCACTTGATAGTGAGAAGAATAAAATTGTGAACTCAGAGTTCGGCCTAAATACTGCGTCTCAAGATTCACCGCCCTTGATCTTGATCAAGGCTGTTTCTCATCAAAACTGCTGTTACTGGCTTAATAATGTTGGTCTGAAACATGATAAGATATGAACTGTGACTTTAACTGTGTTGGAAAAATTCTCAAAAGCAAAGGCTACACCTTCCAAGCCATTCTTTGGCTGAAGTATCTCCTTTCACCTGGGTAGGGAGAGCCAGAATAACTATGTCAAGAAAAGCATGTTTTGCCAACGTAGGCATTTGAACTCAGTCTGATCATTCAGGGTCTGACAAGAAAGAGATGGGCATCTCCAGAAGGGACAGTCATCCTGTCTTGGACACCTGTTCTAGATTGAAATGACACGTTTGCTGGAGGTCTTCTCTCAGCATATATCCCAGGGCCCTGGCCAGCTCTGATTAGACACGCAACTTTGAGAAGGCCAAAATTAGGAGAGATGGACCCTGTGCCTCATGAAGGCCAGGTCTTCATGGTAGAGAGGAAGGTGGACTTCTTTAATTATCACAGTGCAGTTAAAGCAGCAGACCTGCCTTGAGTTAAAGCAGTTTGAAAACGTCAGGAATATTTCTCATTAAAAGTAGGTTAGTTGTACAGTAGGTGGCAGCAATGGACAACCTGACCGGCTTTCATGCAGAGTCCCAGGTCTGAGGGTTGTTCTGCTGATACCCTTCATCCTCTTGCAATTACCCTCCTTTCAAAGCAAAGGGAAGGGGCTGTTGTGCCTTCAGAAGCTACAGTAAGGCACACCTGATATCTACATAGTCACTGATGTTCAGGAAGAATCCCAGGCGTTGGATAATACCCTAACCTTAAGTCCCTGTGTGCTATATGTACTTGGAATTGAAAGCATAAAAATAGCTGTCATGATTTACCACAGGGCTTTATGATCCAGACAAAGGGATTTTGGCTCCAGAGCCCTCTGCATACCTGTAAGCAAAGAGGAAGAGCAATCTCTCTTTGTGCAATGTGCTGCCCAGTGTCTCATCAGGTTGTGCCACTTGAAAACCAAAACGTGAAATCTTGTTCACAGCAGCTTCATTCACAGGCAAGATGAAGGCAAGCACTTCATTTACAGGAGCAAGCCAGATAAGCTGAGTAAGATTTTGTATATAATTAAATGTTTATTGCCATACTGAGGGTTGCATAGTTTTGCTTTCAGATATTTATATTTCATCATACATATATTGCACATTAATCCCCTATTGCAGTATAAATCTAGGATAGGTTTAGAATAATATTCTTATTTTAAGGAAAAATTATATTATTTTGTAAACAAATTGGACAAGTTTTTCTCATAAAGGTCCAGGTACAGATTTTTTTATTTAAAAATTTGCACTTTAGGATTAATTTTCCGTTCAACTGATACTATACTATTTCTTTTTATGTGGTATGTCTCTGGAGGTGCCATATACATATGGGCAAATTGTGTTTATTGACAGAAACTGAGGCCGCTTGTAAGAAAAGCAATTTTGATGTAAAAGAATTCTTCTATTTTCAGGTGAAATAGTAAAATTACTTTTATCTGCAGGTTCTCTGTCTTATTTTAAATCCTGGCACTGGTTGTTGGCTTCAAGCGATGCAAGCCAAAACTATATAAAATATATGTATATCAAATATATTTTAAGGAACAATATAATATTCATTGTGGCCTGACTTCTCTATAAGAAGTCTGGATTCCAGATGTGTTTGGCAAATGTGTGGTACTTCCCTACTCAACTTAGCTCACATATGTTCTGATTCTTTCATTATATCAGCTCTATATCCTCACCAAGAAAGGAATATGTAAGTTCATGACACTTGTTTTCTAATTACCTCCTCTAATGATTTTTAACTGAAGCAGTAATTCTTCCCCTCCTTCCTGAGAAAACATGCCTGGACCATGGCTGATGGGATAAACTGCCTTGTCTACACACAAAGACAATAACTGACCATCCAGGAGAAAAATGAGTGTGTTGATTGCAGGTTTTCCCATCTGCACTCAAGACAGAGAAGGAGAGATTTACAGGAGTTGTCATTACTGAAACTTGATTCAGCACCTGACATCTTCCTCCTGAGGATTTGCATGGGCATCAGGCTGACATGCATGGGGGAGGGGGGAGGAAGAGCACTGATGTTCAAAGGTAAGGCCATCCTTACCTTCTGTAAAAAATTCAACACAACAGGAAAGGTAACACTACCTAGTAAAGTTGATTGCTTTTTCCTGAGGTCATGAACTTGATCCTATGGCAAACAAAGTTAATGATAGTCCTTTTATTCTTCAGGCATTTCCAGCTTTCTTAGTTACCAGCTATTCTTAGTATTAAAGAGAAAGAGTGCAGTCTTCATCACTGCTACGAGGAAGAAATTTTACCCAAAAAAAAGCATATTCAGGTGAATCAAAACTCCGCATAGCAGTGTATCTTATAAAATAAATGTTTCAAAAAAGCAGAAACAGAAGGTTTATATCGTCCCCTATAATAATACAAAATATGTTTTTTTAAGTGTAATCAATTACTTACTTCAATAAATATTATTTTGAACATGGAGAAATTTTACCAGAAATAAAAGCAAGAATTTTTTAGGAAGTTTCCAAGCCTTCCAGAAAATTAGGTCCATCATTTAGTTGTATTTCCTGCCTATAAAAAAGTGTACAGAAATATCTTCCTTGCAAAATCAAGGCCCTATAGTCCTTCTTCTGTAGTCAAATAAATGCTATCTCAACTAAGAGTTAAAATAGTCTGCTCTGGTTGTGTACCTCAAAATTAACTGTTATGGCTCACCATCTCATGGAAATGGAAAGAAATTTTTCTTTAGAAGGACAGGGAAAAATAAATAGTAATAGTTGGTCAGTTCTGAACTTTAACTTCTCTGAGTTATACTTATTTAAACAATTACAATACAGCCAAAACCTTTGTTTTCTTTAACTTGTCTAAAGTTTTCTCCTTTTACTAACTTCAAAGGAGTAAGTCCATCGCATGAAAAGACCTTACTTACATCTTCACACCCCACTCTTCCTTAAGGTTGTTGTCTGCTTACACAATGCAGTGCCTCAGAAAATTATATATTTTTTTTAGCTTTAAAGAACTCTTGTGATCTTGTGCTGCTATTTCCAGAAACATTCATTGCTTCCACCATTCCTTATGACCAGTCAGACGTTGGATAGCTTGTATGAGATCTGTATGAACAGCCAGTCTTCAAAGACATTGATTATCAGACAGTACTTGGAAGCTATTGCAGCGTTACGAAACACTAACTCTAATTCCATTTTAACCTGAGTGGACCTCAATATTAGATCATATTGTCTGAGGTGCTGTAATTTTATTCAGCTGAAGATCAGCAGTTGTGAGTTGCAAACTGCAAAGTACTGCTTTGCCTTTGTGATCCAAAGCTCAGTTTAAGAGTTGCACAATGTAAGAGTTCAAAACACTTCAAATTATTGGGCTCAGCAAACTCCAGTATCAGCTGTTCTTAGATCTGTCTGAATATTGTCCACCTCATAGAAAGGTATCTCTTGCATGTAGATTTTAAAAAGTGCATCCTCCCCACCAGTCTTCAAATCCAGATTCATTCAAATATTTCTGTTGCTGAATGTTCTTGTCTCTGTTCTCTTCTGCTATTCCCATAGTAACTTCTGAGTGCATCTCCACTTGCATTGACATTTGTTTCTGTTGAATAAAAGTAACATTATGCACAACATCTGCATTCAATGGTATTGCAAATTCTGGATATTGTTACAAACATGCTACTTATTTGGTGAATCTGGGATTAGTACAAACTGTTTAATCTGTCATGATAAATGGAATACAGAGATCATATGAGTTACTCTCTCAAATTAAAAGTTGTTCATAGGCAAATTTTCTTAGTTGTTCTGAACCTTAATTTTGTTGCTTCTCCCCCTCCAGGCTGATATAACTATGTACCTAACGTCTATGTCAAAGACACAGTCTAGCTTTCAGGGGTCACATTTATTTGTTGGATAAAACAGATTATCTCAGCACCCAGTCTTCTTAACTCTTACAGTGTGTCTAAAGCCAATGTCTCTGCTTTTTTAGGTGCCAGCAATATTTGAGATACTGAAATGTTCCATATGTTTTTTTCAATTTATCTTTCCTAGGAATGCCATCGACACTCAGCCACCTGTTGTAATCATCTAGACACTAATTACACAGCTATGCTAAAGTCTTCCTGTCAAAGGTATATTCAGTGCTTGTAATGGCTTGGGGACAGATATGTCTTCTTTCTCTGTTAGTGATATTAAATATATTTTTTGTGGTGATCATTGATTGCTGTGATTTTTTTTAATTGATATATTGAATACAAAGACCTCTTAAACTGCAATGTATGCAGTTGTAGGTTGGATGGAGATGCAGAATGTAAGGTGATGGTGATGATTTTATCTTTACATTCTGCCTGTCTGTATGTGATGGCCATAAAAAGTATTATTAGTTAATTTGCACACCCTTGATGGTGAAAAGGGTGCCAAAGGATTTTTGCCTAGAAAAGGTGGTAAATATGGCACCTTTTCAGTCTAATTTGGTCAAATAATTTTGGCCAGAAGTGTCATACAATTGACCTCGAATCTTGAGAATAAGAGACTTGGTTTTAATCCAGTTCTGGAGCTCTTGAGCTTTTCTTTTCTGGAAGGGTGACTGTAAAGAAGAGGAGCATGGAAAGCTCTTGGGACCCTGCCCAAGGCTTGTGGAATGAATTCCAGGTACAAGTTCAAAACACTTCTGTCTTCCTGTTTATAATATAATTATACAGCATATGCACATCAATTTTTCCATAAATTTGCCTTTGAGAAGATAAAATAAACAAAACAAAACATCCCACTCCTCTTGCCTCATAATTCAAGTTGTGATTCATTAATTGAGATGGTCCATGGTTTCTGTCAGAGTTTGCAACCATGTAGGTATATTCATACAAAACCCCAAATACAATATTGGAATGCATATATTTTATCCCTGGGAGAGAAGATGGCATAACAGCTCACATTGACAATTGTTAATTACATTGCTGAATGCATGCCTAGAAAAGATTTGATATTGCACTGTAAGTACAGTAATAAAGTAGGACAGAGTAAAATTAATAGAAATCCTGCAGAGGCTCTGAACAAATGTTTTGAGTACATAGGATGGAGAAAACCCTCATTACAGTTTTCTATTTCAATGATGTTTCTGCCCAAAAAAACACCAGAGTTTGAGCACACCTGCACCTTCTCATCATGTGTTCCAGAAGAACCAGGACAGAGGCAATCTTACCAATCTTACCATGACTCCTGGAGTACTTCTTCACCAGAGTTGTAGGGATCTAGAGCGATGCCTGACTAGAGCATTTTTTCCTCTAACTCACACAATGACAAACAGTGATAAGAAGCATTGAATGTGCCAGTCAAGGTGCTCCATTAATGATAGCTATATAAACACTGGAAATATTTATATTCTGTATTGCTCAATTGAATAAAGACTTGCAATTTGCCATGAGATAAGCTACCATCTGAATTTACAGCACATCATCTCTTTCAAAGTAAACACCTCTGTACAGGGTATCCCGCCGTATCCTGCAGTAGATAAACAACTGGGGTTTATGTTTTGTGCATTGAGGATCTTCCTCTTATTTGCCATAAGAATAGAGAAATATTTTATTATATTATTTAAGAATGGAGAATTATCATTAAAGACATTTACAACAACATAGCCTATGACTTGCAGATCTCGACAAAAACCTTCCTTTTGGTAAGCTTCCCACATGCTTATACATGTGAAATCCCATAACTGACTATTCTGTAAGGAGTCACGGTGATTGCTCCTTAAAGCCCATTGAGTGTGGATATGCTCAAACACTTTTTGAGATAATGCTACCCTGAAGGTTTTCTCCATCCTGTCTACTGAGATAATTGTCTTGTAATCTCCACAAGCTTTCTCTTCTCTTTTGGCTTCATTACAAATATTCTCCATACTTTTTTCCCAGTTTGTCTTACAACTGACCTGCAGCTCCAAATATAATATGTACTATTCTGATCACAAGTAGCACCTTACGTGTCAACGTAGCAAAAGAAAAAAGACAGACACACTTTACCTGCTGGCAAGTCTCATCTACAGCTAACCAAGTTTTGATATTATCTGAAGGATGTGGAACAGGCATGGTTATAACTTCCAGGCATCTATACCTACAAGAGAGTGATACAGACACGCAACTCTTAAATGTCTGCAGGAACAGATTGTTCAATAATACTTTGTGATACATATGCTAATTAGACAGGTATCTACCATTTCTAAAGCCATTCTACCCTTTTTTGTTTCACTGCAGACATTTTTCTCAGCATTTTTCCCAGCTCTTCTGCAGCCTGACTGGTTTTTAGTGGGCAGAACTGAATTGCTCTCTTGAGGCCAGTCACTTCTTATTGTTTGACCAGAATATTGTTTTACGTTTAGATGCAGATGGCTTTCAGCTACATGCTTTGTTTGCCTTAAGTCTTTGTTTACTTAAATAAGATAGAGACCACCATATCCTCTTTAATCTTAATTGACAATCATATTTAGTCATTAATTAAATAATCCTATCCTGAACAATTTTTTTTTCAGTTTGAGAAAGCCCTCTCAGGCATGTTGATAGGAAAACTATGTAGCCAGGCAGAAAAATAGTGGCATGAATGCCTTTGGCTGCATTAAATATTGGTGGGTGTAGAAACACTACTATGTGCTGTACTAATAGTACAGTAAAAGAAATTCCTTCCATTAGGTTGACTTTCACATTTGTAAACTGTCCATCTTAGAGTAAAAGACTACTCTGAGTAATACCCACAGATTATGAAATTAAATTAGGGCATGTGGCAAATGCAATTCATTCTTGGCATGATTAATATCAGTGGCCCTGAATGCAGAACCCACAAAAGCATGGGGCAAAGTCACACTGAGAGTGGAGAGGCAGAAGTCAAAGGTGAAAAAAGTGTCATTTATAGCGGCAGAGAGACAGCCGAGAGTAGGGTATGACCCTGGAGCTCCAGAGACGGTGATGGGAACTGTGAGATGACACTCTTTTCTTAGAACAATAGTTGGAAATGCACAATGAATTGCTTCTTGTAAACAAAACTTATCTGAGAAGATCTGTCTTTGACTCTAATCCGTTGTATTGTTTGCTTACTCTCACCTCCACCTTTCTTCTTCCCTGACCTCTGTTCCACCAGAAATTTATGATACCTTTCAGAAATGTACATTACCTTCTACAAGCATATATCACCAAACCTCCAAGGAAAATCAGGAGGCAAAACAACGTGAGGCTTAGCAGCATGACATCCACAGTTTTTTCTTAAAAAGAAAAAGGAAAAAAACGTTGTTAATAATGTGGAAAAAAGTACTTCATAAATGGATGAATTAGATATTAAATCATAAATATTGCACTATTCCTGAACTGCTACAGATTTAAAGAAACATTTCCTGGAGCTTTTTTAGGGGAAACAGGGGCTTCTGATTTCAACACTGTTCCTTCCTCTTCCTTTTAGCCCTCAGCCTTGCTGCTGCCCCAATCCAGCACTTTCCGGGGCTCCAGTACACTCCATTCTCTCCTTTCCCTGGATTTCTGCCTTCATATGCTGGGCATGGCCTGTCCTGCCACCGGATATTTCCATCCAGCTTTGATTCCTCTGGATATCAACCCCTCTGTCCGTCTGCTATTGACACATCTCTGCTGCCCTAGCTGCTTCTGGACTCTTGCTGTTGCCACCTCCCATCTCCATGCACCATGAACACCTGCCGCTGCCTCCTCACCCCTTCACAGCTGTACCTGGTTTAAGGCAAAATGAAATTAAAAGTTTTTGTCAAATAAAATATTATTTTTGACTCAAGAAGAGACATTTGGTTTTCATTATATTTACCCTTTTTATCCCTGTTAGGCATAGTCCTAAAGAAATGCCAGCAAACATTCTGAAATATGTATTTATAGTGTTCAACAAAGACTACTATTCTATACCTTGCATTCCTTCCTCCAAAATAGTCTTTGACTGACTCAAAAATGTTTTTTTGGTAAATGTTGTTTGTTTGTTTAATGCCTAGCTTTAGAACCACAACTAGTTTGGATCACTTTGATCTAAGTACTTTGAAGAAAAACAGGAACAGCTCTTAAAATGTTAATAGTCCAAGGCCAGTTAAACAATAGTTTTAGGACTAATCTAGACCAAATTAAAAAAATAAAAGAACTGAACAGGCGTTCATATTTTGAACCCATCTGTAGTTTAAACCAAGGATATTATGAATTTCCACAAATTTAATGTGAAATCAATAAAAAATTCACAAACCTCTGATAAGAACTGTGCATAAGAATAACTAATAATTAAGAAGAACTAATGTTCTACTAAAATAAGAAGCTATTCTTTATTCACTTTAGGATGAAAAGGGAGTTTTTACCATCTTGTCTTTTGAGATGAGGGCTTAGAAAACATATTCTGAACAATTTCTGGGCTGTGTAGTAGAAGTTCTTTTGTTTGAGGTAATTGTTTTGGATCATTCCACTAACCCTGTATCATGTACACACCCGAGAGAAGAGGAAGCAGTGGTCTTTACATCAGCCAAACCACAAAGAGGTTTGCGTCTCTTGCTTTCTTACCTCATGCATTTTGGAAAGGAGGAAGAAAAAAGAAGCATATATATTCTTTTGGGTAGACCATTTTATGGTGGGGTTTTTTTCACATGCAAATGCTCAAACTTAGTCACAAATAACATTACTTTGAAACCAAAACAAGTGGCTAAGTTTGCAAAAATACAGAACACCTCTGAATTACTACTAACTTCAAAGCGATCTGTGAATGCTCAGCAGCTCTAAAAATTAGACCAATTATTTCAGGTTTCTATATATGAAAAAAGCTGATCAAACATTTCTTTTTCAGCAGAAAGTTTCTATACTAAATAGCTCAGTTCAGTTTAAATTGTGGTTATTTTTCAAGGGCATATGCTAATTCCAATGGAAAATGAATGTGTTTCCCATGAGAAAATTAACAAATTCTTTTCATGTCAAAGGAACATTTCAGAACAAATATTTTAGTTATGTTTTGAATTATGTTATTTCATTTTGATGTTTCAGCTTTTTTAAATGGAGGCTGAAATGCCTCTTTAAAATGTGTTCTTAAAGAAATGTAGCACATTTCATGGATGAAGCATTGGAATGTTATGCAGAAGCAAACAAAAAGCAGGTCATTGCATGCTCCTTCAAGGCTTTCAGCAGAATATTTGACACATTCCAAAATAAAAAAAAAATGAATGGATGTTTTTCCTTTCAAGTTATTCCACAGAAAGGTTCAATTTTTTCAGTTCACTGTGTCTATAAAATTAGGTACCTGACTTTCATGGACTTGCCATGAGTGATACTACTAATAACAGGGTTTTTTTAATCTAGGCAATATTAGAACACTGTCCACTTATGTATGTTCCCAAAGTAAAACGGGCAGAGAACTTTCTCTAGTCATCAAAAGAGCTGTTTAAAGAGGTTTGCCTGAGCATGTGACCCCTGGATGTAATATACTCATTGATTCCTTTTATAAAGACCACTGATCCTCTCCAAGTACAGGCAGCAAGACGGGAAATTGCCACATCACATGAACTTGTGTGCATGTGCAGTGTGTTCCAGGGGAAAATCAACATGCTGCACTGAACACATGCAGATATTATAGCTTATATGCAATGGTGGTCTTGCCTACCATAAACTTTTCTGAAGCGTAGGAAACATGCTGTCATTGTTCGGCCTCAACAACAGCTGCAGCAGAAGCTGGGAAAGCAGCGGTGTTGAAAACTGTTGGCAGGAGAGTTGCAGCTGCTGAGAGGAAGGTTGGTAGGCTGGAACCAGGACGGGTGACTGTTCAACTCCATTTCCTTCTTCTGGTGAGGGGCTGGCAGGGAGTGATTAAATCTACATTCCCCCACCAGGGAAAGTCCTTCTAATTTCCCTTCCCTCCGCGGCTATACATCAGATGTGTCTGACCTGACATGAGGCAGACCCCTCTGCTGGCCATGCTACGCTCCTAGGCTCTCTCTGACTTCAGTGAGAAGAAAGAAGCATCTCCAAAGGGCAACTCAAGTCTCTGATGGCCTGAAATGTGTTCTCTCCTTCACCACAGTGAGTGTGTGGAGCAACTAGGTTTCTCCCTCCAAGCATTTCATAAGAGTGATGTTTTTGAAATGAAATGAATGAATCTGGGCCAAGAAAGGTGGCAGCCGAGAGATACCAACAGACCTGTGGGATGTGGTGAGGCATCTGACAAAGTAGGCAGGCAATGTCCTATAAAACCTATAAATGAATTTACACTCAATCCATTGCAAAAATAATAATTTCTGGCCTTGTATTTCCTGTATCCAGAAAAATACGTACCTGAATCTCAATAAATCAAAAAGACATATTCCAAAATACAGTCTTTTGCATTAAATAAAGATATTTATCTTGTTTTGTTTTATTACCAATAGTATTGCACTTGTTTTTGCATGTCAATGTAGAGACAAGTCTATGCTCCAGTTTCTCTCCATAAATATAGCCTCATTACATTATACTGCTAAATGGATATACTACTAAATGTGCCAGAGCACATATATTTAAATGAGAGGTAAACCATTTCCTACCTCTGTCAGATAAGAAATTATTCTCGTGTTGTAGTGAAAGAAATGTTAGACTTAGTCCTTAAGGACTATGTGATTTGATGAATTTGTAGAGATGCTTGGGCTGCCCACTGCAGGGCAGGCTGGAGAGTGTTGTGAGCTTTTCAGCTGCTTACTATTACTATTTTCTAAAGGCTGTCAAGAGTCAGCTGTAATTTACCCCAGGAGAACAGCCCTGTGCTAGAGTGCCTTAGGACCAAGGAAGTACAACTCTCGACCAAGGACTGTCTTTCCCTACAGCACCTAGAACTGTGTGAGCCTGGTGTGTGCCATGGACCTCTAAGTACTATTACAGTGGAATAATACAGCAAGGATATAAAACAGGCGCAATAATGAAGTAAATACACTGAATGGTAATAACATATGATAACGGTTATGAATAGCAAATATGTGATAACTTACCATTGTGAATAAACACCGGTTCACTCCATTCACTCCAAATCTTGTTTCTTATGCATACCTCTTTCTTTACCCTCACTTGTACTGCACATTTTTTTGCTGGTTTATGAAACGGAGACTCATATTTCTCTGCAGTGACATCTACAATCTATCAAGATAGGTTTAGGGGGTTATTTTAGGTGATTTCACATTGCAGTTCAAACAGCTATAAATCCAGGGATGTCAAATGCTATTCTTTACATCTCTAACCTAGTAGGAAGAGACTTTCAGAACAAGCATTTTTATCCAAACACAATCTGACTTTTACCTGGTATGTGTTAAAACTCAGGACTGAAAAGGAAGGAGAGCCTAGGATTGCTAGGATGGAAGGAGGTACCCGCTACAGTAGGACAGTAAGATTTTGAAAACACTGATTTGCCTTTCATTTCTTATCACATCAAGAGTAGGATGAGTACAGTAACTATGGAACTTCTAGTTTCAAGGTTGTGGTATGGGTAGTGCACTATACTTGCTTGGTTGGTAAAATAAAATCCTGCATTTTTCAGCTGACTGGTGGTGAGGGATGCCCACTATTTTAGTGACTATCTCAAAACATCTTTAATTATGCCTATAAAAGAAAGCATGTCACTTCAAAAGATGAAGCCAACACAAGGAGTGTCAGAATTTAAATCATTCATTCCTTTTCAAAACTGAAGCAAAGTGTTATAATTAGAAAATGCCAAGAATTGAAGTAGGTAGGGAAAAAAAGGAAGAAAGCAGGAGAGGAAACTCCTGCTTCTAAAAATTAAAAATAATGTTAGGATGTTGAAAAGAAGTATAAAGTATGCATCTTGGACACAGAGGGGTCCAGAATCTTTGCATCTTTGGTGAATCTATAGTATATAGATTAGTACTATAAGGCCAACTTTAAGAAAAGGTGACCTCCTGCTCTTCTCATACTGACTGGTGCAGTGTGGGTTTGACCCTGTGTACCGTGGCATTTTTTTCTCTTTCTTCACACCATTTAAGATCTTTCCAGACCTGGTGGCAAAAATAGGTCCAAACGTTTACATGCTAAGTTTTTCAAAACTAGGAAGTGGAAATGCTCTTGGGCTTTCAAAAGCACACTGAAGTGACTGCAAGGGTTAAGTGCTAACTAAATGCTGTTCCTGAAAATTTCTTCTTAAGGAGCAAATAAAAAGCTTATGTCTATGATGACAGGACTGAAAGTTTTTTTGTAAAATTACATACTTGCAATTACTGCTGGAACTTGCAGTCACATCTATCCAGAGCATCTGTGAAGGATGTTTATCTAATCCATTGTTTGTAACTCTATACAGAGCCATCCCCAAGCGACCTCAGAAACCTGTTCCCATGCTGGGCTTTCCTTGGAATTAGGACACTTTTCCTAACTTTTAGCCTATGTTTTCCTTGCTTCGAATGAAGCCAGTCACTTTTTATCCTACTCACAAGTTGTCATGGATAAGTATGATCCCTATGCTCTTTTATTTACTAGAAGATTAAAAGATTAACACAAGTTAAACTCCTTTACTCTAGATTATGACCCTCAGTTTTCGGTTCCTAGGGCACGTTTTCACAATTTATGTTCATTTTAATAATTCACATTTATGTTCTCTGAACTTTTTTTCAGCATATTTATATTTTGTGGTGGTACCCAAAGCACAGTTTGAAACTTCAGGTGAAATTTAATAACTAGAAGGGCAAATTGGTCACAATCCACATGTGACATGTGACATGCCTGTCATATATACGTGAATAATATTTGACCTTTGGGTAATAACATGGAAAGATTGACTCAGTTTGTGGTTCAGTGTAATCCTCAGACCTTTTTTGTTCTGTATTGCTGCCTACACATGAATTCCTTATTTTGTGTTTGTACATTTGACCTGTACTTCTCAGTCATAGGATTTTCCTTATTACTGAATTTTGGCTCGTTGATTTCAGACTTACCCAACATTTCTAATTCTAGTCTTGTTCCCCATAGTACATGCCAACCCTTCCTAGGTTCCTGTCCTCTACACACTTAACTCCCTATTTTCAAGCTTTATCAATCTGCATCACAGTGTTGTTTATGCTCATAAGTATTCAGCAGGTCATCTCTTCAGGTATTCAGTATAAATAAATATAGACTCATCTATTTTAATCATTATACTCTTACCTGTTCTTTAACAAACATCTACAAGCCTACTCAGGGACTCCCTAATACCTCAACTCATTAAGTCTTTGACCAGGAAACAGACCCTTGGGCTTGCTCCATTCTTCTCCCTCCTGTGTCTCCTGTAATACTGCTGCAGTTTTCTTCTTTAACTTTGCACAGATCCCCTCATCTTTTTTGCTCCTTGGCTAGGTAACCACAGTTTTAGCCATTACCAACTGACACTGATTCTCCTCAACTCTACCTTAAAGTCCCCTCATTTATCTCGTACCCTCATATGTCTTTTTTTCGCTTGCTATTGCAGCTGCCTCTCTCCTGTATTCCCAAACCACCCCAGCTGTGGAAAAAAAGGAGCCATGATTTTCCACTGCTGTGTTTAGTCACTCTCATGCCCAAATGACTTCGCTTTGTTTTCCTCTCCCATGTTTACATCCTGCAGATGTGTACAAAGCAGAGAAGCAGTTGTACAAGTCAAGGAAAATGAAAGAGGTTTATTCCATTCAAGTAAGGATGCTGAACTATTTCATGTATTTGACATTTCCTTCCAGAGACTGGAAGGCGTTAGGAAGTTGGAAACCAGGCTTGCAATGGCCACATGAAGACCGTGGATTGCAGGATCTCCCTCTCACCTCGGGCACATCCCAGTCCTACAGAGGGAAGGGACCCCTTACTCCCAGCTCTTCACACTGCCTCCACCCTTGTTCTGAGTCTTGAAACAGGAAACAAAACTGTGTGCATGGGCAGGAAGGGATCAGACACATGGTCCAGCATGTGTCTCAACAGGATACCAAGGAACCAGCATGAACATCCTTGCTCAGTCTGCTTGCAGCCTTTAGTGATTAGGAGTTTTGTGAATGGACAGGGACAAGCCCTGAGACGTTTCTGGCAGGGGTTTTGAAGTACTAGACTTCGGAATGGTTAAGGGGATGATAACTATTGGCAGAAGTGGGCTAGAAGGAGGTTACCCATGTTTCTTCTAGAAAAATGCAAAGAGAACCGGGAAGCTTTGGCATGTCCATGTACAGACCTGAGCTCCTTTTCCACATGCTGCAATGAGGAAATGTGGGAAAAGCCAGCCCTATTCTGGAAACTACCTATCAGTGTTAGCACTGCACCTGAATTAATAAACCCTGCTGTAATTTATGAAGATAACATTATGTGATCAATAACGTGTCTACCTCACTGCACTTCTTTTTTCTGCCGTGTCTAACAAAGTGTGCATGCACATCAATTTAGTCATGCGTTCTCTCAGCCTTAAATTGTCTCTTAAATGTTTGCAGTCAGCTTACATAGGACTTTTATTGTTAGAGTACTGTGTGCTGACTGAGATGTCTGTTAGCTAAGTTTTGGGTTCTTTAAGAAACACACAGCATCAAAGGCAGCTTGGATGAAACCACCAAAGATTCAGAAAATTCACATTCCAATATGCATCTGAATTTCATACCTATTGTATTCTGAATTAAGTTTTCTACATTAAACCTCTAAGCATTTATTTCCAGGCAATTTAAAAATGCCACCTAGTAATACCAAGTGGCATTTAGTCACCATAAACTATAACATTGTTCTATTTCTTACTAGTAGGACTAAGAGAAGCTTCTGATACATCATGAAAGATTTTAAAATATATAATTTAATATATAAGGTATGCAAACAACAGGGGTGATTCTTTAATGATGTATGTAGATATAGCAACAATAACGCAATTTTTTTTCTTTAAAAATGTTGTCAAAGTATCTGCTAAATTTTTCTTCTTATCAATATGGAAAAAAAGTCAATAATTGTGCTAATGTACAATTCAAATTCAAGCTGAAAAGAAAAAACAATACGCAGTCCATTTGAATGCAAACATGACTCTGAAAAACTGCATTAAATGTGTTGATTTTCCATTTTTGACCAGAAAGACAAGAAAAGTTGGATTCTTCATGAAAGACTTTGAGATTTCTTTAAAGTTTGTTTGAGTTTTAATTCTGTTATATTCAAGGGATGCCTAGTTTTTATGAAAGATATGCTATACAGATTGAGTGTATTACCAGAAGCCTGATTACCTTACGATCTGTTATTTTCACTTGATACAAAAAGCACTTGCTATTTGCAGAACCAATAGTAGGCGGGGGTTTCCAGTGAATTTTAATACTTCTGTTTTCAAGGGAAACAGAGACGTTGATCGGCGGGTTCAGTTTCTCTGAAAAAAAGAGCACAGGGAGACCTTCTGTACCTCATGCGCTTTCTCATATTTATGCTGATGTAAAGCAAAAATGTTAGTGCGTTAGTCTCTGAAATACACAGCTGACTATTTTTTGGAGATTGTCAGGCCCAAAGAAGGCATTCAGTGAGTGACACATTTTCTTTAAAAGTGCTGCTGACTAACCGGCATCCATTTCTCTCTCAAAATAAAACAAGCAAGGTCTTTTTTTTTTTTTTTGCATATCTTTCCAGGAAAGGTAACGAGGGTGGGTAGGAGGAGCAGGCCCTTTGACTTCACCCTTCAGAGTCCGGGTGGGTGTTGAAGAGACCTCCAAGCTGCTACAGGCTCCCTGCCATGTCAGGTTATTTCCACTGTGTCTTGTGAGATACCTCAAGTCTGCCCATGAACCTGGTAGTGTAACTTGGAAAGAAATGGAACTTCATTGAAGTTGAACCCTTCACTGAAGGGCTACCATCAGAGTACCGATTCCTGGAAGGTCTTATACAATATATGTTTTCTACACACCCGTTAGAAATCTTTCTATGTCTTTTGTAAGTGAGCCAGTGAGCACTTGCTACAGAGGAAGCAAGATGTGCTTAAGAGATGTAAGCAAACAAAAAATATTCTTCCCTCCACTGTGCTCCAGTTGCAAAGTGCAAGGAGTGTGATGGCAATGTTTTTTTTTTCAGGGAGGGATAGAGTACAGGGCTAGAAGCAAGGAACATTTAAGTTCCCAGGATTTTAATATTTAGTTTAGATAAGCAAGTCTACAGCTTCTCAGGAAAATCTGATTTTCTTGAAAATGTTTTATTTTGCTAAACCAGAACATCTTGCTTATCGCTGGTTCTGATTGCAGTATAAAACTTTGGGCAAAGCCAGTAATTCCTATAGCAACACAGAATAAAGGACATCTACCTCAGAATAAATATTCATACTTTTGAATTACTTTCTTGCTATCCCTTGAGTTATGACTGATTCCCATGTTACAGGTCTGGAATATGATCAACATGTTGATAATTTAAAAGGTATTTGAATCTGCAGACTGTACTAGAACCCAGGTGAATTTCTTACCCATGAGATTAATTAACTTTCCAGAGGAGTAAGGAAAAGTAATTTTATATGACCATTCAAAACTAATGATAATTAAAAGTAACCGTCAAAGTATTTTTAACTGAAAAAATGATATAATAAATAAACAGAAATGTTAGTAATATTTGAGAACATTCATATTCTTAAATTCATTTATGAATGAGACTTATGTCTATTTATGTTCTTTTTTTAATCACATATTCTTCAACACTATAAAATAAAAGGAAAGAACAGGAAAGAGAAAAACTGGAGAAAAGAAGAATATAATGCTTTTCAAATTGTATTTTCTCACACTAGCTTATCAATTTTTTGAAATACCAGTTATAGATAAACAAAGATATTACATCAGAGAAAAAAAAATAAAAACCTTTGAGCAATAATCCATTTTGTTTAATATTTATGCAAAATTCCCAGAGACATGAGTGCCTAAAAATTTTGAATTAATATTCTGACTTTTTCACACTTCCCTCTTTCTATTCTTTGCTTTCTGGACCAATGAAATAACCAATAAATGAACAGACAAAACTTACCTATTGTCTGAGGTGTCAAAGCTTTGTAATAAGATAGCCCTCCTGAATTACGTCTCAGATCTCTTATAGTTATGTTTAAATTGATTTTTTTTGATGGTTGGAAATATATTTCTTTCATATGGCATCCAATATTTTTCTTCCTTGCATTTTTTATATATTGCTGGCATTCAAAATCTTTTCCTACATGTCTGTGAGAAGGAAATATGAGTCTTGTAAATCAAGGACTTAGGTACAAAAGCATAGTTTTATACTTATTTTGCACAAGAGCATTACCTGTATGAAAAAAAGATCTGAATATCTTCAGGAGCTTCTGCTTTAATAAGCCAGGTGCAATTGAAAAAAGAAATATTATATATGATGCACGAAAAATTCTGAATATATACTGCAATAAAGAAAGGGGGAAAAAGAGTGAGTGATGTTTATTTTCATGGATTTTTTAATACCAACATGATGGCCTTTACAAATCCATTTTGTGGGCTTATTTCTAGAAGCATGAATAAGTGGTAGGTGAGAGCAAGTGGGTCTTCTGACTTTTTGGACAATTCCAACTGAGAGGCACACCACCACCAAAAGACTTACTAACCCACTTAATGGACAAAATGTCTGAAGCAGTAGTTGAAAAGCTCTGCTCTTTTAAGATTTCCTGAAACCAGGTGATATAGAAGGCAATCTTCAAGAGACATGAGTTACTGGGGAAAACAGAGAGAGTAATCGAGTGGTTCTGACATCTTGCTTAGCAGAGCTGGAATTTTCTGAATCTAAACATGTCTAATAAAGGAAATAATTCTCCAATATTCCAAGATGCTATGTGTCATCTTAACAATTGTGCCAAAAAAAAGTAGCATAAGATAAGAATGAGCTTTCAGAAGTCATATGTCTCTAAGTAAGACAGAACATTGTCATGAACGCTTGGATGTCTTAACAACATGTAAAAATAGCTAACCTGGAGGTGCCTTGTAAGTTAATTCTGTCCAGTCACTCTCCTTAATTACATCTTCTGTTTCTTTTGTGAAAAGTTGTGTTTTAACTTTAGCATTAAAACCAGAGTGTAACTCAAGAGGTATTACTTTTTTCTTTTCATGCAGTCTTTCCTAGGAGGACGAAGAAGGAATTGCATGATGGTAGATGGTACTAAGTATCGAAAGGGAAATTATGCAAATTCATCTACTGAATGAAGTAATACCTGATTTCACTTTAAACTACGTGTAACCATTGAACGACTTACTTTCCTTTCATGAGCGGTATTGAAGAATTTATAACGCAAAATATACTTCACAGTGTACTTCTCAGTTTCTTCTTTTGTCAGGTTATTGTTCCAGGACAAGATAACTCTTGACTTATGCTTGGTAATCCACAAAACATTATGTGCTCCAAGACCATCTGCAATTACAAATTACATAGAGGAAGAAAGGGCCCACCACCGTGTATGTAAAAGATTTGGCTCTCAGTAAGGCTTGCATACCCAGGAGCAGGTCATTGCTGAGCTCTGTTGGATATGACTCAATTTAGCAGCGAGATTCATGTTTACCTATCTGCAGCTCTCAAAATGCTGGGCTATTCACTTTTATGTGTCTTGGACACCTCTGCTAGCACAGGTCTCTGTTTCTCTCTATGAGCTGTAGAAAGTGCCTTGACAGTAAGTTAAGGTTAGACAGCAGAGGGCTGGAGGACCTCTCCTGTGAAGACAGGCTGAGAGAGTTGGGATTGTTCAGCCTGGAGAAAAGAAGGCTCCAGGGAGACCTTAGTGAGGCCTTTCAGTACTTAAAGAGGGCTTGTAAGAAAGATGAGAACAGAATTTTTTAGCGGGGCCTGTTGCAACAGGACAAGGGGTAATGGTTTTAAACTAAAAGAGGGAAGATTTAGCCCAGATATAAGGAAGACTTGCTTTTTTTATGCTGAAGGTGGTGAAACAATGGCACAGGTTGCCCAGGGAGGTGGTAGATGCCCCATCCCTGGAAACATTCTAGGGGTTGGACACGTCACTGAGCAACCTGATCTAGTTGAAGATGTCCCTGCTCATTGCAGGGGATTTGGACTACATGACCTTTAAAGGTCACTTACAACCCAAACTATTCTATGATTCTATGATCTGGGATGTCTAGCATAGGATGAACTGTTAGAAAATATTTTACTTACCTGCTACATCTGGTTGTCCACTTGCCAGGCTAGTGGAAAATGGTGTGTTATGCTGGAAAAAAGTTACCATCAGCATGACAGGAGCAACTGTAATACGTGCCATAGCAAATGCTTTGGGACACAGATCTGCAGAAATTGAGACTCTTTAGTTCCAAGTTCGGTTGAAAAAGCACTTAGAACATGATGTTTTCATTTTGTATCTGTGAAATAATACAAAACATCCACTTAACCACTTAAGTGTTGTCTGAAGTATAAGAAATAAATATGAAATTACATATGTTTAATGGGTCTTGTTGATCAGTGCCTTCTATTCCCAGAATGTTTGTACCTAAGCACACTCTTTAACGGGGTGCCAGGGCCAAAGAGAACAGATATGCCATGCTGCCAGCTGGTTTTGAATCACAGTGCTGCTTAGATTGCAAGGCAAGACCACAGATATGACACTACTGATCCTCAAACCTAGACGACAGAAATGATACTTACAGACACTGAAAGCAGACCGTTTGGGTCGGAGCCACCTGGCATAACTTTGACTAGATACAAAACCAGCAGCTGTGACTGTTATGAGTTAGCCAGCCTCTAGTGGCAGTAGAGCAACTGTCTCTTCTAGCCGTGATTCATGTTACCTAGTTTAGATATCTGCTTTAGAAGGGTATGAACTGTAACTGTCTGAGAAAAGCTGAATCTTGCCATTTGCAGAAGTGACTATCAGCAAGTGTATATCAGGTATTTGCTAAATTTGAGATACAGTGAGAAGAAAGATTCTTTCTGGTGAAAGTTGGTTTTAAAAAGACAGGATTGCTGTTTGATGGCTGAGTGTTCATTCAATGATTGCTTTAATGTAAAACAACCTCTGAAGACATACCAGTTCTTCACAGAATTAATAAGTCTCTGTGTTCGGGGTCTTTCACTCACAGGCTAACTGATTTATCTTGACTCTGTTTTCCATACTAAAATTCTCATACACGCTCTATGTTATCCGTGGATCAGCAAAAGGACCCCTGGAGCCATATCAAGATATTCACAGTACATTGACTGACAAGAGGCATTTGTCATTTAAAGGAAAATGTGTGAACATTCAGCACATCAAAAAGTCTGCAATGAGGTTACCTGGAAAAAAAAAATATACACATACACTTTGATTTATAATGCTATTTTAGTATAATGCAGTGAACAAGAGGTCATTTAATGAATGTTGTCATTGTTTCTGAAGTACTGTGAAAAATCATAACAAGATGCTTTCAGGCAAAGATTCCCCCATCTTGTTCATTCTGGTACTGATCTCAGCTGTGGCAGCAGCAGCAGCAACTGTAGTGTGTGTGCCACACCACAGTGATTAAATTCTGCTTAGCGTGCCCAGGAAAGGAGTCAGTTCTAATTGCCTGGAGAGGGAAGGACTGAGCTGTTCTCACTCTCACTTCTCGTTAATGGTGTCCCTGGAATGGTAGGGTGTGTGGCAAAAGTCAGGGAAAACATAAAATGAAAACAAGGCTTTTTCAAGGGTTTATAATTCAACATGCAGTGGCTGTAAAGGGCTCGTCTATTCTCATGAGGTGGAACAATCAAAAATATTACTAGGAACATGTATATACTTTATTTAAATTTGGAGAAAGGGAAGAAAATGAGGATGGAGAAAACTAAGTATGTTAAAATATTTGTGGCTGTTAGTAACGTGGCTACTTTTGTGGAAACACAAGTCAAAAGGGGACCTGAAACAAGAAAAGGAACAAAATAAATCTTAAAGGAGCAGCAACTTTTGGTGCTAGAAACGACAATAGAAATCACCTGTGAGGTAATACAGATGCGTTCAGTCAGAGAAAGGAAACATAGAGACAGAGAAGCAGGAATTTTAAAGTAAGTCTGAATAAACTTAGAAAAAAACCAACTGGCTTGAGTCAAAAAAGGCATTTCAGGAGATGCCTTTTTCCTGTCATCAGGATCATTGCTATTTCCTGGAGGTGACCTCTTCCTAGGAGTACCTTTCATACAGCACTGAAAGACACTTAGCTACTCAATGTGCAATGGACTCCCGCACCTTGCTCCCACGGGTACTGCCATGGCAGGTGGTGTCAGCAGGGTGAAAATAGGACTAGACAAATTAGTGGAAAGCAGATCTATGAAAAGCTACTAAAAAATCTTAGAGAGGGATGTACCCTCTAACAACCCTAATTCAGCAGCTGTTAGATGCTGGGGGAGTACTTGGAGAATGGGATGCAGGAGGTGGCCAAAGTTGTGGATGATATCTAAGTAGCACCTCCTATTGCCGCTGCTGCAGACAGAACAGCAGATGGACCCCTGGGCTGACCCCATAGGGTATTTCTTATGTCTATATGCAATGAATTGGTCCACAGAAAACAGCAAATCGAAAGCACGGCCACATAAGGATGCCCAAGGTGATCAGGAGGGAATGAAAAGCCATCCATACATAAAAGGCTTTTGATCCACAACTCGTCAAAGAACGCTTATTTCCATAAGCCAGCATACCTGAGCAGAAAGACATGAGATTTCTTCTCAAACATATGTAGACAGGACTGAGTGTTTCTAGTCAGCCAATGCCACTTGTTTGCTGCCCAGCAATGTCTGGTTTAATGGATTGCTGGAGTAAGAGAAAGGGGAGGTAACATAAGGGAGCTGCCAGCCCATACACCACAACAGCTGCAGAGATTGTAAGGGCTTGTGCAAAACCCACCTGGTGAATCTGGGAAGTAGAGAGTCAGGACAAGAAAATGAAAGCAATGAAACAAATCTTCACAAAACTTAGAATAGTTACTTTGAGTGTGGGGAAAATGAACCATTTAATTTCAAAAATTTTAGAGACCTGAGAGTTTCCTAAAGTGTAGATCTGTTCACTATCCATGTGTCTGAATAAAGACATTTTTCAAAAGTTTGTGGGACTCATTATTATGTCTTCCTAAATACAAAAGTTAACATTTTAAGAAACAGCATTTTTAAAATATTTTCATTGAAAAAAATTTTTCCAAAAAGACAATTTAAAGTGCTCTTGAAAAATATATTTTGCCTAGAGAGTAAATTCAGTCATTAAGCAATGAAACATTTCATATGTGGCTCTAATGCACAGTTTTAAGAAGGAAAATCACTACCTAAAATTTATACTTCATTTAAGGCTGTTGATTCATATTTTTCAAAGCTCCCATATTTGATAGTACACAATGTTGAAATTGATAAAGGAGTAATGAAATAAACAATATAGGTCAAAGACATTTTAAAGGGCTGGGTAGCTGAAGAGTCAAAACACCAGTACCATTTACATTCTTTTTTCAAAACTTACCTTCTAAATGTGTTTAAATCCTGGATAGCAATGCATCGTTTGGGTTGAGAAGCAGGAGACGCCAGTATTGGAGAATGTCTTGTTTTAAAACTATAATGAGAAATTGGTTCAAGAGACTTCCCTTTTCACCCCCACAGAAAAGCCAGTTACCGCTGCTACTTCCCACTATGGGATGAAAGCTCAACTCTGAATACGCAAATACTAACTGGAACCTTACCCAAGTTCTTTGAAATACCTTGAAAGAGGTGCACCTCTGGATGACTAAGTCAGTGGTCACAGCTGTTACTATTTTTCCTCTTTGCGCACGAAAGAGAATGATTTCAAAACTTTTTACGTATGGTAATGAGCTTGCATCTTTTAAGGAAAATTGAGATTATACAAGAAATTAAATCACATAGTGCAAATGGTGGCTATGAAATTAAAACCTCAGAAAGATGATACCATACTTGTGATTTTTCTGTTTTTTTCAGTGGCTAATAAGCATCTTTCACTGCACACCAATTTAAAAAAAAAAAAAAACAAAAAAAAACAGATAACCAAAAATCCCGGCACTAATGGAGGAAAAAACCCAAATAAATCTTGCGTTTTGAACAAGGTGTTACTGTCTGCTTTACTCTCCATATCTGAAGCTTTGCCCAGCCTAGCCTCTAAAATTGTCCTATTTTTACCTGGTTTATTTTGTAAATGAGTTAAGTTTGCAGTTATCACATATGTAAATGCAAGCCATACTGGCATGTTATGAGTGGCATTCTGGTGGGTTTGACTGCCTTGATAATAAGTGGGTTTAAAGCAACTTACCACTTTATTCAGACAAGTTGATATTTTGCATTCCAGCTTTCCACCTTAAGATGAATATAGAGGGGGAATAATGGATAAAATTGTTCATTTTTTTTCTGGGAATGTGGTTTGGAACAGATATGCCTCTTCATTCATGCTAAAAAGTATATTTGCTGATAATCTGACCCCAGGTTTTGGTGCAAAAATAAGCCTAAGGTGTTAAGAATGCACTATTTACTGCCTTTCAAAAAATTCCAAATTTGGTCAAGCTATTATCCTCTTAAAAGTTTCATTTCACAAGCACTGCTACAAAGGGCTGAAGAGATCAAGGAATATATTTTCTTTCATTTACTAACTGGTGCTTTCCCCTCCAAAGCATAGAATGGCTCTCCTGCTTTGCTTGTCTCCATCTTTAGCTACTGGGCACACAGCAGAGAAACAGTGACAAAGGAAGGATCCCATATATCCCCCTCATTTTGTTGGTTTGGTAGGTGAAGTGGTAGAGACCTAAATATCTTCACTCTTGTCCCTGGCAGAGGTTGTTACAGTTAAGTATAGAAATATTTTTATTCTTTCAGTATGTATGTTAAAAATACATGTTAAAAAACCCCAAACAAACAAAACAACCAAAAAAAAAACCCAGCTGGATACGTCATACAAAAGCCCAATGGAATGTTTCGGCTTCTTATGATTAAAGCCTCAAATACTGCTGCTTTTTGTCTTGGGTATACACCATATGCCTCCTTCCCTTATTAATATATTTTTTGCTGTGATTACTTTGACTGCTTTATACCCAGATTTCCCTTATACATAGATTCCATAAGTAAATCTTCATTTTAGATTAGAAAATTATGTATTTAGGTCAATGTGTTATTTTACTGTTAGCACTAGATAATGCAATTGTACAATGTAAGACCAAACCAACAACCTTTACCTCTGTTTGGAAGTTTGTCAGACATGAGCTTAAGGTGGGTGTGTAAAAAAAAACCCCATACTTTTCTAACTACAGACTAGATGAAGGGAAGCAAATGATTCTTGAGAACTTTGACTGTATTTAGAAGTACATTGTATTTAAGTGAGAAGAGTGTGACTTAGAATCTCAGTTCCAGTGGTAATCATAGGAAACCTGACCATAGGCCCAGTACTTCATTTTTTAAGATGTAGAAAAATTATTTTCCCATTGTTTCTCTTGCTTATTAACAAAACATGTAAATCTTATCTGGTTTAAGTGTCTTGTACATTGAATTGGTGGTAGCACATGAGTAATTGCAGCATGTTTCTTCCAGTTTTCTTACATCAATAAAATACTACCATTGCTGAATTCAGATAAAAGCCATTCATTATCTAGTGGCATGTTTTCCGGAGTTTTGTCTTAATTTAAAATAATTAAAGATGAAAAGGAAGAAAGCTACACGTCAGGGATTATTTTTTTCTTATAAATTTTCACATGTTGTTAATTTATTCATAAAAGTAAGAATGGTAGGAATTCAAAACCTTTTTCCATCCTTAGCGGACTCTCACACTGAACTGAATAACAGTTCCAGTTCATCAAAGTGCTGCATTGGAACAGCATATGGAATTGGGCTGATTAAAATGGTGTGTAATATAATTAAGAATATCCATGAAGCCAATGCAGTGTGCAATACTTCACCCAGGGTTTAGTTGCATGTAAAAAGAAGTGACTGCTAACCATCCATAAAGCCAGTGCTCTAAACAAACCTCAGGACTTAGCAGCCGTTCCTTTCGTAGCCATCTGAACCCCATGTTGAGCTAGTTCCAGTGAAGTCCCATGTGTGTGACTAAAGGACATGGGTTTTCCCTTCTACCATTCCCCCAAAGCCTAATTTGTTGTGTTAGCAACCCTAGTGTTTGTAATCATGTGATGGGGACATTTGGGGTGCTCTTTAGTTTTACCTTTGTTTACATTAAGAGAGGAAGAGGGGAAATCTTATCTTTTGCTTTGTGCTGATGTGAAAATGAAGTTTCAGATATTTGGTCTGTTGAAAATGAAATGTTTCCCTGCAAAGGGGTGGTGAGGCAGTCTTGAAGGATATCAGTAAGGTAAAAGGAGTGTCCTGAAAGCGATACGTGCTTGTTAGCAGAAGGAAGTCTTGACATCATAGTTTTCTACTGCAATGACAAAATTACCACCATTTGGGTCTCTTAATCCTGTTTTGAAGCTGATCTCATGTTTCTGTTTCACGTAATGGGGATGGCAACTGTCCATGTGGCCTTCTATTCTGCATCTGCAGTCTCAAAATGAAATATTTCTTTTTTCGTGGATTATGTTTGTAACACTTTCCAAACTAGATAGATGCCTATATACATATCCCAATACAAGGTTTGTCAGAGAAAGTAATTTCTTGGAGAAGATGCCCCTATACTTTCCAAAAGTTATCATCTACAACAAATAGCCATCTGTTCACACTGAAAGTAAACTTCAGATACAATTTCTCTGATCTGGTTTCTCTGCTTTTCAACATCCACAGAGGTTAATGTCAATTACAGCCAAATCCAACATGCAGACATTTATGAGACAGCAATGTGCAGGTTTGGGGTCCGCTGCAGGGTACACTGACTTTGCATCAGGAGTGGGAATGAGCCCTATAAAGGAGGGCAATATCATATAGACACACTGGTTCTCAGGTAATCAGAAGGAATCCGTGAAAGGTTTGAATTAAAAAGATAGTGGCGATAATATTGTGATTACAAATCAATTAGACTAAATCAGACTCATTGAACACCTACTGTAGGATATGCACTACTTTTAATGGGGGAGAGAAAGGAGATGAAAAGATGAGAAAAAACCAAAGCTCTAATCATTTCCGAGCGCGCAAATGAGGCATGGAGAGATTGTACCATTTTTCCAAATCACACCAGAAATAGATGAAATAGCTAGGAATTTTTACTAATCTGAAATTTCCATTTTAAACTTTGTCAATACATAGAAAAATTTAGAACACTGATCAGGAGCTGGTATCTCATTATGCATGCACATTCCTCTGGGGCAATGGGGAGATCAGTGATGAATCACAACAATTGTGATGACAAACAGCCTAAGAGAGTGAGCTTGAAAAAATTACTTATCTTTTCACATGAAAACAATAGATATGCATCCTGAATATTTCTAGGAAGAAAGCCTGCTGTGTTATAAAAGATAAGCTGTATTTCATAGCCATTACCCTTCTTTCAAGGGAAACAGTAAAACATAGCCTTACACAGAGAAAATTCATAAACACTTAAGAGTATATATATTGACATCTGATTACTATTTCATGCAAATATTCCATCATACATTCAAGCGCTGACAACAGAATACTTAACATATATATTTTCTCACCTACAAACTTGTGGAATCAAATAAGAGACTAACATTGTATGTTGTCATGTTAGCTTTTATGTTTAGCTCTTAGAGTCAGTTTGAATCATTTGATGGCTGTTGTGCCTCAAACAGCAACTCTGCATGGTCACAGGCGTGTGATGTGCCCATTTCTGTGTTGGAACTACTGAGATCCGTGTATAGCATTGCACAACACAAGGAGGAGCAGAGACCTCAATGCCTTTAATTCTGTTTATCACTCTGCATTCCCAATTAACAGGATGAAACTGAGCTACTAATCCACCACATTAGTCTGGAGTATCTTCCTGCTAGACCTGTTCTCTCATTCCTGCAGGAGTTTAGCAGCTACCTGGAGTGCACAGTATATGGACAGAGAACGAATGAGGGAACAGACCCTGCTGGGAGGAGGCGGGTGGGGAGGGTGTTAAGATAGGTGCTCATTTTCTTTTCTCAGTCCAAACTCTGGGGATTGAATTAATCCTAGTTTAGGACTAAGATTCAGAGACCTGCAAACAAGAAGTTAGTTGTCCAAGTTTCCATCACAGCTAATGGATATCTAATTAAAGTAATGAGTGAACTACAGAGAGAGAGAAGGGGGTTGGTGAGGAGAAGACTCATCTCCCATTCAGGTAGACCCATACCTGATAAATCAAACTGTAAACTGTATTGATTAGGTCTCTGCTCATTACAACTGAATTTCAGACACCTAAAATTGTTACAGATGCAATACCTGCTCCCCCTGATTGGATAAAACCTTTAAAAATTGGCAGATAGAAAAAAGCAGTGGACTGAATAAAAAACATTTTCTTTTTCTTTTCATATCTTTAATGGAGCACTGTTAATTTCTCTCCATGCTTCTTCTACACAATTCACTTAAGAAGGTCTTTCAGAATGGTTCATTCTATGCAGAAAATGTTTCAGGTGCTCAAAAACCATCCTTATCCTTATAACATCTTTAAACTTCAAGTCTTACTTTTCATTCTTCCACCATTTAAAAGCTAAGACTGGCTCTGGCAAAGCTTCTGTTGATTCACAAATCATTATTAAAAGACTGTTTCTTATCTAGATTACTAAAGATTTTGTAAAGCGCTGCCTTCTGCATCCTCCATCTGATTCTTTCAACTCATAAAACAGTATTGATAAGGAGTCTTCTAGGGTTACCAGGGGGCACTCTTTGCCTAGCCAAGAAAGACAACATATATGTGCAGATGATGTGTTCAGTGAAGACAAGCATATTTGTGTCCTTTACACAATTAAATCTGGAGGGGAAAAATGTCTATCCGCCTGCTACAGCCATCATTTTTGGAAGAACTTGCTCACCCTTGTGGCACTCCTCCCCAACCAAACTCTTGTTGCTTAAAATCACAATAGTGAAGAGCAGCATTTACCACTCGGTTGAAAGAAAATTGACTCATTGCCAAATAGTCTGATGATATAAAATTCACTAGAGACAGGCAGAGGGAAAATGTCTATCCATCTGTGAAGCACAAGTAAATAAACAACTTGTGAAACAGCTTTTGCTAATCTCAGTCCCAAAACACATGAACTTCTTTACAATTGAATCATCTAACAAAATCATTGTCATTGGTCACTTCACCCAGAGAGATTTTTAAAAATTCATTCTGTATTAGAGAAAGATATGCTTCTAGGCACTCTGCTGAGCACTCTTAAATATTGTGCTTCTTCAGACTTTTATCTCCTTATTACTAATCTGGAGCTCATCAACCAAAACTCTTCCATTGTGTTCTTGTGGTCTCTCAGTCTCCTATCAGTGAGAATACACTGAACAAGAAATCACACTGAAAGACGGTGAGCTGCATCCATTTGTCACGACACTTCTGAAACGTTGCTGTAGCTTAGCTTGGAGCAACCATTACACACGGTCTTTGAAGCAACTCTATTCTCACCCAAAAGACTTGACTTATCTGCAGACACTATTATTTGTCACTGGTAAAAATAAAATAATCAGGAAATATTTTGATAAAATCTTAAAATGTTAGACATTTTTACAAATGTGTTTTATTCTAAATTTTAGGAAGTTTTGTAAGAAAAGCCTTCTGAAATTCACAACTTTGCCTGAAA
Source organism: Tringa tobata (assembly GCA_033628505.1). Classification (NCBI taxonomy): domain Eukaryota; kingdom Metazoa; phylum Chordata; class Aves; order Charadriiformes; family Scolopacidae; genus Tringa; species Tringa tobata. The sequence goes on from JAHREE010000480.1 coordinate 4,162,935, forward strand.
ATAGTTTGAGAGTTCGGGGGTTTTTTGCAGTTTCCCAGTGAATGGTGCTTGATTTTTCTGATGAAATATTACATTTTTTACTTGAAGATTACTGGATAGAGAATGAAGAAGGCGGAGGAGAAACTGATGTTAAAATTCATCAAACAGAGGAGGACTGATGTAGCACAGCCTTGACTTCCTTGACAAATGAGAAGGCAAAGGTTTCTGCCTCTGGGAAGAATTTGAGAGAAGGGAATGAACCGTATCTGAAGCTTAAAAAAGGAATGATGTTAGGACCTACCTTTGAGAGAGGTTCACAGCTGTTGCAGTCCATCCAGGATTCACATCTTCAGTCCCACAAGAAGGGCACACAATTTTAAGATGGACAAGATGAGAGGACACAGCCCTCTACGGTGTAATTTCCAACTGCAAAGCTTAAGTAATTTCCCATTTAGCATGCTGGAGAGTCCCAATGAGACATGCTTCTCATTCTGAGGCAATTTCTCAAAGCCGTAGCTTCCACTATGGGTCAAGCTTGCCAAACTTTTCCAAATCCTCTCCTCTGCTCAGTCCAGTGTTACTTGCCCTTTTCCTTCCTTCCTTCCCTTGCTTCCTTCCTTCCCTGTGTGCAACCAGATCAGCTAACTAGTAAATCAGCCGAATCCCTATTCAGTCCCAGGCGCTACTTCCTTTTCCAACCCTTACTGGTGCACCTGATCACACAAGCAATACTAGCTCTCTTGACGTAAGAGGACTCAAAGTTTGCCCAGCTGGGTCGGGGTTCTCATTACTCTGTTAAACTGCTCCCTGCATTAGGCTGAGTCACGTTAATTTAAGCCACTTCCATTTGGTTTTATCTGACAAGTGTATGCGGCTAAATGTTTTTCTTCCTTTTTAGCAGTTGTTCCTGAGGTTAACAAAGGTTTATTTCTAAAGAATCATCGTAAGTGTTCCAATAGCTAGAAAAACATAAGGAGAAGAAAAAGTAAAAACTGTGGAAACATGACAGAGCTAGCTAATTTGCAGTAAGTAACCTCACCACTGAAACGGTCAATACTGGTATCAGCAGAGGACCTATTTGTGGCACTGTGCAAAGATCTATCTCTACATCAGGAGGATAAGATTCATCTGCCATTACTTAGGTATCTGTCAAAGATCTTTAAGTTTGGGCTCATAACCTTGGGTTCCCCTCACAGAGAATAAGAATAATGAACTTGTCATGACTTAGGTACTTGTTACAGGTTTAATTTCATCCCATTAGGCAGAGCAAATGAATTGTCCCCTGGATAATTCAGTCTTCCTCTCTGGGGTGAGACTCTGCATTAGATTTGGATGCAATTTTTTCACGGATTCACGGATTTTAGATGTTTAACATTAGAAATGAATCCCACCTTGTGGGATTGGATGACTTTTCTTGCAACAACTGACATGTAGATATGTATTAGGATCTCAGCTTTGGGAAAATAGCCCCATGCTTAAACCAAAGCCTCTTTTGGGTACAACACATGAACACTATTCAACACTTCTTCTGAAATTGCTAGTAACATGTTTTGACCTGATAAGCATAGTATTTAAGTTAAAGAGCAAGAAATGTCCCTGCATGCTCTGACCTGTAACTATTTTGCTGGTGAGGATGACTATATATAGGTGACATGAGATCAATTTTAATTCACTCTTCTCTTCATTTTAGCAAGAAAAAACAAAGCACCAGGAACTTATTTTAACATGAATTGTGTGTAGGTGGCCAGACATGGTGATAAGTCTAGCCAGGACTGCAGGGGTGACCTCTGTGAGAAGACACCAGGGACTGTCCTGCATCCTATGCCAGCCAGCTCTAATGGACCTACAGCAGGACACAGCTGAGACCAGCAGCCAAGGCAGTGGTACCTCTGGAAAAACATATTTAATTAAGGGTGTGTATGTGTGTATGTGTGTTGGGGGATGGGGGTGGGGGTGGTGTGGAATGCTAGATAGAGAGAGGAGAAGGGAGCAAAAAGAGTGAGAAAAAGCAGAGGGAACACCAAGGTTGGAGGTGCTCCATCACAGAACGGAGATTCACCGCAGCCCATGGAGACCCTGTGCTGGAGCAAACAAGAATGAGGACGAAGAAGCAGTGTAGATGAACTGTTCATGTATTGATCATAGCTTGCCCAGTCCCCATCCCTCATGCACCACTCAGGAAATCACGGAATCACGGAATAGTTGGAGTTGGAAGAGACCTTCTAGAGATCATCTAGTCCAACTCCCCTGCTAAAGCAGGATTGCCTGGAGCACATCACGCAGGACTGCGTCCAGGTGGGTCTTGAAAATCTCCAGAGAAGGGGACTCCATAACCTCCCTGGGCAGCCTGTTCCAGGGCTCTGTCACCCTCACTGTAAAGTTCTTCCTCATATTTGAATGGAACTTCCTATGTTCCAGCTTGTGCCTGTTGCCCCTCGTCCTGCCACTGGGGACCACTGAAAAGAGTCCGGCTCCATCCTCCCTCAAACCACCCTTTAGATAATTGTAAGCATTAATAAGGTCTCCCCTCAGCCTTCTCTTCTCCAGGCTAAAGAGTCCCAGCTCTCTCAGCCTTGTTGTGTTACTTTGGCCATTGCTCACACTTTCAACTTTGCTATACAAGTATTATATTCAGACACATCTCCTGTAGAGACTGATGCCAGAAATGTTCAGGGTGTCTGGGTTTGACAAAGACTGTCAAGGCTTTTTCAGTTGGTCTTTGCATGTGATTTGGACTAAATAAGCATTATCACTAAAACAAAGGCTGTGCGGTAAGAGTGGATTGTCAGAGTTTGAAGCACAGGACAGTCACCAAGCAATTATGTCTTGAAGAGCACTATGGGTATCCTGCCAGTGCTGAGCATAGCACCATCACCAGGAGCCATATTAGAGATGCTCATACAGTAGGCTACCAGAAGACATCCCAACAGGTCCCCAAATTAAATTGCCATAGAAACAAACAAGGTATCCTTCAAGAACTTACTACCTGCGCTGCACTCATTTATGTCTTGTTGAAATAGTATCCTATTGCTGGTATAGAAAAGTGCATAGTAGAGAGGCTGAGGTGGTCTCGCAGGGTCAACAGCACAGTGTGTGCTGCTTTACAGCTGAAAACAGAGTTGCTGTAAGAGAGAGACTACCTCTCATTCTTTACTGTGAGGGTGGTGAGGCACTGGAACAGGTTGCCCAGAGAAGTTGTGGATACCCCATCCCTGGAAGTGTTCAAGGCCAAGCTCGATGGGGCTTTAAGCAACCTNCCCTCTGATAATTCTTGTGGCCCCCATGTGGACCTCCACACTCTAACAGGTCCATGTCTTTCCTGTGCTGGGGACCCCAGAGCTGCATGCAGAACTCCAGTTCTGGTTGCACCAGAGCAGAGTAGAGGGAGAGAATCACCTCCCTCGACCTGCTGACCATTCTGCTTTTGATGCAGCCCAGGATGTGGCTGTAACATCCTTTCTGTGCTGTAAACATACATTGCTAGCTCATGTCCCGTTTTTTGCCCACCAGAATCCTTAAGTTCCTCTCTGTATGGCTGCTTTCAATCCATTCATCCTCTAGTCTGTACTGATACTGGGAATTACCCTGACCCAGATGCAAGACCTTGTACTTGGCCTTGATGAACTTCATGGCATTCAAATGGGCCCACTGCTCAAGCCTGGCAAGGTCCCTCTGGATGGCATCCCTCTCCTCTACTGAACCAACTGCCCCACTCCGCTTGGTGCTATCTGCATTCAATCCCGCTATCTATGCCATTGATAAAGATATCAAATAATACTGGTCCCAGTACAGACCCTTGAAGGACGCAACTCCAACTGGTTCCAATTAGGCAGTGAGCCATTGACTTCTGTAAGTCTTTGGATGCACTCATCCAGCCAATTCCATAGCCATGTAACAGTCTGTCAAACTGGTCTGTCAAACTCTGATCTAGAGGCAGGAATGTTGTGGGGAATCATATCAAAGGTCTTACAAAAGGGATTTACATAGGGATGATTTGAAACTCTGAGTTTGGAAAGTGTGAGCAGAAATGCCCAGCATATATAAGCACATGTCTTTAATGCATGGAGTGGCCACCTGATTACAGAAAAATTTGCACCTTTTCTTTCTGAAATTAATATATGTTTTGTCAGTATTTGAGGGGAGGGAAAGAATTAAAGGAGAAAAAACAGACACAAATTTAGACACGGACTGTCTAAATAAGGGATGACTGAGTGCGATCAAGAAGGAAAATTAAGCCCTCTGAAAACTGCATGTGGCCTTCATCTTGTATGCAGGCAGCATCTGGCTGCTTTCCAGGCTGAGTAATTAGTCTTTGTTACTGTTACTTGGGAAGATTCTCAAAGTGGCCACATGATGGTAGCCTAGGATCAGAGAGAAGCAAGCTAAATCATGAAAGTAAAGGAAATAGGATGAAAAATTGCTTCTTGTAAACTGATATCAAGACAAAAGTCAAGACCAGTCACTGCCACACGGTGAGGAGCTGAGCTATATTTTAGCTTCCAAGCAGTGTAATATCCACGATAGGGTTATACAATGTACCTACTGGGTAGCCCTGTACAGATGTATGGTAAGTGTCTGGAGTGCTGCACTGTTATGGAAAAATATAAATCTAGCAAACTTCTGTTTGCACTTCTTTTACCATGTGAGGTCAGCATATCATCAGATGCAGTTGCCTGCAATTTTCCCTTTTCTTCTAAAGTGCAAAACAGGAGGAGTAAAATGCTTTGTTGCGATTTAACCCCAGCTGGCAACTAAGCTGTTCTCTCACGCATCAGTGGGATCAGGGAGAGAACTGGAAGAGTAAGAGTGAGAAAACTTGTGCGTTCAGATAAAGACAGTTTAATAAATAAAGCAAAACATGGAATTCATTCACTACTTCCCGTCATCAGGCAGGTGTTCAGCCATCTCAAGGAAAGTAGGGCTCCATCACGTGTAACGGTTACTTGGGAAGACAAAACACCATAACTCCTAATGTCATCCCCTTCCTTCTTCTTCCTCCAGCTTTATATACTGAGAATAACATCATATAGCATGGAATACCCCTTTGGTCAGTTGAGGTCAGCTGTCCCAGCTGTGTCTCCTCCCAACTTTTTGTGCACTCCCAGCCCACTTGCTGGCGGGCAAGTGAGAGGAGTGGAAAAGGCTTTGACTGCTCTGCAACAATCAAAACCATTAGTGTATTACCAACACCACTCTCACCTCAAATGCAAAACACAACATTACACCAGCTGCCAGCAAGAAAGTCAATTCCATCCCAGCCAAAACCAGGAAAAGTTTAGACAAATCTCCTTGCTACAGCTTCAGAGTGCCTTATTCATTAGAAAAACAAATAGCTTTGACCATATACCACAAATAAAGGAAAAAGAGGGGTTGGGAAAAAATCAGCCAATTATGTAGTTTTAGGAGACCTGATGGTATTTGCAGATCTGAACAAAATTTAACCAATAGATTCTTAGCCCTGTATCTTGGAAGGGCATAAACTCTGCTTGTAAAATTTGAAGCATAGCTTGGTCGTGAAACAAAAGTGAAGATCATGGTTGTGTTTCACAGAAAACGTTACCGGACCTGAAGCCAGCTTGGGGCTCAGGCAATTCTACTACATGGACATGTGTAAAAAATAAAAAAATAAAAAATGAAAACAAAAACCAAAAACTAGTTCTAACCCATATCCAAATTGTTAATATCATTTGCTTTCTGCTTCAGCTACCTTCCACCTTTTAAGGTGAGAAATTTAAAACAGATTAAGCCAGAGAAACGAAAACAAAATTAAATTAAATTCTTTTTTATTCTCAACTTCTTCTTGATTATAACAATGGTGTTCTTTCTTAACATTAGCCATGAAGAAGATTAAATGTAAATCTTTGAATTCTTATGTTTTAAATTAAAGGTTACAAATGTAGTCATATAAAATTTGTATAATTAGTCTCGTTTTAAGAAGAATCCAGATTGACCCAAGAAGTCTGTGGTAAAACTTTCTGGTCTAGTAAAGCATGCTTTTAGACTACTCTGGCATGCAACTTCCTTCCCTTTAATTAAGCAAACTAAATTATCCTTAAGACCGCACAGCAGCTAAGTGGAACTTCATCTTCAAGTTGACTGGTTTGGTGAAAACACCCGTGTCTAGGTCAAATACTGATCATGAGACTCTGAATAACAAGACTGGTGTGCCTAGGTAGTATCCCAAGTCCTCTGCAGAGGTGATCTTGGGCATTTTGTGAATTATTATTAAGTCATGCTTTCCATATAGTTAGTTAAATTGCATGTACTAAAATTGATAGCATATTGTTTATCCTGTATAAATATTGAAGGCTTTAACTTTTCCAGTCTATATGAAAAAATTTCATAATTAAGGAAATTCATTTGACAATAAATTAAGGCTTTTATAGAATCATCGAATTATAGAATAGTTTGGGTTGGAAGGGACCTTAAAAGGTCATCTAGTCCACCCACTCCTCCAATGAGCAGTGACATCTTCAACTAGATCAGGCTGTTCAGAGCCCCGTCCAACCTGACCTGGAATGTTTCTGGGGATGGGGTACTTACCACTTCCCTGGGCAACCTGTTCAGGGCTTCAGCACCCTCATTGTAAAATATTTTTGTACCAGCCTAGTTTCCTGTATCCTAATTTACTGTAAAAGTTACATCATGACCCAGCTTCTTCAGTGCTGGGACTCAGGGTTCCAAGAATAATTCTGTTCTGAGAATCTTCAGGGTACAGTTTCAAAAATTACAGAAGCTGAGTAGGCACAATAGTCTCAGCACTACTTTTATTCTCTAGCAGGACTCTTTCAATTCCTCTACAGATAAGCAATCAGAGTTTTTCTTCTCTCCCTATTCCTGTTTTATGAAAACAATAATTGTACTGAATAAATGCATTAGCCCATAATTCACAAGGTCTCCCTCCCAGACATTTCCAAAACACAATTTGTCAAAATAAACTTTTGGCTTAATTGTGGACTTCTCCTATTTACCCGCTGTTTATGGGTATGCCTGATGCAAGTAGTCTTTTAACAACTATAAACAGCCACATAATAAAACTTTTCTCAGATCAGTGCCACTATCACTCCACATGCCCTGGCATGTGTGCACTTCAGCCCCTCACTTGCTTCAGCAATGTGTTTCTCCTGCTGAAGGGCCTTCGATAAGAAGCAGCATCAGTCAGGTTCAGAAGTTCAGAAGACTAAGCAAATTCAATGGGCGGTGGAAGGGCCCATTTTAAAACTTTTTCTCTACTTGAGAGCTTGCTCTACTTGAGAGCAAGGATAGATTTCTCCCATTTCATTTGGAAATGACTTGCAAGTCTAAATATAGCTTGAAAACTAGTTCTTTCCCAAAGTAAACAAATAGCACAGCACTCACAGAAAGTTCTCTGAAAGATAGACAGGCACAACCAATTCTGTGTGCTGAGCTCCAGGTGTAAATCACAGGTGACTGTATCCTAAGCCTTTCCTCAGTTTGTGGGAGAAACATGAGTAATATGAAACATACCTGTAGTAGCTGCATCCATCAAGAAAGAGTGTTGTTCTGCGGGCCCTTGCAGAGGTTTGGAGGGAAGCCATTCTGGGTACTTACTTGCCAAAGCATATACCCTTCCCACACACATGCTCAGGATGCAGAAACGCTGATAAGAAAGAGAAAGGTAATAAAATTGGTGCTTGGCCTTGCAGCAGTAGACTACCACTTCTTGCTTGCATTTGTTTCTTTATCTCATCAGCAAACACAGCATGAGTAACCATCATGCTGGACTGTCATGAAAGCACCTGTCTTACAAAGTGTTACAGCTTGTCTGGTGCCAATTTGGCATCCTACCATGGATGCTACAGAGGCAGAATTTGTTTGACTTAATTTTCTCTAGTCATAATAAGGTTTGAACCAAATACAAGCAAAATTGTTCCTCTGTCAGTGCTGACAAAGAAAACGTGCCTAGTTTTATTCCGCATGATCCCACTGCTCTGTTTTCATGAGTGGTTTCCTCTGAAGGTTCATGTGTTCAATGATAAATTACCTAGAGATGCCTCCTGGTTGATATGTAGAGAGTATATATCAAGTATCCAATTATCTAGGAGTTTGTATGTACCACTGATGGGATTTAGACTCTTTTATGCTCTGGCTTTACCAACTCTGGCTTTACCAAATCCTTTAATTTCTGTAACTTCATTTTTTTGTTTGTTTGTTTTTTCCCTAGGCAATCTGCCCTTAACAGGTTCAAAGACACAGTGGCAATGTCCTTTATCAATACATTCATTAAAAGTGAGTGTAGAATTAACTGACACTTTGGAAAGCAGCAAACCTGCCAATGGACTAAAGAACATAACCAAAAAAATCCAAGAAATCACTGGAACATAATAGTTGTTTTATTGGATAATTCATCCCTTTAACAATGTTAAATGTTCTGAAAAATTCTCATTTATTAAACTAGAAAATAACAGTAACAGGGTTTCAAATTGTGTCCACTACACAACAACTAGTATTTCCTGCCATACTGAAAAGCTTTGACTTGATTGAACACTTGCATCCTTTTCACAGAAGACCCGTTTCATTCTGTGCAATTAATGGATGCATATGAGAATCAGCTGTTTAACTTCCAACCTACATAGCTCTATTGTTATCTAGCTGGGCAGGTTGTACATACCTTATAGAAAATAAGGTTTCAGGTTCACTGATGCAGATCTGTCCCAAAGCCATAATTCACTCCAATTGTACAGAATTGTCTACAACAGAAAGTGAGAAAGAGAACAAAAGACCTTACTTCTGCAGCTCCTGAAATGAAATGTCTTAACAGGGAACATGTAGGCTCCTGTTGTCTAGTCTATGAATAAAATTGAGGAATTGAGACCTGAAGAAGAGGAAACATCTTCTCAAGAAACCTCCTGATTCCTCCTCTGCCCAGAAGACCAACAAGAACAGAGGCTGATGGGAATGAAGCTATACAAGAAACAGGCAAACAGAAGTAGGACAAATCTGATCTGATTTACCACTCTTCACGTGAGAGATAACAAATACATATAGTAAGACTGGCATACTCAGTGAATATTATAACTAATCAGATTTAAATGCTGTTGTTTACTTTAATCACTTCATTTTCCTGTTCAAATGCTTTAAAGGTGAGAAAGGCAGAAGGATCTGTAATCAGACTGTACTATGGATAGATGAAAAGGCAGGTGCGATATTTCTCAGTTTGCAGAAAGTCGCTTTGCTGGAAAAACATCTTTCAGGACCCAGGCACACTCTTCAGTGTCAAAGGCAGACAAGATGGCAAAAAAGGCTTGTGTTTACTCATTTTGGAACCTGCTAGCATGGGTAGCTGTGGATGTCCATGCCTGGGCAGTGCACAATCTGTGTTGCACTGTGCTAGCACCACACAGTGTGTGCTGACATTGCTGAATGCAGTTGGAAAGAGGACATTCGGACTCTGCAGCCAGAGGGCAAGGGGGACTGCACACCTTCCTGGAACCAGAGCATGAGCACAAACAAGTGACGAAGTGTTGATTTGGTGTACTCAGAGCATTTGCACTCGTGAAGAAAATTTTCCTAATCTATGTGCTCAATTCATCCAGCCCAGAAAAATGTGTACACATCACCTGGAAAAGTTGTGGAAGCTGGTGACATTGGTTTGTTACCCATCTGCAGGAAATGAGGCTGGCTAGTGCAAAGCTGGGAATGGCTGTTAGGAAGTCCAGAGCACTAGGTTTATTCTTCTATGCAGGGTGGTAACCCTAAGCAATTAGCAGGAAATAGTGGTGTGGCTTGAAACAATGCTACTTGACCTATACAGGAGCCAGAAGGTAGACTCATACATTCACCTGCCTTTGAGGTTGTGCCCTGTACAAACACCTATATGAAAACTATGCGACAAAACTGAGTGAAACTTATGTGAATGAACTGATAAAGAGTGTGTCCTTTTATTCTGATCTGTTTGTCTCCCTGTATAAAAACAATGGCTGTAACTATGCTTTCCCGCCTTGCATTACAGAATTACAGGATAAGGGAAATGAGTAAGACGTAGGCGGGATTTTTTCACCCTGTTACACAAGTGGTTTAGAAGCACTTTATAATGAAATCACATTGTCAAAGCACACCAAAATATGCCACCAACACAAATTCACAGCTTCCATCCTTTTTATGCCCAATTACGGTAACAGCCACAGGGAAACGGATATTCAGGGAGGTAGGTTTATTTTTGTCTTTGTCTGTTGTTTATTTTTACTCCAAAGAAGTTACAGCATTTTTTATTTGTGCTAATTTTAATGTTGTTAAAACAACTGTGAGGGGTGGGTAGACATAACCTGGAAATCCATGCTTTTGTTTGATGAATGCCTTAGCCAAAATTTTCATGGTGTATTTTTTCTACAGTCTGAAATTTTCTACAGTCTGAAATTAAGCTTCAGCATGCTCTGAGAGTGGCTTGTGCTGTAGCACAGAGTCTAGCAGTAGCCAATTTTCATAGAAAGTTTATAAACTCCAGCACAGTAATGAAACAACTTCACAAAGAAATACTTTATGTTTTCGTAAGATTTTGATCAATAATCTGCACAGGAACTATCTGAGGTGTAAAAGAAAGTTTGGACCACCTCTGGGGAAAATGCTACACTTTTTCTAGAGAAAAATGTTCTAGATGTTCTGTTTTTCTAAAGAAGTACATGATACTAGCACAGGTATAAGAAAGAGGAGGAAAAGGCATTTTCAAAAATTTGCAGTTTCAGTGAGAACAGTGTAGTGATGGCATTTCTATTTAGTATTTACACATGGATTGCAGATGATGTAAGAGGGGAAAGGAACGAATCCTCCTGGATTCACCTGACCAAGGTGGATAACTTAGTCTTAGAGACTATCTGGGCTATCTTTTCAGTGACTGTCAGGAAATAAACATAGTGAAGTCTGCATTCATCTTGTGCTAGACTAGGGTGAATAAACTATGTCCTATGTATCTGTTTCTTTCCAGCCACTATTAAGGCAGTGTAGAATTATTGGTTCCCCTGTGAGCATACCTGTACAGCACTTGGGTAAGTTTAGGTAATACAAACTCCACCCCACAACTGACAGCATCTTCAGAAATAGTTAAAAAGGTTAAAGCAATTTAATTTTCTTTTATTCATTTCCAATTGCAAGTATGTTATTTACAATCCTTTATATATTATCTGATCCATTGTGTCCAAAAGTCAAGAGCAGTTTATGCATTTTCTATTCAAGAAATACTGAATAAAAGTAAAAATTGTCTTGGGCTCAAGGCCCAGAGGTGAGATCCTATCTTTCCTTGTTAATAATCCTGATTACCGCAAGGGACTGAAGAGCCGAATTTTCTTTTCTCTGATATTTTTCTGCAGCTACTACTCCTACTTAGTTTCTAACAAGAGATGGAGGTAATTTAAGTTGGGTCAAGAAAAGTAAATAAATAAATAAAAGAAAACATGGTGTGTGTTTAAAACAGTGAATTGTTACATAGGTGTGTGCAATCACAACCAGCACATCTGTCTCACATCTGTACATTACCTATTTCATAAAAAGATATAAAGAATTTTAAGAAAGATTTCAAATACAGCTAAATGTATTAAAATATGGGAAAATAAGTTATCTATATATGAAACAAAGGATGCTTGTGAGGATATCAGTATACTTGTGCATGTATTTTATTGTCACTATTTAGGAACACAGGTGGTAGTTCAGAAGAAAGAATGTACTGCAGAGAAATTACACTGTTCTCTGCGTCAGAGTTCACAGAAAAGGATCAAGAGAGTATGTTCCTACCTATTTTTAAGGAAATAATGATAAAGAAGTGACAAATATGTGGTTATTAAAAGAGGAATTGTTAAGCAAGAAGCCCCTAGAAAAATTTAGCTAGTCCTCAAGTATAAACTGAAAAAATAAAAATTTCAGTGTCTCATTGAAATAATGGAAGAAAATGTGAGAAATGTCTCACAAAGACTTGGCTCAATTCCAGGTGTTGTGAAAACTAAAAATAAAACTGTAACACTGACACTGCAGGTGAATACAGTAGGCTCAAAAATCAACCTTGAAGTAAGGGTAGTCATACTTGTCTACTCTGCTCGATTTTCTTTGGCATATCCCCATAAAGGTGAATAAAGCAAAAATTAAAAATAAACCCTCTCAAACCTGGGAAAAAAGTCCTATCAGCAAAGGCGATAGAGTGACCCACACATATCTGAATGATCTTCCCAGCATGTGCTTGATGTTGGTATGAATGTAACACTGTGCAACTGGTCATGGCTGTTTAGTAGGCTATGTTCTGGCTGTAGGACTTAAGCTAATTAAAGAATATCTGAGTATATCTCTATATGCTTCTCTTGGATGTAAAAAACTGTGTCCATTGCTGAAGAGGGCTAGGATGTGGTTTCATTTGCTTTTTACTTGACTACAATGTAGTTTTTTGAGTCCCTGTTTCCTATGTCACCAGCCAACTCAACTGCTTGTTGGGCCACACATGAACCAGGTGGTGATCTGATTTGAAATCAGAATAACCCTTTTTTTTATTTGATTTGCAGCATTGCCAAAGTCTTTATGAAGTCCATCCCCCTAAGACCTTTGCACAGCACCTGTGATCATACTTCAGATTTCTGCATTTACCTCACAATTTCTTGATGGAAAGAAATCTTCTCTCCTTCTTTTGTAAATGAGGAGGTGAAGTATAGATTTGATTGACTGTCAGTCAAAAAGTGAATCTGTGGCAGACCAGAGAACTGAGCAAAGCTTTCCATCACCTCAGTACAGTACCATAATCACTGGACTCTCAGGCGGGGTGTGTTTTATATATATACAATTTAAATATATACATATAAACTTACGCATAAGTTGGATATAAACAACTCTATGCTGAAAACCTAGACATCTCCAGTGACTAGATAGGGGCCAACATTATTGTTGCTAACCCACACTGTCATCTCAGATGAGTTTGTTTCACACTTTGTGGTAAATGATGTTAAGCCAGATGAAAAAATGAGAAGAAACAAAAAATTCTGGGGTGGGAGAAGCATTATTCGTTTTAGTGATCACCTCTGCTTCAGAGCTACTCACTATGAAGTCCCACAATGAATGGTACTAGCACAGGCAGGGAGGCAGGATGGAATCAGGAAGGAGACGTGAAGGATGGGGAAGGACAGGGAATCTTGGACCAACAGTGCAGTTGAAAGAAATGCTTCTGAACCAAGCTCTTGAAACAGCTTCAACCTTCCTCTTGGAAGAGAGGAAGTTTTGCAAAAACCCAGGAGTACTTTGTTGTCTCTTGAACAATTCCATTTATTTTTTTTCCAAAATATGTAAGAGTCAGAAGGTTGCTACTCTTGGGACTCCTTTGCAAAGTCAAGTGTTTCTCCTAGCTCATGCTGACTCCCAGTGTGATGAGTGTGAATTGAGCAGGTGTTCTGAGGAATGGCTTTTAATTCATCCAGCTCTATTTGTAGCCAGGCTACACAACATCATATTAGGTCAGGTCTCCTAGATAACAGCTTTTCCCCCTGGAAACTGTGATCCTAGCCACCTTTATTATGTGCCTACCCTTGTAGTATATCCAAATGGAAGAAACTTCATTTGGTAAAGTAGTCTCAAAGGGCTCTATACAGCACAGTACCTGCCTGGAGCAAGCCACAAACAAATATTAGGTACAAGAGTGTGTTCGGACTCCTTTTCCAGATAAGAATTGCCTTTTCTCACATTACAGTTGAAGAGAGGAAAGGAGCCAGAATGAAAATAGACTTTTTGAATTCTTCTACTGCTTATCCTATTAGCAAGGGTTGTAGTAAAGGCCAAAAAATTAAATGGATTCAAAATGGATGATGGAAATCAATGGGGGATTAGGCTTTCTTGGATTTCTCTGCACAGTGATCTATGAGGCAGTCTTCAACTTTTCAAGTCCATAGGGCACTGCTTGTTGGTAGATGAGAGAGCATATAGGCAAAGGCCTACTTGATGCTTTCTCTCTCCTTATACTTTTCTCCCTAAGCATCCACTGATGTCAGAAGCTTTGGTCTGCTCAATAACAGCATTTCTTTTGAAATCAGTGCTGTCAGCTACATGATCACATGCTTGCAGGAACACAAGGAAAAAGAGGTTTCCAGCTTTGATTACAGTGAAGCCTGGACAGGAGACAGTCACTTGGTGTCATAATATGGTGGCTTCTGTGCCTTGTTTGGGAACCTGTGTTAGACAGGGAGCTTTAAGGCAATCTGAGGAGGTACATGTAAAGGCGGTAGGCACGGTGGGCTTAAGTTTACTGTCTTGGAAAGCTGTGACCCAGTCCTTCAATTCATGATGATAGTAGTTAAGATGAGGTACTGCATGATTATTCTTTCCTGTTGGAGATATCACCTTCTGATAGGGAAGAAACACACACAGAATGAATTCCTCATGTGAATACACAACCTGAACACCCAAACAGTCTTTTAACTTAAGCTTATCAGCTTCTGCTTCAGTTTTGTCTTGTTTTACACTAATGACATGAATGTTCAGGCCTGCTTCTATCAAGTTCAGAGCAAACAAAATTCCTCCTCTCCTTGAATCCAACATGTCAGAACAGATTAGCCACCATTTTCAATTCAAGATTGAAAAATATGTCATTCTGTCTTCAAAATCATAACACTTCTGCAGGGACTAGCTTCAGAAAGCAGTCTTGAAGTTACGTTGTAATCACCCAGTTTTTACACAGAAGAAAGTGGCTGACAGCTCATTTCAAAGCCTTAGTCCTTTTTAAGTCAACCAAGGGTCAGAGTACTTAAGACAAACACAATACAACTTGCCTTGCTTATGGTTGTAGAATTTATATTCCACTGTAGACTGGACCTTAGATAAACAGGGGATCTAAACAAAGGACACAACAGAGACTGTCTGTTATTAGCTTCCACTACATCCCTGTGGCTGAGTCAATTAAAGAGCTGATTAAATCCTAGTCACATCTTCAGCATCTGTAATAATGGTAGATAATCCTCATGGCTCAACACAAGTATAACCATTGCTGTCTGTAAGCATGTAACTGCAAGACCCAAAGAATATGCAGTTGGATTTACTAATCAGGTGGTTAAAAATTATTAAATGAGCTTGCAGACAGCTACATTGTTTGAGCAGCTATACAGTCTTTCCACAGAGTGGACATGGGATATTATTGCTGTGATTGCAGGTATGAATGGAACAGCCATTGAAAATTTTGTCTGTGTCATTTTTAACGTTTCCTTCATGAACTGCACTTGGCATGCGGGCCGGACTGCTTCAGGAGATACCCAATACTTTCTTTACTGGAAGACCTCAAAGTAAGTAGGTCTGATGGAGTCTAGGGAATTTTGAATTCTAGCCTGATATGTGTTATTGCTAATATTTAACTAATGAAATATGTCATGTAAAGGAAAGAAGATTTCACAGAATGCCAGAATTACATCAAAGATAATTATGGAAGGCACACAGGATGCAGATTCCAAAATGTGACAATAGAAAAGAAGAGAGCTTATTTCCTGGTAAATGGGTCTAGAAGTGGACAAAACGTTCAGTCTTATACGGAGAGGATTATTCTGTACAGAATTGGTAAGGATTTTTATTTTTCCAATTTTATTTCCAGTTTTATGCTAAGGGAATGAAGAACTCATCCCTGGAGAAAAGTATACATTTTTAATATACCGCTCCTCAGAACAGATTTTTTTACCCCCCTGTTCCCCAGCCTTGATGGCTGAAAAGTAATAAGTACAAAAATGAATCAAACCAAATAAATGCAGAGAAAATTTTAAATCATAAATTGGAGAACTGTGAACATTTCAGTCAAATATTTGTTCTCTGAAAGAAAGGTGTTGTCTTTTGGGATTAACTAGCTAAGGATGCCTGAGCAGGACTATCTAGATGTTGGTCTTGTATCATTATCTCAAAATTCTGTTCATTCACAGAATACAAAAGAACTAATTAACACTGTGAGCAAAAACTTTCATTTTTTAAGTGCTGCTAATAAAAAATACCTCTGTTTAACATTAACACTATAAAAAAACCAAATCTGCACCAATTACATGCTGAATTCAGTAAAATCTAACAAGTGGTTTGTTTTTTACTTTTACCTACCTGCTTCTGAATTTAATAACTCTGGCAAAACTTCATTGCATCTTTTTAAACCAGTTGCGTGAACATCTACTTATATTTTGAAAATGCAGAATGAATAGAGCTGATTGTTAATCAATAGTATTTCCAATTAATTTATTGTAGAAAAACTTACCCCTCCATTAAATGTCACTGTGAACTGCACAGAAGTTTCTCATAGTTGTGAAATTCAGTGGCAACCACCTCGCACAAGTCATGTGAAAAACGATGCTTGTTTCAAATATGGAATTGTCATAGAAAACAAGGTAAGAATAATTATTACTCTTAATAGTATTTCATATGCTTGTATTTCCACACATACTACCATACAGCTAATACCCTGCTCTCTTTCTCTACTTAATTAGTCTCTCCTTTTTGATATGCAATGCCCCTCTTGCACATGAGCCAAGGACTGCTGTCACTTACAAATAGGGGCAGCAAGTTGAAGGAATGCTTTCAGTCCACTGTACACTGGTTCTTAAAGAAACTGAGCAAGTGTGTCGTGGTTTGGGCCAGGTTGGCCAATGAAAAGATGACAGATGCTCTCCCCCACCTCTCGCTCCAAGCAGAGGAAGAAGAGAGATAAAGAGAATTATGATTTAGGAAAAAATAAACTACTTTAATGAAATAGTAACAATAAAAAAGAAATTAATTAAATAGATACAATATATATAAATACATACAAAACTGTATCGAGCTCCCAGCAGACACTGGGAAAGTTCCAGACTGGACTCAGTGATGAATGGGAGCTGGATTCTGGAATACTCTGATCAGGATCAGAGGTAAAGAAACCAATAGGGTCTTTGTCAGGCATCAGTTATCAAAGAAAGGGAAGCACTAAAGAAATAGCCACTAAAGTATAGTGAGCATGGTGGATGGAATGGAATACTCTATTGGTCAAACTGACTTGTCCGTGCCTCCCCACAGGTGCAACCCCTCTACAGGGCAAACACCCAGGTGAGCTGACCCTGGTTGCCACAGCAACAAATATAAACCAAACAATATTCTGTTCTCACTGGACAGAAAGTTGGCTCTGCTCCACCCCACACCAGGACAAAGGGACTCCCCACACTGAGGGTGAATAGTTATTCTAGCACAGGTAGGGGGATAGACTGTATTATCTGACAACTTTATCATGAAGAGTTATAGTTCATTAAATAGAACTCATAAATGGAGCATCTTAAGTGAGCTCTAAATATACTACAAAACCCCAAAACTACTGTTAAATTGGATAGAACCAATTTTATGTGTCCCTGTAAGGCTGTATGGGTCCTAGTGTAGTCTTTCAAGCCTACTGCTGTTTTTTGATGAAGTTAGGTCAGGACCTTCTGTTCTGGGGTTTTTCCACTCTGCAGTCTCTTATCCCATCTGCCACCTTTTATCATGTCTTTCACAAACTCACTTTGCATTTGTGTTCCTACTTCTTGTAGTCATCATTACTGCTCAGTCAGATTTATGGTATTAGTAAATTAGGTTCAAAGAAGTAACACATGCTTTATTACAAAGGCGCACATGTAAGTTAGGATGTGCTGCAAGAGCACTTCGGACTCTCCACCTGGACCCTTGTACATTCCACCCTCCCCTTTGCGTATCCAGCCTTGTGTCCTCCTATTGCATCCATTTACTCACACCAGTGTGGTGTTGCTGAAGGAGTTTATGTTTATCTAAAGTAGATCTGCAGCATACACAATTAAGATGGTTGCACCACAGCTGTCAAAATCAGAAGTAAGGGGCAGCCATACAGCAGCTGTTCACTGTGGGGTTTTATTGAGTTCTGTGTCCTTTCTCGTAAACTTAAAGTGGAAAGACCCATCCACATCTTTGAATAAAAAGAAATATTCTGTCAGGTTGTTGGAACAGAATATCCAGTTTTTCAAGGTCTTAACTGTATATAGTTGTGTTGGATCTGGCTGAGATGGAGTTAATTTTCACCACAGCAGCCATCACAGTGTTGTGCTTTGTATTGGTAGCTAGAAAGGTGTTGATAACACACCGATGTTGTGGTTACTGCTGGGCAGTGCTCACACAGCATCAAGGCTGTCTCTCCAGCATTCCCACCTCACAAGTAGGCTAGGGGTGGGCAAGATTTTGGGAGGGGACATAGCCAGGACAGCTGACCCAAACTGACCAAAGGGATGTTCCATACCATATGATGCCTATTCAGCAATAAAAGCTAAGAGAAAAGAGGAGAGGGGAGAGGAGGAGTGAAGGGACATTCGTTACTTACCAAGTTTGTCTTCTGGAGCAACTGCTATGCATCCAGAAGCCCTGCTTCCCAGGAAGTGGCTGGACATCACCTCCTGATGGGAAGTAGATAATAAATCTTTTGTTTTCCTTTGCTTCTGTGTGACCTTTGGTTTTGCTTCATGAAACTGTCTTTGTTTTGACCCACAAGGGTTTTTTCCTCCCCCTGTCCCATCCTGCTGAGGAGGAGAGTGATAGAGCAGTGTGGTGGGCACCTGGTGTCCAGCCAAGGTCAACCCACCACCATGGTTGTATTATACATTTCAGTAAATGCAAGTATTTTGAAGACTTGGATGAATATGGAAAGTAGCATTATATCCATCAAAAACAAAGTTTGAAATATTTTTGGAAATATTTGTGAGTTTGTTGTTTCAACATTAAAAAAAAATGTAAAAAATTGTGTAACAATATAGCTAATTAAAGGTTTAAGAATGTAAAAGCTACACAGACAGAAGTTTTAATGGAGAAAAAATCCCATTTTACTAGTATTTTTTTAGATACTTTGTTTTGTAAAGGTAAAACATACAATTTTAATTGATGGGCAACCTAAGACTTTTTTTGTTTAGTCCTTTGATACTCAGTTCTGCAACCAAATTTAAATGGAACAATATTTCAAAAACATCAAAAACACATCTCAAACAGTAAGTCCTTATTACCATATTAATCGAACATTTATGCTGGGTTGAAATTTCATCTATATCAGGGCATTCTCCAATCAAATTGTTTTGGTTTCACACTACCATTTTCAGTACACTACACATGTTCTTTATTGGCAAGTTTCCTGAACTCAATGTTACTTTTATGCAAGTCACAAAATTTTCCATTTTACAGTCCAAATTCATATACATGTAGAAATATGGATCGTATTTCCACATTACACTTAGACACAAAAAATGTAGAGAATGTTTTCTTTATTAATGGTCTCTGGAAGTGGTTGAGATGGAGGAGGTAAGAAAACATCACCAGAAAGAGTAAGCTAGTATAAAGGAGGAAGAAAAAAAAATAAATAAAATTTTCAAGAAGGCTTGATATTTTTCTGAAAAGGATTTCAATATATGACAAAATTTTCCCTTCTGTATAATCTGGCTGTTAAACCCTACCTTGGTTTTGAAAACATTCACAGTGAGGGAATGCAAGATCTTTAAAGAATTGTGTTCTAGTAAAATAAATAATTTACACACTGAAAATAAACTATTGATTTTTAAATTTTTTTTCCCAAAGCCCTATTGTTTAGCAGAGGCTAATGAGCCAGGAAAGCATACTGCAAATTTCATCTCCACATCACCAATAAAAAAAATGTTCAAACAAATGGAATTAAGATGTAACCAGCTAATTTATTAAGGGATAATTTTCTATTTGTTATTTCACTCTAGTATATTTACAGAACTATGTGTAAAATTTTCTTTTGTAATTGTTTGCATCATTAAATGAACCTGACACATTCCTAACATCTGTATATTTAGTGAATAAAAAGTTCTCAGTCTAGCTGTTGTGTGTTTAGGAAAGAAACATCACAGGAAACTCCTACGTATTTGAGAGCTTCAGTGCAGAAAAAAGGTATAGCGTCAAAATCAGAGCAACTGACAATGGCTGTTTAGTGAGCGCAAGCTGGGGAGAGTGGAGCACACCTGTAGAGTTTGGTAAGAATGCAGATCACTTCCTTCACCTAGTTTTCCCTCAGTTATTACTTGTCTACCTCATTTATTACTTCATGCTTACAGATGGAAATACATTGATATTTGTACATTAATTTGCTAAGATGAAATTTGCTGGCATATCTCTTAATATGAGGGAGGTATCCAAGCATTCTGGTGTGACAGTGGGTGCTTCTTGCAAGGAGACAATGAATAAGCAGACCTTTTTAAGGGCCGTTGCCAGCCCTTGTCCTTCTTCCATTTCTACTTCTGGCTTTATAAATTTCTTTTTTCCCCTGTTACTCTCTGCCACCTTGGATTTTTAAGTACTCCACAGGTCTCAGTTCCTCGCAAAATGCTTAGTAAGGTCTTGAGTTACTGCAGACAGTCTCTATACTGTCAGCCATCCCATTCCTTCACATGTTACAGGCCAATAAGGTGCCAAGCTAAAGAAGCAGCCACTACATACCATTGCCTGACATTTTCATGCAACGCAGACTGCACAGAGGTGTCCATTTATTCCTGTTTTGTGATGCTGATCAACACTTTGATGATTGCTTGTCTTTCAGGAAAAGAACAATTTACATATACTTCATCATATATGTTATTTCTGATAGCAGTGCTGGCAGCAAGTCTCACGCTTTGTCTCTGCACAGTGTAAGCCTTATTTCTTTTCAAAAATTTTATTCTGTAGTTGATACAACACCTCTTTCCCCAACAGAAAATTTCTGGTCTCCCTTTAAAGGAAAGAAGGGAGGGGGGAAATCAACACTAAGCTATAGCAAGAATCATGAGCTACTAGATGTTGCTTAAGTGGACTTTATATTTCTGATTCCCAACCTTTTTACCCCCTTGATCAACCATAATACAACACTTTCCAATTGTGAGACAAAGCCTTACAACAGTGTCGCTTTCCTGCCATGAGACCCTGCAATGTGGATGGGTGGTACATGAAATTGTTTCCTTGTTCTGAGGATAATTCCCTTGCAGATACTTAAAACAGCAACTTCCTATTATTCTTTAATATGTCATAAAATAAATTATTATTATCCAAATTCTGAACAATTAAATGATACCATTGTATTCAGCCTATGTGATTTTTAGTTACTTTTTCACTTTGTCTTAGAGGGATAAAATAATACCTCAGGGGCATTATTGTATAGTACATCTTTATATATTTGCATGCAAAGTCTTGTCTTCACCGGCTCTTTTTGTCATTGTAGAAGCATTTATTTGGAAAAAAAATCTGCCATAGCACCGCACCCAAGAGACCCATTCCGTGAGACCTCTCCAATAGGTTTTGAGGTATGTTTTCTTTCCATTTGCCTGAAATTTGTTGTAAATAAGGGTCCATTGCAGTCTCTAAGGTATGACCTAAGTGTCAGAAAGATTCAGAAAAACTGGGACAAATTATCTTTCTTGTTCTTGGGGTATTGAAAAACAAGGTCCATATGCAATAATTCTTTTGGCTTTCCTTTTCCGTTCTGAAACACTGGTCATCTGTCTACCAGGAGCACTGGAGAAAATATACAATTTCACCCTGCTCTCCCTATAGTTCATATGCTATCACTAGAATAGTGCTAAGCCTAAGCTTCTTTAAAAAAGAAAGATTTTTTAAAGATTTTTTAAAAAGGAAAACTGCTTTACTTTGAGGGTAACAGAGCACTGGAACAGGCTGCCCAGAGAGACTGTTGAGTCCCCTTCTCTGTAGAGATTC
This sequence comes from Tringa tobata, assembly GCA_033628505.1. Lineage (NCBI taxonomy): Eukaryota > Metazoa > Chordata > Aves > Charadriiformes > Scolopacidae > Tringa > Tringa tobata. The sequence continues at coordinate 4,184,568 of JAHREE010000480.1, forward strand.
AAAACCTGCCTGCATGCGTTCCTGTCCTGCCTGCTCCAAGTGACCCTACTTTGGCAGGGGGCTTGGACTGTATGATCTCCAAATCAACCGCTTCCAACCCCTACCGTTGTGTGATTCTGTGATTCTCAGCCCAATAACAATGCAGAATCAGACTCTCGGTCAGCTATGGGGAGAGAAGTAGCAAAGACATCTACTGCTGGCCAAAAATAGTTGCGCCATAGTAGATGTTGAGACTTACTGCTGTATTTGGCAATGATGCTGAAGGAGGAAAAGTTTCTAGGGTACAGTAAGAAAGAAAGTATAGAAGAGAGCTGAGAGGTTGTAGCTGATGCAGAGAGCTGGAGAGACTCATGAGAAGAAGCAGAGGGAACAGACAAACAGACATTGCAAGTAACAGAGGGGAACTGTCTGTCTAAAGAGAATGTTGCAAAGTTTGTTGCAATTTGCTGAAAGTCTTTAAGTTGGCTACAGCCAGGTCTGGAAGAAAGAATGTGTCTGCAAGGACATACTGGATCACTGGTGAGCCTTTATAAAACCTTTTACTTTCTATTCCTTCATCATGTTGACTTTCCTATGTTTAGAAAGATGAGTTGTCTGGCTTTTGAGTTTGAAAAGTCTTTTGTTCCTCTTCGGAGAGCTCATCATGGAGGGAACACCTAGACCTGTCTACTTCAGTCCTCTCATTGACAGAATCCCACTACAGTTTCTATATAATAAACAACAGCTCTCTGAATAACAGGGGATTCATAAATTGTAAACTCGTGGATAATCTCATGCATGTAAAACTAATGAAATGTTTTATTCTTCCTTTAATAGACAGAATATAAAAATCAATTAATGAAGGATGAAACTGAAGAAATAACAATTATTGAAGAAATGGAATAATGGCATGCAGCCGAATTGAGCAACTTGAATTTTTCAAACATATTATCTTGTTGGCAGTAATTTACAGGTTTTTCTTATTCTCTCCCTTTTGCAAGAAGAGAAAATAGTGTTGCCTATAGACATGAATCCCCAAGACCCTATCTTAAAAAGCCTCTTTGATTGAATTTTCTATAAATAATTTGAGTTCTTTGGGCTACTTTTGTTTCTTCTTACGATGAGTATTCTTGCAATGTTTCAGCAAAAATATTTCAGTGGTGCTTTGGAAGTTATTGTACTGCTCTTCAACATCATGCTAAAGAATAAAATAAAAACAACCAAACTTAAGGGTTTTATACAGGACCTCTAGTGGTCCAATGTCCTGGAAAAGGTACAGCTATGTTGAGATTGTGATCAGGAATAAAAATTTGTCATCTGTATCAAAAACCACTGAAAACTGGCCAAGATAAACCTCTTAAAATTTATTATTTACTCATACAAAATCAATATTGTTAAGGTGTTCAGGAGACATTTTCTCATAAGCCTATTTGTTGCCTTCAAACTATGTTGCTACATCCTTCAGCACGGCATGCCCTAGATGTTGCTCACAGCCATTTACAAATCCAAAAATTTCCTCCCACTTTTCATCACTTCAGATCTGTGGTAGATGAAAAAATAGCTTAAAATGTGACTGCTAACAGGTAGCACATAATTATGTGTATGTGTGTGGGGTGGGAAATGCTGGAAATTTAAGTTTTGAACTCTCCAACAGAAGCCTGCCACTTGCTAGCTGCAATTAGTACAAGCTGGTTGTGTGGTTTTATAACACCTGGACAAAACAGATGTGGCACATCATGAATCCTCCAATTGGTAAGGAGATATGAGACAAAACCATCAACCTGGGGGCTAATCACACATTGTGTTTCTGTGGACAGATTATTTAGTACGGAAAAACCAGGAGTTAGAGGCTATTTATAGCCATGAAGTCTCTGGTGCCGTGCCTGTGTCCCACCTCTTATCCAGCTCCATGCCTCTACTCCTCTATGCCAGATCCTCATGTCTCTGCTTCTAAAGATCTCTGTCATCCAGGCCTACGCTGCACCAGTGCATTAGAGTTGTAAAACCTTGGTGGTACCATACAAAGATAAACAAAAGTAAAACAAATTAGCCACAAACACCTGTAAGAGACAGCCCGTAAACTCCCTGAAGAGGGGGAGAAGACCCTCCAAGCCTTCAATAGAATGCCTCAAACACTCATAAATAATGCAGGCCTGACATCCAAAGAACTGATAAGACTCACAGACCCTGGAAAAACAGTAGGAGAACTGTCTTTTGGAGACAAGATAGTTCTGCTGCTCCTGTGGTGAGCTTGCTAATTCTGTCTTCTCAAGGCCATTGTGTCCAATAAGTGATCTTTGCCACAAAATGCATATGAAAGCACACATCCTTGCAGATGCTAATGAAGATTATAGAGATCATGCTAAACATATATGACCATGGCACTCGTCTCTCCACCCAAATCATGCTACACGTCACCTGAGAGAAGGAAGAAACCTGAGACAAGACTTTCCTTGGCAAGGGCGGTGAACCATGCTAATTCAGCAAACATAAAAGGGGGAAATAAGTAACCCTAGAGGGAACAAAGAAGATCGCACCTGGGAAGATTTTTCCAAGAGAGATGATTATGCCTGGGAAGATTCCCTGAAAAAGATGCTGGAACCAGGACCCGTGATTTCTTTATTTCTATCTTTTTTTTTCTATCTTTTCCTTTCTCTATCCCTCAGTTTCTCTTTTGTCTTAGTGTTGTTAAGTAACGGGTAAAGTTGTTAAGTAATGACCTTAAATACCACTTGCCATAAGTTGTTGTATACCTGTTGTTAAGTAGCACAATGCGTACTTCACCACTCGTCATAAGTTGTGATATACCTAACGAATTATTGTGGACTTTTTAAGACCTATACTAATCATTTTGTGAAACTAATAAATGTATATGGACCCTGAGATTTATCTCACATTCATCAACACCGTTGGGATTTACAAATCTGAAGTCACTTACCCCAGCTCTTTCCTGAGAGTGGAATGTGACAACACCTGGTCAAACAAAATTACAAACAGGTCAAGAAAAATTCAAGCAGAGAAAACCTGACAAACTTCACCCATGAGGCCTTGCAAACTCATTACAAAGCTTACAGCCTGTTACTAGCAATAGCAATACCATATTACCAGGCCACATAGTTTAGTTACAACAACTAAATTCATTCATGCTGCTGTTCCAAATTATCTGTTTTTTCCTCACCTCAGCATTACTTGGAGAGTGTCTCTACAGAATAATTACTAAAGATCATCCATCCCTATAAGCAATTCTGTTTCTGACTTGCTTTTCCAAACCTTTACCTTAGGCTGCTAAAATGACTTTTTCTGAAATTTTGATCTTTGCTTTTGCATTTCTGCCAGAAAAATAACATAGAACAGACTCTAGCACAGGGGAACCAGAGGTTTTTGCTAAAAACTGGGAAATTTTTGCTGCAAGGACCAAAGAGAAGACCTTGTCTACTATTCGTATTTTTGTAGTCTACACAAAAGCTGTAAGATACTGGCATAGATAAATGCCCAGGCAGTTCTTGTGAGCACTCCTACGGTGGTTGGAGCAATAAACTATTCTTAAGGCTTTGGGGACTTTAAATCACAGAATCACCTAGGTTGGAAGGGACCTTTAAGATCATCTAGTCCAACCATTAAAAAAAACCAAAAAACAAACAAACAAAAACCACCAACACTAAACCATATTCCCGAGTACCATGTCAACTTGTCTTTTGAATATCTGCAGGGATGGTGCCTCAACCACTTCCTTGGGCAGCCCATTCCAATGCTTAATAACCCTTTCAGTGAAGAAATTTTTCCTAATATCCAACCTGAACCTCCCCTGGCGTAACTTGAGGCCATTTCCTCGTGTCCTATCACCTGTGACTTGGGAGAAGAGGCCTACCCCAGCCTCTCTACAACCTCCTTTCAGGTAGTTGTAGGTAGTGATAAGGTCTCCTCTCAGCCTTCCCTTCTCTAGACTGAACAACCCCAGCTCCCTCAGCCTCTCCTCATAAGACCTGCTCTCCAGTCCCCTCACCAGCTTCATTGCCCTTCTCTGGACCTGCTCCAGCACCTCAATGTCTTTTTTGTGGTAAGGGGTCCAAAACTGGACACAGCACTCGAAGGGGGGGTCTCATCAGTGCCGAGTACAGGGGGATGATCACCTCTCAGGTCCTACTCACCACACTGTTCCTGATACAGGCCAGGATGCTGGTGCCCTTCTTGGCTACCTGGGCACACTGCCAGCTCATGTTCATCCTGCTGTCAACCAACACCTCCAGGTCTTTTTCTGCCGGGCAGCTCTCCAGCCACTCTGCCCCCAGCCTGTAGCGCTGCCTGGGGTTGGTGTGACCCAAGCGCAGGACCCAGCATTTGGCCTTATTGAACCTCATCCTGTTGGTCTCAGCCCATCAATCCAGCCTGTCCAGATCACTCTGCAGAGCCTTTCTACCCTCCAGCAGGTCGACACTGCCACCCAGCTTGGTGTCATTTGCAAATTTGCTGAGGGTGCACTTGATCCCCTTGTCCAGATCATTGATAAAGATATTAAAGAGAACCGGCCCCAGTACCGAGCCCTGTGGGACACCACTCGTGACTGGCCATCAACTGGATTTAAGTCCAAATCATGTTCTTACAGTGGCTCTAGCCCTTGTAGAGCCAAAAGTTGGAAAATAGCCCTAGCGTATCTGCCCAGCTTTCTCTTCTCTTTCTCCTCCTATTTCTCTTTTCTTCTCCTCATTTCTCTTCTAGCTTCTGGCAAGGCCATTCAACACTAATTTTCTGGCCTCTAAAAGATAACATAGTATGGTTGCACCAGTTTTGCTTTGGATTTTTTTTTAATTTGTTTGCACTTTTTAAAGCCTCAGGGCAGATTTCCCCTAAATATAGACAAGCAAAGAAATCCCCTGTGTAGGAGAGTTTCTTTGACTGTAGTAACATCACTGTCCTTGTGGGCTGTTTGGATTGTTCTGCTGCAGTATATTCCAGTTTAAAAACAAAAAATACCCAAACCCTGAAACCTCAAAACCCGATTTCCTCATTTTGTTATGGAGCTGTATAATCTCAGGGAGCACCAAAGACCACAGTGCTCCTCTGCTGCCTGCTCCACAGGCTCAGGACATCTTCAGAGTGGGAGTACAGGGCTTTGCACAGGGTGCAGTTGGGAGTTCAGCTGAAGAAAGAGAACCCAGCACTGGACAGATGTGTTTATCTTTGTCTATTGAAGACGCATAATTGGAATATGTGTAATCGGAAGATGCATAATTGGGATGACTCAAAGGTTGGGAGTTGATGGCACTTCCTGGTACCAGATTTAGGCACATAAAAAAAACACAGTTGCCCAGGGCAGTCTACATCCCACTGTATCAATGTTGAACAGTGTAATGAAAGGGTGTCTCAGTTACAGACACTGCCCAGACACTGCCCAGAAATTCAGCCACAGCCATCAGTGGGCACAACCTTGTGTTCCAACTGCTTCTGCCATGAAATCTCCATAGGGATGTGCAGCTATACCCCCCTTATAGCAGCAGCTGCTCTTAAACAGAACCCCTAAAGTGGCGCAGGATAAGGAAATGCAATTTTGGTGCAATTGATCCTAATTCTCCTCCACTCCAGCCCAGTCTCAGGGCTGTATGGATCACCTAAACTCCCTCTCTTCTCTGCTTCTGCAGTGTGAGGTGCCAGAGGGTGAGAAATTCTCCTGGTTTGGATGTGTCTGCTGACAGAGTAGGTGGGAGACTGCTTAGCGCTCTGGGAACTGACCTATTAGAGGACAGAGACCAACGGAGGTGAAAGGCTGGGGGAAAGGACAGAGGCAGATGCCTAGAAACCCTGTCTTCCTTAATTTTGGAGAACACCATTTGATTCTGTAAGACATTTCCTATGGCTCTTGTTTTATTTCCCTGGGTACTCTCCCCCCTCCATTCTCCATGAAATATAGTCTGTTACCACCACGAAATCGAGTGCTTTTCTTTCAAAGATGGGGACAAAATAAAGGGTGTGGTTTTTTTCATTCTTTGTGATTAAAAGTCCTTTCCTCCAGTAACTGTTAAAAAAATGTGTACATGGGTAAGTGTGGAATTCCTTTAACCTGGAAGTGCAGAAAACTTCTGATGATGGATGACTTTTTCCTCTGAATGACTATCATGGGCCCAGACCTGAAGTCTAAACTTCCAGTTGCTTTGTCTTTTGACACCTTTAATGTGATGGGCATAGTGACTCTTATCAAAAACAGCTTCTTTTGTGACTAAATCTACTTTTTAGTAGAATATCCACCTATTCTTATTTGTTCCACGTTCCCACTGTTTGCTTCATAAGTATGCTTCAGGAGAACTGTGTTTTGTTTTTAATCTCTCCTGCATATGAAGAAAGTGAAATCCCATGAATTGGTCCTTATAGAGCCACCATTGCCTTAGACCTTTCCCTCTGAAACCACAAAAAACCAGGCCAGAATCTGTTGGTTCTCTTGTGATTACTGTTTCTGCAGATGACTGGAGCTTTTATAAGTTCTGGATACTCAAGGTGGATTGTTCATCTCCTCAATCAATACTGAGTTACTGGCAGACATGATCAAATGCATGAACACAACCATAGGGAGTCACTTAATACATTGCTTTTCAGTTCAGGACTTGCTTTATGCTTCTAGTACTGCCTGTGAGCAGAAGTTGAGCTGGTTCAATTTTTACTTTTGTATAAAATACTTTTGCAGTCAAAAAGTTGCTAATATGATGAGTATATTTGCTGTGCTACACCTGTTCCCTTTATACTGTATGATTTATGGAGAAGAAAGCAGATCAGATATCAGCTTTGACGTGTTGGCTGATCTCAGTGACAGCTCAGTATCATTCATGTTTACAAGCAACATAAGAAAATGAACCTGGCAAATGACAGCACACTTACAGCTCATAAAACTCACACTCTATCAGGAATCTAGGAAGCAGAAATACCCATGAGCCTAGGCATTTCTGGGTGTCTAGAAAGTAAGCCTTCTTTGTACCCAAAGGCAGTCAGCACAGCACTATCTTTGAATTTCTCTTTTGGAAATAACTATATCTTAGTTATGTGTGAATAGGGCTGCTCAGAAGTGTGTCCAGCAGGTCAAGGGAGGTGATTCTACCCCTCTGCTCCTCCCTGGTGAGACCCCACCTGGAGTACTGCCTCCAGCTTTGGAGCCCTCAGCACAGGAAGGACATGGGCCTGTTGGAACAGGTCCAGCAGAGGGCCACAAAGATGCTCAGAGGGCTGGAGCACCTCTCCCATGAGGACAGGTTGAGAGAGTTGGGGTTGTTCAGCTTGGAGAAGGGGAGATGCTATAGCAGCCTTCCAGTACCTAAAGGGGACCTACAGGAGAGATGGGGAGAGACTCTTTATTAGGGAGTGGAGTGATAGGATGAAGGGTAATGGTTTTAATCTGAAAGAGATTTTGACTAGATATAAGGAAAAAATTCTTTACTGTGAGGGCGGTGAGGCACTGGAACATGTTGCCCAGAGAAGTTGTGGATGCCCCATCCCTGGACGTGTTCAAGACCAGACTGGATGGAACTTTGAGCATACTGGTCTAGTGGAAGGTGTCCCTGCCCATGGCAGGGCTGTTGGAACTAGGTCACTTCCAACCCAGACCATTCTATGATTTTATGAATGGCTGATATGTTAACTACTGCTGATACGGTTATTTCACTCCATATGTCAATAAATAAGCTGTAGGATAAGAATGACATTGGGATTTTGATAAACATGAATCCTACAGCATTCTGGAAGTGTCCTGGGTAGCAGATTACTTTTTCCAAATATAGTAGGCAAGAAATGGGATTGGTAGAGAAACACATGGACAATTCTCTCTCCTATAAGTTTTTATCTCCAGCAGAACAGATCTGCCTGTTTTTAAGAGGACAATGTTGACATATCTTGCTGTTTGAAAAATGCCATATTTTCTAGTGATGTTTCAATTCTAATATGTGAAGAAATGAAATTACTTTACATGGATTATGAATCGCCATACTAAATAAATTACATTGTCTTCTGTGAAGCAAAGCCTTCCAGGGTATAAAGGAGCTTTTGATGTTTTATACTGTTTATAATAACATTCTCCTTTAGAAAATGCACAGCTGTGACCTAAGAAGGGAATGAATGCTCAGCAGAAAGCCCTGGAGCGGTGACTTACTACTTGTAATTTTTGTCTGGTTTTGCAGTGTCTTGTGGTATGGTTTTTTTGACACTTGGAGAAATGGACTGAGAGCAAACACAGATCACAACTGTTGATAGTGATATATTTTATTTGAAGACTTCATATCCAAGATTTGAAATCCTGTTTTTCTACAGGCTTAAGGAACTTTTAAAATATGCATTGCCATCTCCCTGAGTGTCCCCATAGACCATCCTTGCCCAGCCCCCCTAGGGCTCTCCTCACTCTGCCCATAGCCCATGACTCCATGTCCACCCCCTGGGGATGTCAGCCCCTGCCCCAGTGACACCACTACAGGGCTGGTCTCCAGCTCCCCACAGCCCTGCCTTTTTCGGCCATGGGCCCCCTGAGCTGGGCTCAACTGTGGGCCCAAGTCCTGGCTTCAGCGCATCCCCAGGGAGGTGCCTGATGCCCAGGTCTGGGGCTGCCTGGTGGCCCCAGCTGCCCTGTACCTGGCTGTGGGGTGGGACAGGCTCTGCCCTCACCCACCGTGGGGAACTCCCACTGCTCCCAGCCCCTAGACATGGTTTGTATTGAGACGTGCTTTATACTACTCAGTATTATTTAGAGCTAGAGAGAAATATCTGTGAAAGAAAAGATTGTTATGTACTTGCTGGATTCAAGGCCAGGCTGGATGGGGCTTTGAGTAACTAGGTCTAGTGGAAGGTGTCTCTGGCCATGGCAGGGGGGTAAGAACTAGAAGATCTTTAAGGTCCCTTCCAACTCAAACCATTCTGTGATTCTATGATTCCCAAGAACTAGTGGATTCTCTACAACAGAAAGGAAAGTTTAACGAGCTAACTGCTTGTTCATGTTATATGAAATCAGGAGTTGTGCAATTTCATTAATCTGGTAAGAACCAGAAGGGAAGTGATGAACATCATGTCTTGCAACACTTCCGATGATAGGACAGTTCCCCAAAACACAAACAGCGAGGGAGACGGCCCTATTTATGTCTATACCACCATACAAGTCTTTTCGTCTTCTCTGAGCCTGAAGACTGATAGACAAACAAGATAAAGACGTTTTGAAGTAGAAGGTAGGTCCATCTTTGTCTTTCCGACTATTTTGTTTGCTGAGGTATTCGTTGGGACTCTAGGAAGTCCAGGGCTAGAGCGATGATGTCCCATGCAAAATCTAAAAGGCTGTCAGAGTAATACATGAGCTAAGTTTTTGCAAATAAAGTACCTACTCCCTGCTAACAAAAGTCCTAGCCACAATTCTGATTTTCTTACTGTGTTTGGTACTGAATTCGTAGAAGTTAGACACTGTTCCTAGATCTACTTGTAAGCATATACTCAAAAAAATCTTTGAAAGTATGTGAATTAATGCCCTCACCAAACTCAGCATATTCACTGTTGGATAACTCAAGCTGATTGATATTGCTGTGACCCATTTTGGTATTTTCTGTTTGCAGCTGTTCACCTACTTGCTTGACATCTATTCATCCTAACCTTTGTATATAGCAGATAGATAAATAATCTTTAGGCCTTAAGATACTAGTCATGAAATATATGTATGTAAACTTTATACAGTGCTGTCAAGATCACCAGCCTTACGAATCATCGCACAAATTGTTTTGTTACAGAAAAGGACAACTTCCTTAACTTTGTTACAGTTTGAACATTTCCCTGACTGCTTGAGAAGTCTATCTAATCTTTCTGCCCACCAAAACTGAGAAGTTCAGATGGTGTAGAAGCAGGCATATGAGGAGGTCAGACTAGACAAATTCAGAGGAGAGTGGTTGATGCTGACGTCTTTCATCTTGAGCAGGTTTCGCTGTTCTCTGTTTCCAAGGAAGAAGAGATGGTTGCTACTCTTGCACTCATCTTCATGACCCAGTGGATGCTGCTGATAACCCAGTTGTGCGTTGGCTGGCACTGCACAGACTGTGAGTAGAGCGAATCTTCTGAGGTGGTGTAACGTGCTTCTCATTATGGATAGTTGTGCATAAGTTGCCTTCTGTCTTAGATGTGCTAGGTAATAACCTCTGCACCTGAAAATCTAAAAATCAGTCCTTACTGGTCCCATTATGTGACACTTGCAGCAGAGATGCCAGACTCACCTTTTAGAAATTTGGTGCTGAATCAGTGGATCTGAATTGAACAAACAACATGCATTTCACTGAAGACTGGTGTTCAGTGACTACAGGAGATTTTACTGAGACTATAATTGTAAATTTGCTATGTAAAATGTTAACAGAGATAAATCATTACACTTTCTTCTTTTTCTTTCATATCATTAAGTAACTGAAAAAAGTACCCTTGGTAGGAACAAGATAGTCTCTGTTTTAGCAGTCTTTTCTAGTTTTTTGTTGAGACCTGTCTTAGTACTGAGGCATATATGTCCTCTCTGGACCCTCTTGTGAAATTCTTGCCTTCAGAAGAATCTTTTGGAATCAGGGCCTTGATGGGACTGAAGTGTAAGCTTGTCTATTTTCCTGCTTTCAGAGGAACTTCAGTGAGAGGCATCTCCTTGCTGTGCAGATGAGAATTTCTAAGTACAAAGGACAGACTGAATTGGATACATGGGTCCTTACTGGCTTACCTAAAAACAAGACATAAGCATGCAGGGACATTGGGAGATGCAATTATGTGCTTGCTCAGGGCTGATTGGTGTTACACAGAAGCCTGTGAAGACACAACATTTCTGGAGTGGCTCCTGAGGTCCAAGCAGGTTCATACAGTCACAGAACAGTTTGAGTTGGAACTTCTAAAGATCATCTAGTCCACACCCCACCTGCCACGAGCAGGGACATCTTTCACTAGACCACATTGCTCAAAGACCCATCCAACCTGACCTTGAACATTTCGGGAGAGACCCAAACCGAGTCGAGAATCTCACGCGGGAGCCGAGAGGCTGACGTGGCTGGGGGCGGGCCGGGTGAGCCGTGGCACGTTTAAAAGCGTGCCGGGCGCGTGTGAGAAAGAGCAAGGGCGGGAACATCAGCAGGCACAGGCACGCAGGGCGTGAGGGAAGCAGCCAACAGCAGTGGGTCCCCTCCTGGCGCCAGACAAGAACACGGCCCCATCACCTGCAAGGAAGAACATGGGAACTCAGACCGAGCTCCTGTGAAAACACGTGTATGTGCAGGCCTCTGGCTGCAGTGAATGCCTCGGCCTGGCACTTGTTCCCAAGGGAGCCAGAGACACCGCCTGTGTGCTGTGCGATCAAATAAACTACCTGCTCAGGCAAGGGGCTGAACTGAAGGAAGAGGTAGAAAGACTTAAAAGCATCAGAGAAAGTGAAATAGATTGGTGGAGCCATACCCTGAGGCGTAGCCATTAGGTAGAGGCTCTACAGGAAGTAGATGATCTCCTTTCTGCCTGTCACCATGCAGAAGAGAGAGGCTTAAGGGACAATGGGGAATGGAGGCAGGTCGCTCCTCAGAGGGACAAGCAAAACCTCTCCCGGTCCCCCTCACCTTCCCAGGTGCACTTACAAAATAGGTATGGGGCTTTGGAAATCGAGGGCCAGGTAAATGAGGATGGAGAAGAAGATCAATGCAGTGAGTTGCCCAGAGCTAGCCACCCATGCCTTAGGACTTCCTCAACAAAGAAAAAAAGGAAAGTAATTGTGGTGGATGACTCCCTTCTGCAGGGAACAGAAGGCCCCATTTGCAGACCAGATCCATCCCACAGAGAAGTCAGCTGCCTCCCTGGGGCCAGGATTAAGGATATACAGAAAAATCTCCCTACCCTGGTCTGGCCCTCCGATTACTATCCATTACTAGTATTTCAAGTAGGCGGCAACGAGGTAGCTACCAGTAGCATAAGGGCAATGAAGAGATACTTTAGCGCCCTTGGACGGCTGGTCAAGGGATCAGGAGCACAAGTTGTGTTCTCTTCTATCCCACCACTCGCAGGAATTGATGAGGGGATAAGTAGGAATAGCCAGCAGATTAACTCCTGGCTCCAAGGCTGGTGTAAGCGACAGGACTTCGGTTTCTTTGATCATGGGATCATCTACAGGAGACCAGGCCTGCTGACGACTGGTGGGGCAAGCCTTACCCAAAGGGGAAGACGAATACTGGGGCAAGAATTAGCAGGGCTCATTGAAAGGTCTTTAAACTAGGTTTGATGGGAGATGGGGATGAAACCAGGATTACTAAAAAAGAGCCTGGGAGCAGATTACCAGTGCTGGTGGGTTAAAGCACTAGCAAGGTCTTGAGGCCTGTTGTCTCAGTAGAGATGGAGGATGGTAACCCATGTGGTAGTGATGACATCAGGGATAGTAATAGGTTGGCAAGCACAGAAGGGTCTGAGCATGGTCAGGGAGGTATTGGGCCTCGGCCCCCCATAAAATTGGCAGGAAAATTGCCAGCTAAAGTGCATCTACACAAATGCATGCAGCATGGGCAACAAACAGGAGGAGCTGGAGGCCATTGCACAGCAGGAAAACTATGATATAGTTGCCATCACAGAAACATGGTGGGAAGACTTACACAACTGGAGCACTGCAATCAGTGGCTACCAACTCTTCAGAAGGGATAAACAAGGAAGGAGAGGTGGTGAGGTTATCCTCTATGTTAGAGACATATTTGAATGCCTAGAACTTAAAAATGGGAATGACAGTGTAGAGTGTTTATGGGTTAGAATCAAGGGGAAGGCCAGCAAGGCAGACATCATGGTGGGAGTTTATTACAGACCCCCAAACCAGGATGTAGAAATTGATGAAATATTCTATCAGCCACTGGCAGACCTCTCGCAATCACCCACCCTTGTTCTTGCAGGGGACTTTAACTTCCCAGATACCTCCTGAGAATACAACATGGCAGAGAGGGAACAATCCAGGAGGTTCCTAGAGTATGTGGAGGATAACTTCATTACACAGCTGGTAAGTGAGCCGACCAGGGAAAGTGCCCTACTGGACCTGCTCCTTGTGAACAGGGAAGAACTTGTGAGGGAAGTAAAGGTTGGAGGCTGTCTAGGGCACAGTGACCATGAGATGATTGAGTTCTTGATCCTTGGAGAAACAAGGAGAGGGGTTACTAAAACTGCCATCTTAGACTTCTGGAGGGCAAACTTTGACCTGTTCAGAAGACTGCTAGATAAAATCCCTTGAGAGGCTGCCCTAAAGGATATAGGAGTCCAGGAAGGCTGGACATACTTCAAGAAAGAAGTCTTAAAGGCACAGGAGCAGGTTGTCCCCATGTGTCGAAAAACAAGTAGGTGAGGAAGGAGACCAGCCTGGTTAAATAGGGACCTTTTGCTGGATCTCAAAAACAAAAGGAGAGTCTACAACCTTTGGAAGAAGGCCTCTCATGAAGACTATAAAGAGGTAGTGAAATTATGCAGGGAGAAAATTAGGAGAGCTACAGCTACTAAGGATAATTAAAAAATGTTTCTGTAAATTCATTAACAACAAAAGGAGGATTAAGGAAAATCTCCCTCCTTTATTGGATGCAGAGGGAAACATAGTCACCAAGGACAAGGAAAAGGTTGAGGTGCTCAATACCTACTTTGCTTCAGTCTTTAGCAGTGGAACTAGCTGTTCCCTGGACACCCAGCCTTATGAGCCAGGAGACAAGGAGGGGAAGCAGAATGAGGGCATCACAATTAAAGAGGAAGGGATCAGTGACCTGCTACGCAGTTTGGAGTCACACAAGTCTATGGGACTGGATGGGCTACACCCAAGGGTGCTGAAAGAGTTGGCATACGTGCTCGCCAAACCGCTTTCCATTATTTACATGAAGTCATGGCTAACTGGGGAGGTCCCAATGGACTGGAGGGTGGCAAATGTAACACCCATCTACAAGAAAGGCAAAAAGGAGGATCCAGAAAACTATAGACCTGTCAGCCTGACCTCGATAGCAAGGAAGGTCATGGAGTAGGTCATCTTGAGTGCCATCACAAGCCATATAAGGGCAACCAGGGGATCAGGCCTAGTCAGCATGGGTTTATGAAAGGCAGATCCTGCCTGACAAACCTGGTCTCCTTCTATGACAAGATGACCTGATTACTGGATGAGGGAAAGGCTGTGGATATTATCTACCTGGACTTTCAAAAAACATTCGACACTGTTCCCCATAGAATTCTAGTGGAAAAACTAGCTGCACACGGCCTGGATGAGCATATGATCTGCTGAATCAAGCACTGGCTGTCTGGACAGTCCCAAAGAGTAGTGCTCAATGGAGTTAAATCCATCTGGCGGCCAGTCACAAGTGGTGTTCCCCAGGGCTCAGTGTTGGGACCATTTCTGTTTAACGTCTTTATTGATGATCTTGACAAGAACATAGGGTGTATCATCAGCAAGGTCGCAGATGACACCAAGTTAAGTGGGTGTGTTGATCTGCATGAGGATAGGGAGGCTCTACAGAGAGACTTAGATAGATTGGATCGATGGGCCAACATTAATGGTATGAGCTTCAACAAGACCAAGTGCGAGGTCCTGCACTTGGGCCACAACAACCCCATGCATCAGTACAGGCTTGGGGAGTGTGGCTGGAAAGCTGCCTGGCAGAAAAGGACTTGGAGGTTCTAATTGACAAGTGGCTGAATATGAGCCAGCAGTGTGCCCAGGTGGCCAAGAAAGCCAATGGCGTCCTGGGGTACTGAGAAATTGACTGATGTAGTTGCCAAGCCATTCTCCATTATATTTAAAAAGTCACGGCAGTCACGTGAAGTTCTCCAGTTACTGCAGAAAAGTGAATATCACACCCATTTTTAGAAAGAGTCGTAAGGAGAATCTGGAACTACTGAGCAGTCAGCCTCACCTCCATGCCTGGTAAAGTCATGTGACAGATCACCTGGAAGTTGTCTTGGAGCATATAGAAGACAGGAAGGTGATTAGAGACAGCCAACATGGAATCACCAAGGGCAAATCGGGCCTGATTGCATTGGTAAAGGTTCATTACCCAAAACTTCTGGGAAGAGAGTTCTCAAGCCTGGGAAGACATCAATACCTACTTCATTATTGTAGTGACCCCACTGTTACAAATCAGACACAAACTCAAGCCCTTTCTACAGGGAGTAGCACTGTGTAAACCAATAAATGAAAAACTAAAAAGTAAATCATGACATTTTTCAGGCAGAGAATATGAAGTGCATATTTGGAAATATATCACTTCCTCTGCACAATGGGGCAAGATTTTCTGTTACGGCAGTGAACATGAGTGGCACGCATACTCAAGCATATGCAGATATATACCTCAAGGTAATGGGCTAGGCTTTGAGAAAGGGTTGGTCTAATTCCAATGGACTGGGGGTAAAAGAAAAACTGAAACCCTTCATTACTTAATTCATATGTTTCTATAAGGAGAACAGGTTCTTGGGTTTTTGTTCACAGCCTTAGGACAACGTTTCTGTGAAAGAAAAGTTTCCTATAACTAGCTCAGCAATTTTTTAGTCCTCGTTTGACACCTTCTTGGTGCTGTCTTTTTACTTACCAATTCTCTTTTAATTGTTTGTGCTAATATGTTATTGAATGCTTTTGAAAGTCTTTAAAATGTTATTAAAAATCCAAGTGGAACAGGTTTGTGGCTGTAATGTGAAGTTCTTCATTGAGAAATCTGTGGAATCTTAAGTTTTGTCACAGTGTAACTCATGGTGTAATGCCCAACACTTTGCATTGTCCCATCCACAATAATGAAAGTTCTGACAGAATTCACTCCTTTTTGTATGAGAGGGGTAATGTATATGAGACTGTTAAGAGAATGAGGTAGAAGATCTGTTCATATAAGCAACATGGAGTTGGCATATACAAAATGGCACTGCTTCCTGCCTCATCAAGCTCAAAGTATTTGCTGATTCCTTATGAAAGGGTGGATAACTAGTGCTTCCTTTTGAAAGGTATGTTTAGTCTCCTTGTTCGGTTTTGTTGGGGGAGGGTGTTAAAGATTAAATTGGTATGTTCGTGATCAGGAAAAGATTCCTCATGCTCATCCCGGGTGGAAGAAGGTGTCACTGCAGAGCAGAAGCACCTCAGAAGTTTGTATCTACATCTCTTTGGAGTCTTTAAAAGCTCCACAGCTCCGCACTTGGGTGTCTCTCCCTCTCTGGAGTCCACAGGGAAGCTTCTCATGCTCTTCATTCATTTGACAGGGAGCTGAAGAACACCCTTAAAATAGAAATGCTACAGCAGGGTACTGAAGGATGACAGGCAAATGTTTCCGCTTGTGACATTGTGGCACCAGTGTCTCCTTTTGAATAGGAACAATTCAAAGCATACAGGTATCCACTTTAGGTGTCAGCCTGTTCTAGCACAGTGCAGGATCTCCTGTGACAAGCAAGTATGATCATATCTTTGGAGGATTTATCCGTGACACAATCTTCATTAAATCTGTCAGTGCAAATGTCTTTCAGTGTTACTACCTAAAATGAAACAAGTCATTCCTAACCCAAGCAGTAACCACTGGGGGTTGCAGGGATCTAATATATCTAAGCCCGTGCTGTGGTCCTCCAGCTTGGAGCAGTCACATGATTTTTCCTCATTGCGGATATTCCTGTGCTTTCAGGCGTGAATGGGTCGGCCATTGAAAATTTCTCCTGTGTGATTTATAATGTTTCCCTCATGAACTGCACTTGGCAGGCAGGCAAGGAAGCTCCGGGAGATACCCAATACTTTCTCTACTGGCAGTACGCAGGGTAAGTAGGTCTGCTGGAGTCCAGGGAAGTCTGCATTCTCATTTGACACATCACACTGCCCGTGCTTAACTAATGTACTTTGCTATAAACAGATCTGATGACGCAATGGAATGTGAGCTTTACGTTAAAGACAAAAATGGCAGAAACATAGGATGTAGATTCAAAAATGTGACGACAAAGCCTATAAGTGCTTACTTCCTGGTGAACGGGTCTAGCAATGACTCCCAGATCCAGTTCTATGATGAGCACATTAAACTATATAAAATTGGTAAGTAAATAATTTCTTTCTTCTGTGTTTTCACTATTGCATGAGGGTAGTAGAGCATTTTTCCTTGAGAAGGAATCAGGTACTCTGCCCCTCCTAGAATCAAAAGTAAGAGACTGTGGTGTCAAGAAAACCTATTCCCCAAGCAAAAGAGCAATGAGGGAAATTAAGCAAGAACCTCCACAGCTGGAGCCTACCTCAGATTCTTTATCAACCTAGCCTTACTGGTTTTAGTCCAGGGTCCACAGGACTTAAAAGATTTTACTTCCTTCTGCTGTTCTTTCAATGATGGTCAAAGACATTTCAACAGAGAACACTTCTCAGAAGTTCATCTGAGCACTGATTTCTCCTTCCCATTGGGAAAGGCATACACCAACACCATACCCTTGATTAGAGAATATTAATATGTGTACACAATACTCCAGGCTTTCAGATGTTCTTTCATATGTAGTGCTCTAATTTGGAAGTATCCTGTGCAATTAATTTTACTGTTGCCAAAGCCTCATTGGCAAAGTTTTTGGTATTGTCTCCAAAAAATGGACAAACAAGGATTCATTCTATAAGGAGAAGGAATTAAGCTGTAATATCACACATGGGAGATGAAACAAGACTGTTCTTTGACCAATGAATCCATCATAAATAGGCCAGGCCTGTCTCTAAGTACTGGTGTGAAGTAGCAATCTAGCTGAAGCAAAGGTTTCCTCTGTCAGAGTTTTTTCACCATTTCTGTCATGAGTGGTTGTCTTTTGCTGTTAAAATAATCAAGTCCTTGGTGATGATCAAAATATAAAGGTCCCATATTTTTGCCCACATCTGTGAATTTAGGCGAGATATGTGAAGAGGTTAGCTAGATTCTCAAAACTGAAGTGTCATTCTTAAATTTGATGGCTAATTTTTTGGAAGGGGGGAATAAACTGCATAATTCACAACACCAAGCACGTGACAACTTCATGTTACAGAAGTATCCTGTGAAGAGGCTTGAAGAAAGAAATGACCTTTGTATTTCTTACATTAGGTTTAACATCAGTTTGTTCTTCAGCAGTAAAAAACACCTTTGTAAAAAGAAGACAGGATTCTACCTTACTCATCTAAAAAAATAAATGGCGAGGGTTTGTATCTTTGTATGCTCCTAAGTCATGTTCCCTGGCTTAGTCCCTGTTTTTTCTGATCCTGGGGACAGGATTTAAAGAACTTTGGTCTTTCAGTTATTTCTAACAGAGTTCCTAAGAAAAACGACGTATCTTTCTTCCTTGAGGTGTTACTTGCAATTGCACTCTCTATTATCAAAGCAAAAAGAGACCAAGTGATTTTGATTATTTGAATTCTTGGTTATATCATTTCAGAAAAGCTCATGCCTCCATCAAATATCACTGTCAGCTGTGATGAAATTAAAAATGATTGCACAATTCAATGGCAACGACCCCAAATAAGTCATTCTAACTTAGACCATTGTTTTAAATATGAAATCATCATCAAGTATAAGGTAAGGGGAATTTCTTCACCTATAGTTAACATTTATACTTATGTTTGCATTTACCAGCACACATGGACAGAAAGAAAGTCAATTCCACTTGTATGGTGTAGCCTTCCACATACATAGCACCATATTCCTTCATGGCACCCCATTAAGCTGTACCACCCCATTTTTTTATCTGTGTTCTCCTGTGTGAGATATTGCTGGAGATACACGCACCCAGTGTGGAGAGGAAGCATGGTTAATCGAGACTTGAACATGTCACAGCCAAAGCTCAGAAAAGGTGTTTCGCTCACTAAGACCTGTTGGAGCTGTCCTGGACTGTAGTCCTTTCCAGTGATAGCTGCATTTCTGAGAAGGGGCACAGATCAGTTGTCAATACTGGACAGAGAAATGTGCGTCCATTAACAAGTATGAGCATGAGGGGAAAAAAAAAATGTGTAGAGAAAGAAGGAAGGCTATGTGAATAAGCACAGGTTACTGAGGGAATCATTTAAGCTGCTGAAAGTCAAATTCAGACGTTGACTTTGCAAATCTTTTTGCAGCAACAGAGAATGAGTGGGACTGCTGTGTTCCGCTCCAAGAGTACACCGACACGACTCTCACTGAAGAAGTTGCGTCAAACGACCACAGGGTGGCAGATAGTGACTACAATGGCAAAACCTACCTGTACAACAACCAGATTTGGCCACTTGGTGGATGATTAAAGGTCGTCCCCAGATTTCTGTTATGTGGCATTTCTTAGTCTGGATTGGGCTTGCTATTTCATAGATGACTTCTCTTGCAAGTCCAACTAACTGCTACAAAACCGCATTACTCCAAATACCCTGGCCTTTGCAGCAAAGAAAGCTTAGAGAAAACTCTGTGACATCAGAATAAAAGTGCCTTGCTGGAGCAATACATACTTCTTAAAGTCTTTTAATATGTCTAATATTCAGTTTATGAAGAATATTCAATTAACATGTAGTCTGAATTGTGTATCATTTTTTAAATTATTATTAGCAGTTTTCGGGTTACTAATTATGTCACTGTCCAGCATTTACTGTATTGCATGGGGTAATATAGTTCAATGGCCAGACTAGTCTGGCAGGCTTTCTGCATCATCCTGGATCCTGTCCCCTGGCAAGCAACAGACCTCCATCACATCAGGTTGGTAGATTAGTGTGACCATCCCCTGCAGAAGGGAGTCTCTATTAACTAACATACACATTTTCTCCTTCATTTTTTAAACACAGTGCCCTTTAATATATCTCATCTTCCAAAATTTGCAAAAGACCAGCTGTCCTTCTGGAACTCCATTTTCTGAAGTCTTCCATGACTTCACTGTTTTAGTTTCTGATATTTTATTTTAGTGTAAGCACAAAAAAAAAAAAAAAAGGGAGACTGTATTGTTGCACTTTCTCCTAGATTGATCCCAGTGCTTAAGCTAGTTTGTTTACAGATTCTAGAGGCTGTCCTGTGCAGCAGCATGTCTTCCAAAATTATGTTCAGGTGCCACATGAGAATTCATGCAGTTATTTGATACAACATGTTTTGATTAATTTTATTTTGTTTTAAAATGGAGTAATACAGAATGCAAAATAATTTGAAAAATACATAACTGACAGGCCAATGGAGATTACATAGTCTGCAGTCATTAATTGTATGTGATCACTACACCAGGACAACATGGAAGTCACTGTGGCTATTCAGAAGAGACAAGTGAGCTTTATTCTATCAAATATATAGTTGGAGGGCAGCCTAAAATATCTGTGAATCCATGTCAGTCCTGAGTATTTTCATCTGAGGGAAAAGGAAAAAATATTTACATAGTATTTTCAATTAAATATAGTGACATTTATTGTAAAATATAAATACTAAATGTAAATTTAAAAGTTTATTTCACAGATATATATTTTTCTTTTTTTTTTCCTGGTGTTCCTAATAAAGTTATAGTTTTCGTTCAGGTCTGATTTTCTTCTGTTTCAATTTAATCACCGATCTGAAATAAAATTTATTTCTCAGCTTTGGTGGTAGGAAAACAAATACTTTTCCATAGAAGAATCAGTTACTATATAAATTTAACATTGCAGATTATTTATATAGTAGAAAATTGCTAGTTCATATGAACAAACTGTCAAGTAGATAAGAAAGAGTAATGCAGAATAAACACAAAACAAGTAATCATAAAAATATTTTTTTTTTCTCAATTTACAGGATGACCCTGAGGGAAAAACCAAACATACTTCTGTACAAGTAAGTTTGCTTGTTCTATTAATCAGCAATACGCATTAGTTTCATAGTAATTTTTGAAAAGTAAATAGTATGCAAATACCTCTAAATCAGTATGTCTTCAATGTTCAATGCTTTATGGAATCCTTATTGATAAATTTCATGAATGTGTCAAACCGCTAAATCATCATGACAAATGTCTTTTATTAAACATTCAAGGGCAGAACTTTATTATTACTCTGTAAGTATTTTGAAAAGCCTTCAATTTTACATTATATTATCTGTGTTCCCCCTCAAATATTTGGGTCAGAATTCGAAGTTACACATCAGTGACAACAGAGAAAGGACACACAGAGAAAACACCTCCTAGGAATTTAAATTTCTTTATGAAAAACAAAGACCACAGGAGGCCTTTGGGATCCTTGGGATGGAGGCTGTCCTCCAGGTATGCTGCACCTCATTCTAAGCAGTGCAGCTTGCACATCCCATCTCTATCCTGAAAGTATCCCAGAGTAAGCATGTTTTAGTTAATTGTATTAACACTAAGTATTGCAGTCTTGTACTTGTTTTACAGGTTTGGCTGGAAAGTTATGCTTTTCGTGAAAAATCATAATGCAAAGACTGAGGAAGGTGAGCTGCATGCAGACAGTTTATTCCTCAAATCCCTCAATCCTAGCAGTATTGAAATGAGACAATTCAAGGTGCTTTTCTACCCCTGACAATGGGCCAAGAGAAATTATCAATAGATCAGACTATATTGTAAGAAATTACAGGGTATAGTTTAAAGGACAAAAGGTTTCTAAACATAAATAGTTTACTGAGTGACAGGTTATTATTTAAAGGAGATACACAGATATGTACATATTATATACATAATAAACATGCATATTTTTATTTTTTGCTTCGTAACAGCAGTCTACTTTAAAAAGCAATGCTCTTCTACCCTTGTAAAAATTTCGCTGATAAATGGCATTTGCATATTATCAACACGTAGACATGCAACATAGAAAAACAACTCTGTTTTGCTTTGTTTTTAGGAAGGGGTGAATAGTCACATATTTGAAAGAGTCAACAAGAGAAAGAAGTACCTCTTGAAAATGAGAACAGCTGGCAGTAGTTGCTACGTGAACTCAGCCTGGGGCGAGTGGAGTGCACCTGTAGAGTTTGGTAAGAATGAAAATCCATCCCTTGGGCTACTCTAACCCTAGCCGTGTCCTGTTTACCTCACACACTGCTGCACATCTACGGACACACAGATATATAAAGGCTTGGCAAACTTTTTGTTTCCCTCAACATTACTGAGAAGAAGAGGAGGAAGAGAATTAATACATCTCTTAACAGTCTGACATTAGAAATCAATACAAAAAGTTACACATTTGCAACTGAAATGCATACCTGCTTACTACAGGAGATGGACAAACAGGCTCACTATCAATTCTTCCCAGCAGATGTTACTGCTAAGGTCCTAAATTAAATAGCTGATTTTTATACCAAGTGAAACTTTTCAGGCTGACATTGGTCAGCCGGTCACCAGAGTAGATGTTTGACACAGCTGTGCATCTATTCCTCTTTATTAACAAAAATACTTTATGACTGTTTCAGGAAATGAAGAAATCATTTCTTCTTCAGTATGGATTTTACTTGTGATAGCAATTGCGACACTCTTGGTGGCAATTACTGCAATTTTGATCTGCAAAAGGTAAACTTAATTTATGCATTTATTTTATTTTGTGTGGGTATGTGAAACATCTGCAGTTCTTAGATAAGGTAGAGGTGCCTCTGTGGTATAGATAAAACTTTTTCACTCACACTGTAGTAGAAATTAATCCAAATGAATGATCCTGATGCAGGTACTATAATGATGATGCCCAAAATCCCTCCCCAGCTGATTCACACAGTTTTTTCTAGGGCCTCTCCTGTCAACATGGCAAGGAGAGAAATTATATGCAATTACTTATACTAACAGTACAGCTGCTCTGAATATTTGCAACGTAGACTACGCACTAAGTTTTCTGATTTCTTGAACTGCAAAATTTATTGCAAATACACAGGTTGATTGTACTTACCTGTAAAGATTTTGCAATGGTCACTAGAATTGTCCTAGCAAACAATGTATCTGAGAGCACATAAGCTAAGCAGCTTGTTTCTTGAAATAAATCATATAAATGAAACAGAAAGAAAAAGGATTTTCCAGTGCATCATGCACTTTGTATGGAAATATACAATAATTCAGAGAAGATACCGTTCTTCAAAATTGTTAAAATTTTTACACCTACTTTCCACTGGTTGTAGTGACTTAAAGAGCAACACTATTTTGTTTTCCTTTCAAAGAAGAAAATAACTACTAGCGAATCTTTGACCAAAAATGAAACTATTACCATCCAAATTCTTAGTGTTTTCCTGACACGTGTTCATTCTCTGCTGAAATCATGTATATTTTCATTTCTCTTCTGTCCTGGAAGAGAAAGATAAAAGCTGCTTCAAGGGTGCAATGGGTTTGACACATGACAGTTACTTAATTTTACTTTTCTACTCCATTCCTTTTGATCGCCAGGACTGGCTGTTGGAAAGCAGCATTTCCAGAAATCCCAGAGCCAAAAAATGCATTTCATGGACTACCTGATACAAATCCAGAGGTATGTTCTCTTTCTATTTTATATTAAATGTGTGAAATGTATGTGTGTGAACATACAGGACTCTACTGCAGGTATTTTTTAAATTATATGGAACTTAAGACAGAGAATAACTCTTTGCCATATTTTGAGGAATTAGGAGAGAAAATCAGCAAGCAAGTTTGTTAAGGGAAGTGAAATGCAGTGCTCTTCCAGATACAGGAGGTTTCTCCCATTCCAGTCTCACAGATGCAGGGGCTGATGCCCCAGGTCCAGGCAGCAGCAAGGGTTTTCCCAACACAAAGCACACACAGAGAGGACACTAATGCAACCAGCCACAAAAAACAGCAACAGATGCCTTTATCAGCACCATGTCAATACTGTCAGCAGTCACATAAGTAGGGTTGCAGACATCCCCGTCCTGCTGCTCATCTCCAGCTGAGCAGGGCTGAAGTTTGTCAGTGAGACGTGCGTACACCCTCACTCTCTTCATCCACCACAGCCACAAATTCACAACCTCCTCACATCTGGTCTCTCTGTCTGGACCCCGGGTCCCCCCAGCAGGTCACCAGCTCTCACCTTGGGTCTCTCCAGGTGCAGGTCTCTGCTACTCACCTACTAGTCCAGCTTCAATGAAGTTTGCTAGCATGTTAGACATAAAGGACAGAAAGCAAGGTGACACAGAAAACAGTCCAAAATAGGATTTTGTAAGGTTGCAGTGGTCACACTCAGCATTTCACCAGATCAGCCAGCAGCTCACTTGTGCCCTTTACTTGTCCAGCAGTTCATCATGTTATGTGCAGAAGTTTCTCATGGTGTGCTCATGGTGTAGCTAAACTTCAGGCCAACGTGTACTGATCTACTTTCACACCTTAACAAAGATAATGCTTTTGTATTAATTCATTTGAGATGATATGCAGTAATCTACCTGCTGCACTGAAGAAAAACACACATTCTCCCTATCCACTTCCAGAACAGTCAAAAGTCATGTCTCAGCATTACAAAGTGCTGAAATGTCACTGTTACATCCAGCTAAGGAAAGCTTATGAGCTAAGAAACCAAGAAGTTAAATATTTCTATAAAATATGCAACAGAAGCTGAAATACTCTCAGAATTGTGTGTAAGTAAGTAGAGGCTGAGCTAACTTTATGTATAAAACTAACGGAAGTTTTTATTTTCCTTTCAGCTGATGGGGAGCAAAATTCAGTCGCTGACGTCTGAAAATGAAGAGATAATATTAGTTGTTGACGCAGTGAAATAACCAAGAAAAACTGAGGAATTTGAAAGTGCATTTCTTAGCTCAGGCAACTGTATATTCCTGTGGAAAGTCTGGAATAAAATATAGTTTTCCTTCACTTTCCTCCTTTTCTTGGCAAAAAAATAGTAGTGCAGCCAAAAGAGAATGATACCTCACATGTAATATTTTTAAATGTCATTGTACTTGCTTTTAATTTTGGCTAATTTTAACTTTTTAGGTAACTTGTATTTATGGATACCTTTCATTTTGTGAATATGATTGAAATATTTCAGTCAAGAAATTACAATGTTACAAAGCAAAACTGATGTTTTTAATTTAAGGAAATATAGTGCATTTCTATGATATAAAAAAGAATAGGAATTAATTTAATGAGACAAATAAAAATAAAAAAAAAAATAATTCTTGTGCCTGAATGCCCTTGTTCTACTGTCAAGAATGGGCCTATTCATACTTGAAGTTTCTTTGGGTCTCTTAAAGTACACATGGGTAACTAGAAAATTGAGAACAGGATTGAAAGCAGGCTGAGACGTTGAGTGGTGGCCTGTCATCAACAGGAATCTCAAAGGATGTAAGTGTGTCTAAAACCCTAACTAATCCAAGAGCTTAAGTGTGTTACTTAAAAGTTAAGAGATCAGCCACTATTAACTTGATATCAGCCCAGAATTTACTCCTGTAGGTATCTAGCTCTTTATGTTCTTAATGCTTACTTGTCATTTTATTACTTTCTTAGTATTTTAAAATTTTCAGTGCGTGACTCAGTTGATCTCTGTATCCCTTAGTTCAGAGGCTTTTTCTACTCAGCTGGACAATAATTTTTCAGAGCCATAGGGTTCTGGGTTCATACCCAGGACAAGGTACTGGGAAAACAGCCCAGGCTCTTCTCGAATGTAGTGTCTGCTTATGAGCAATGCTCCTCAAGGAGCAAAGCTGAGACTCATAGTGTTTAGTACTAACAGTAACTTGGAGAATGGGATGAAATGCAGCCTTAGCAAGACTGGGGATGGCAGAAAACCGGGGCCACTGCCTGATATACTGGAGGGCAGACCTTCTATCAGAGGGCTCTTGACAGGCTGAAGAAATGAGTTAATAGGAACCTCCTGAAGCAAATGCAAAGATGAATACCTGGGAAAAACTAACTGCGTGTATCCTAGAGAATGACTGGCTGACAGGTCTGCAGAAAAGGCTCTTAGGTCCTGGTGGTGCTTCCTTATGGTAATTAAAAATGCCCACACACTAGGTTATACTGGGAGGAGTGGACCCACCAGGTCAAGGACAGTGATTATTCCATCTACTCAGCATTCATTCTGTGTCCAGATTTCAGCCTCCTAGTAGAAGAAAGACATTGACAGCCTTTTCAGATAAGTGATAAACATAGGGGAACCATTTCTAAAGAGACGTGAGTAGCGATATCTTCCGGGATATTTTTCTTGATATAGGCTCAGTTAGGCCATTTTCCCGGGAGCTTGGGACACCTAAGATTTACTTTGTCACATATCAAATTTGAGATAGTGTTCTGCAGTAGAAGCCCTGCTTTAGTGTTGCTGTGTAGAGTAAAATCCCTACTGCCTGTTTTCTCTGCTTAGAGCACTAGTATCTAAATGTGGCAGGCTTGAGAAGTTTAGAAGCTACTAAATATTAGATTTAGCTAATGGTGGCAGCCAGTGTCTCTAATTGAGCCTTAGATAACTGTTATCATTTCAGCCCTTAATATTCTCCTCCCTTCCTGATAATACTGACCCCGGTTCTGCTTGCACTTTTACTTAATCAGAAGTGGATACTCCTTCCAGTGCTAAGTTGCTGGGTTTCTTTACACTCTTGCTTTGCTGGCTCCCTACACTGAGCAGTTCATGCAATTTATCAGCATAAGTGGTTTCAGAAGAAATTCTGTCCTGCTGGTGGTGTCTTCACTGTTCCAGAGGACAGGTGGAGTTTTGTCATGCTCAGATGATGCAGCCTCCCAAGTCAAGCATTTTTAGACCAGACAAGAAAAATATTTGGAAATTTATCATATAGCAACAGCAATATACAGGGGCATTAAGGTATCATGGTAAAATGTCCAGCCAGCCAATTCAGCACTTCAGCATGTTAGGATTATTGATATTTTTTTTTCATTATATGTGCAAATTTATATTTTTCTACATTGTACGTGAAATTGGCATTTCATCTGCCAATTTACCATTCGGGAACTCACTATTATTAGGTTATTGAACTTCCTTACAGTCATCTTTGGTTTCTATTATCCCAAACTACTTGTAACAATTTATCCATGTGAGAATCCTCCTCTTATCTCAAGGCAGCTTAGACTTTTCTCCTGGTTTAACAATGTGATACTGAGTTTTTCCAGTGCCCTTTGACAGGCATTTCATTTTGAGCGTGATCTTGAACAAAAGTCCCAGCATGGCAACATCCTTGAGGGCATCTGTAGCACCAAATACTCACTGATACTTTCTGCTGTCACCTTACCTCCTTTAAAAATCTTTTAATATACTTTAATCATCTATTTGCTCAATGGTTTCTGACAAGATTCATTTTTGGGGGAAATGATTTATTATCAGATTTCTTTTTTTCTTTTTACAGATTGTTCCATAAAAAATGTTTATGTGACTTACATTGCTCTTGTATTTGTCTTGTCAGAATTTACACACTTTCCTGTATTCTGTCTATGGAGAGGGCTCCAACTCATTGACAAATATCTTCCTATTTTTTACAGGCTCCCTCATCCTTTTACTATGCTAAAGCAGGAGCAAAGAGGTTTTTCTTTTAAAGAGGCAAAAAAACCTACTATTTGATGTGTTCGTATTACGAATGGGACCCAAAGAATACATTTCAATGTTTGATTTTAGTGTGTGGGAACATACCAGAGGGGGCATAGCCATGTCTTTATCCCATACAGCCATAGTGGCACCAGATGTGAAGGCTTTGTAGAATCAAAGAATATCAGGTAACATTTCTACAGAATAACAGTATTATCGGTACTTAGCAAAAATCTAATTTCTGCATCCCTTCAAAAACTTAAGCCCTTGTAAGCTAAGTAGTCAGTAGAGATCATGAGGTCAGCACAGAAGACAAGCAGCAAAGACCACCTCACCTCGTGGGGTGTCTCCCGACACCCTTGCAGAGATCAGCACCACAGCAACAAACTATATTTTACCGGTATAATTTGATTTCTGGACTTCTTTGGGAACGAAGCGTATTCCAGCAAGGAAGTCAGAATTTGAGCAGGTAATAGGAGAGCACAGGCAAAACTTCCACCTTTGGTTAATATTTAATTCCATACAAGGCTCAGCCTTGATCTGGAGTTATACCAAAAGAGTCTTATCACCTGACTCCCCAGTTTGCATGGGCGGTCAGTGAACCATCCCCTTGTTCCCATCTGAAGATGTAATGCTGGAAGATCACCATGATTTCTAAGGTGGTCTTAAGGCTCAAAAAGAAAATGCTCAGCAATTTCCCCCTTTAACGGAATTAGCCTTTCAGCAAACTTTCATTCACAAGGAAAGGAAGTTTATCCTCTGAGTAACTCCACTAATTGAGATAACTCATATATCTTGCTGCTCCTTTTGGTCTCCAAGGTTCAGATTTTGGAGGTCTCCCAATGTTTTCCTTAATTGGGTGAAGAATCACTAAAATATTATGCTTTAGTGTAAAATTGCTTTTCACTTTGAGACTCAAAGGCTCAGAATTCTATACTAGAAATCTAAACAGGGCTATTAGGCTAGTTTTATAATGATACTGGACATTTGATTATTAGACTGAATACTCCCAGGACTGCTTTCTTATACTGAGGCCAACTGCATGTTAGAGCCCAGATACATTTTATTAAACCCCTAAAGAAGACGGACACCTGCAAACTGCCTTCAGAAATTAGCCCTGACCTGAGCTAACCTCTGGACTATTTCCAGGGGTTGTTCAGGACATTGCTTGGAAATTCTGGCCAAATCAGTGCTGGGAACAGTTGTTCCTGGACACGTTCCAGCGCTGGGGAGCCTTCCAGTTACCAGTGCAGCCAGGGGCAATCTACCACACTGTCCAACTTCTACTGGAGCTATGTGCAAACAGCTTTTGGCACGCCTACTGCCTTTGACAAAGTTAATGATTGCCTTTTGGTCAAAGACTTGCCCGGGAAGCTTTTTGCAGCAGATCAGAACAAGAAGGCCAATTTCTTAATGAGGGTAAATTCATGCTGGACACACATGCAAACCATCTCTGCATTTCTTTTAGTACGCAGCAGTGGCCAGAGCTGAAATGTTCACAATCACCTCCTAAAAGAGTGATGGGGTTGTATTAGACTACACTGATTTATACAACCTTTCATGATATCTTTTGTCTTGGGCAAAACTGCCAGAGTGAAGCATAATTTGGGTCTAATCCACCAAAACATACCCATGAGCTATTAAACATTCATTTTCTCCCTATAGGGAAGGGAATAGGAATATATAATAAAGGCAATATGAAGACACTCAAGACATGTTAAATAAATGCTAGACAAACTCCTTATTTGTTTCCTGTTTTCTCCTGGGAAGACATAACATACTTCAACTTGTTCAGGAAAGGTATTGCACTCATGTTCAAAATAAGGCCAAAGTTCAACCCAGAGAACTATCAGCCTGGGAAACTCATGGTGTGCTCATGGAGCACATTTCTGGGCACATTAAGAAGAAGGTAAGTATGATTTTACCAAGGGTGTATTCAAGAGACAAGTCGGATAACACAGGAGTTTATCCTGGGACCTATCCAGTTTAACCTTTTTATCAATGGCCTGGAGGAGGCTATGGAGTGCATTGTCCTCAGCTTTGCAGATGACACCAAATTGAGGTGACTAGCTGATTTGCTCATGGTGAGGGCTGCCATCTGCTGGTCCTGTCTGGATACAGACAGGTTGAAGGAGTAGTCCAAAAGGAACCTTGAAATCATCTACTACTCACTTGAGTTTACATTGACCAGAAGAGGAAAATGTAAAAAAATATGACGTTATTTTAAAACAACTTTTTCGAAAACAGCGTTTTGAAAAATTGTCCTGTGCATGTCCTAGAACTCTGTGATTTACAGCCGCCCTTCTTAGTCTGTTACAAAAGAGCTTCATTCAACATTTGGCAACTTCTTGAAGGTTATGAACACAATTGTTCCATCTACTCCTTTCTTATGAAAGGTTGGTAACATTTCTGAAGTTTTTATTAGCCTGGAGCTCCTCCTAATGCTGCAAATATTAATGCTAACTGAGATGTTATTATTAACAGATTTTTCAGACCATGTAGAGTGGATTTTCTGTCTTTTATTTATGACAAGCTATTCATTAATTCACTAGCAACATCTATATCAATAGTGTAGAACACCACCTGCAAGACATCCCAGCAGACCACCCCACACCTGTGGACCAAGAGTTCTCCTGCTGGAAGGGGCTGTTTTGGGAGAACTTGAGAGGTCTCTGCCCACCCCTGACTATTCTTGGGAGAGTCTCAGCCACTCACGTTGCTAATACTGAACTAGAATAAATCACAGGAGATTTCATATGTCCTGAAGGAAGCTGTTCCCCAGTAGAGTCAGTTCGGGTCTTGTCCAGGACTTGAGGGCAGACATGGTGCCAGCAGGGCTGTGCCCTCCCCAGTCAAGGACCATCCCACATCATCCAGCAAGGGAGAACAGGCAGCCAGACCTGGGAAAGAGGAGAAGGGTAGCTGCACCAGTTGGTGCACAGAGAGACCTGATGTGTTAGTCCAGACTAGAGTTTAAAATGGATCGTTGAAACTAATTCAGCTACTGTTTGAGCAGCCTGAAGGTACTGGTCAGAAGACCACCCTCGGGTTATCCAGAACCTGACCAAACATGCCACAACAAAAGGATGCAAATCCCTTCATCAAAACTAATCAGGCGTAGGTACACACTTTGCATCCCAAATATGTGTGGCACAAAGGATGGTACTATAGGAAAGTTACACAAGGTGGTAATTGTCACTGAGGTGGCTGTTGGTACCGAAGTAGAGCATATTTGATGAACAGGCAATTTCAGACCACACTGACACATGTACTAACTGTGTACTTATTAGCCTACCTAAAATAAGAAAATTAAATCCTTTAGTTAGTAGAAGATCTGAAACATGCCAATCCTGTTCCCAAGGTACCAAAAAAGCAATGCTAGGTATGTGGTCCTAGAGACCCAATTCTGCAGGTGAGCCTCTGCCTCACATGCGCTCTGCCTTCAATATTACTCAATTATCTATAGGTTTTTTCATCCGTAACCTCCAACCTTAAAATGAAAAATACTATTAACATGCTCTTCTGGCGGTAGTCACTGGGTAAGGGTGGGCAAGGCTGAGCAGTGTTGACTGAAAAACAAAAACATTTAAAATTTGAATGTCTGTGAAGCAATGTGCTATTGGTGGATCTGAGCACATACACAAGGAAATAAAATTATTTTGCTTCAAGAAAGGCAGAGTTAAAAATAGTTCTTCCTCTAACAGACTAGCTACTAAGGATCCTGTCTCACTCCTAAGAAATCTGGCGAATTCTTCACTTTCCTGCTATTGTGCCTGTGTTGGGACTGGAAGGTAAGGCATAATTCAAATCACTCTTGCTACAAGTGTTGGAGAATGGCAAGAAATAAAAACATTATATTACATGAAGATGACATATCTGCATGCCAGATATCACATAAAACAAACCGGGAAGTGGCTAACTGCATGGCCCAGAGCCGCATCTAAAGTTGGTGGAAGTTAAAATAAACATTGTGGCTTAGTGTCTGCAAAGTCTTTTGTGAACTTGATTTTACTGAATTCAGCAAATGTTTTGGATAT
Organism: Tringa tobata; assembly: GCA_033628505.1. Taxonomy (NCBI): domain Eukaryota; kingdom Metazoa; phylum Chordata; class Aves; order Charadriiformes; family Scolopacidae; genus Tringa; species Tringa tobata. The sequence continues at coordinate 4,215,888 of JAHREE010000480.1, forward strand.
TCTCTTTTAATTTGAAAATTCATATGATTTTGCACCTAACCCATGATATTGTAGCCTAAGATGAACAAAACCAAACCAATCCAAAACTGGGCAGTGAGAAAGTTCAGAAATTTGCATCTGCTATATTCCTTGCCACTTTGCCCAAAAATACACAAGACAGAATTTTTTTGGCTGTTTGCAAATGCACGTTGAAGATTGATCTTCCTCAAAGGAGAACCTGGGCTGGTGCAGAGGTGATAAATGATGTATACAGCCAGTCAGGTCCTGACAGAATTACATGGCCATTTTGTAAGTGCTTTAAACATGGATTGATAACGCAATGCTGCTGTTATTTGCAGAACATTTTATTTATGAAAATGTGCTTATTTGTAGGAGAGATATTTCTATGAGCATAGTCAGGTACTATGACTACTGAGAATTTATGTATTTTTGTATGAGTTTATATATTGTGAGTATTAATGTTTGGTTCATCTACCATAACAGGAAGGAAGAGGTAGTTGCATGACCAGTGTGTGTGAAATCATTTACATCTACAAATTAAGAAATTTAAGGAAGTTTGAAAGCAGTAAGGCAAACGATAAGCTGAGTCACTTTCTGACTTGCTGCATTTGCTGTTTAAAGCTGGCATGCAATGAAAAAAGGCACCTGGCAGAGCAAAACACTTACTGATGCCTGCATGACCAGAACTATAGGATCAAGTGTCCTTGCTGCTGCGATCCAAAATCAAACAAGATAAAGAAGGAGGGTTATTTCAACAGGAGGTATGTCTCTCTATGTTGTGTACTGTTTTTTCTTGTGCCACAGAATATTTTGTGCAGAACATAAATGTTTGCCAAGGATTAAGTTAGGTGTAGTTATACTAGTGCACATACAAAATATGGATTAACTTCCTGCTTAGGAAAGTCTAAGCAAAAATTTTGTGATGCTTTAGCCTATTTGATTAAAAATATAAATCTGTGTAAATATAAAATTTCTAAATCTTTCTGCAAGAATTAAGGAAGACTATGAATTGTCTGTAATGCCTGTTGCGTTATTTGACATTTCTTATCTGACATTTATTTTGCAATAACTGAAAGAAATGCTATTTTCTGTACCCTTTCTATAAATTAATCTGAAATAGAAATACGTGGATTTCTATTTATTGCAAAAAAGTAAATCACAGAATCTTGAGTCTGGAAGGCATATCTGGAAATTGTCCTGTCCCATCCCTTGCTCAGAGCAAGGTCAGCTACAGCAGGTTGCTCCAGGCTTTCTCCAGTAAGGTTTGAGGATCTTCAGCGTTGAGATTGCACAACCTCTTTGGAAAACCGATTCCAGTGGTTGACTACCCTCACAGTAAAAAGTGTTTTCTTGTGTTTAAATTGAATTTCCATTATTTCAAGTTTGGCACATTGCCTTCTCTGCAAAGCTGCTTTCCAACAGTGTGAGCTGGTGCCAGAGTAGTTCCTCCCCATATGCGGGACTCCGCACTTCCATTTGCTAAGTTTCATGAGATTCTTGTCAGTCCACTTATCCACCCTGTTGAGGTCCCTCTGAAGCAAAATAGTTGTATATCAACAACTTCTTCCAGTTTTGTATCATCTACAGAAATCAAAATACTGATCTGAAGACTGAACTGATTCTGTGAAAGTTGCATTTAGGCAACTTGAGAGGAATATTTTAGCAATTTGAGAGGAATATTTCATTGCCTGGTATGAATTGTAAGGTTTTTATTCCTGTTTCTATGCCTCCTGGTATGCTTAGCAAGCGTATGGTACTCTTCATATGTGCACAATGTATAAACCTCAGTTTGTCTGCAATGTATAAGCATCAGATTATACCCACATCACCCTATGAGTGAAAATGACTAACATTCAAATTTTCATTTCTGGAAGTGTGTGATGGGCAGGAATAAGTTTCCCAGAGCCACTCAAGAAAACAAAATCCCTGGCAAAACTGGTAATTAGAACCAAGGAACCTTGGTCTCAGGTGACATTTTCTGGTAGCATTCTGCACTCACAACCTAAGAAAGAATACAATAGACTGTACAGACTATGATAATAAGAATTGAAAGTTCGTAAAATAGTATTTAATGGATGCTTTCTGTAAAATCTACTATAGGCATAACCATAGCTTTTAAATATGACTATTTTCCTTCTGACACATTGATCAGTATAGAGCAGATTGAGTTTGACCACGCCTTGCTACAAAAGACAAAATGGGCTCATGTTTGCTAGCACCCAACTTGCCAGGGATACGATCACTACTGCTGAGTTCTTACTCATCATCATACATCTTACTTACATCATACATCTGGTAACATTAGATAATCAGTTTAGCAGTGTTTTCCATGGTAAGATTTTGCTACTGAAAAAATTAATCATACAGGCTATGCACATACCTCTAAAAAAAAAGAAAGCTCCAAGGCCAAGTACCACTGGCTGGCTCATATTCACATAGCTTAGGTGGACAGATTAGGTTTATAGCAAATCTGTCTTGAAGAGAGCTAGGGAGTGAGCTAAGAATTGAGGATTGTGGAAACCAGGTGCTTGAGTCTTCTCTGTGGCCCTTCCCTACATAGCAGGGTAGACACACGCTGAGAGGTGAAGCCACTTGTGCAACTGGCCAGTAGAGAAAAAGGAAAGAAGCAAAACTGAAACAAGGATAGAGTTAAGGATGGGGGGGTTTATGCCTAACAGATTCTATATTATCTCTTAAATTCATGAAATATGAGGAAATACCACTTACAGAAGAATATCTATGTTTCTTCTGGGCTGATCTTCCAAATAACACTCCCAACCAGTTTGACATAAGCGTGTGTTCCTTCTGACACCTTCAATACTGAAGTCTGTTCAGAGCAGAGGGGAGTTTACCACACCTGTCCGCAAAACAGCAGTCTGGGAGAGGGTGGAGGTCCTGGAGGCACAAAGCTCTTACAGATGTGGTTGCTGGAGCCATTTGCTTGGCCACTAGCCAGAATGCAGCATGGTTTAGGGCTCACCACAGCTCCTATGTCTCTTGTCCTGCCTGCAAGTCAGAGAAAAGCCAGGGGACCTGGCTATGTGTAGGCACCTTCTGCTACAACAATAAAGAGAACACAGGCCCAACCCAATGCTAATCCTTTTTTGTGTAACTTGTTTTAAAAGTCAGTCAAGCGTGACACACAAATCCTTTGAGAAGCAAACCCCCTTAGTGTTGTGCTCATGGGAAATGGTCATTTCTTAGCAGGAAAATGAACACTTACAGACCCTGCTATTCCCACTGCAAGTCCAATGACATGTCCAGAGCCTAGAGACAACCATGCCAAGCAAGCACTCCTTGAAGCAGGCAGTGCTCCAGGTAACATTTCCATGAGAAAACATGGAGAGTGCTTGCAGCATGGGGCTGCTGTCACGTGTAGGAAACCTGAGGGAGATTTTCAAATCAGAGGAGTCATGAGAATAGACAAGGAGATGACAAGAAGAATAATAAAGCAAAGACTATAAAGGAATGGTGAGCAGACAGTTGCCAGGTAATAAGAAAATAAATGCCTAAAAAAAAACGTAGGATGAGGAAAGGAAGGAGAAATGATTAAGATTGACTGAACAGATAGCATAAAATAGAGAAAAATATGGTTATATGAAAAATGGAAAACTATAAGGACAAGAAGACCTGAGGTTCTTATGTGCATCACTGAAGGCATCACTGAGAACATCGGAAAGTTAAAATAACTGTTGAGACCAATATCTCACATAACATTTCATGGTCAGTCCTCCAGACTGTTCGTACTTAAGATTCTTTAGTATCACTTTGCATCAGCTGTGGCCACATCCTTACTGTGGAATCATGATTTACACACACAAAAAAAAAGGAGACTGATATTGCAACAGATAAGCAGAGAAGAACAAAGCTACAGTGAAGTCTGTCTCTTTTGCAACCCTGACATGATGTCTTGTCCTGGCTTGATTCCTGGACACCATGATGGGTGTCCATGGGTCAACTCAAGACAATTTCCATGAAATGTGAGGTGCCCCCTGGAAATATTCAACACACTAGTTTGCCTGGAGTGTCTGGCTGGGTTTTTGCTTTCACCACAAATGCAGTCAGTCTGGAATCTGCACTCTGAAATGACCATAAAAATTGCTATAGAAGGACAGACAAGTAACAAAATGTTACCATGTTTCTACTTTTCCTGAGTTTTTAAGAATTTACCTCACAGTCTTAGAATTAACCTTAGAAATACCTGGAATCAAGAAAATTGCTAGTAGGAAGTTACACTACTAGGAAATACTAAAGCAAACAAACAAAACAACAACAACAACAAAACAACAACAAAAAACAAACAAAAAACAAGCAAAAAACAAACAAAAAACAACAACAACAACAACAACAAAAAAAACCAAAAAAAACCCTGAACACCACACCCCCACATTAACCTGAGTTGCTTCTTCATGTAGAAAAAAAAACCAAAAAAACCCCAAACCAAACCCAAACAAACAGAAAAACAAATGCTGGGAATACAGAAGTCTCTTCCGAAGAGTTTTAACTTCCTCTGAGAAAAGGAAAATGGTACCTAAGATACAGATATGCTTGACAAGAGCTGATGCCAGTGTTGGACTAGCTCTGCTCCAACCTCCACAACAAATGAATGAATGTGGAATCACCATTTGCAGGTACTTACACTTGCTTGGTAATTTAAATTTCCTGCAGTGATCTGTAACATCTGACTCCTCGGTTTCTGACACTGCAAGAAGCTAAACTTTGAAGTAGACAAAGTAGCTCTCTAACAGCAGAGGGAGTCAGTCTAGTTTGAAAAGCAGAAAGTCATTTGTGATAACAAACAGGAAAAAAAATACTGTGGTAGTTTGACCCTGTCTGGTCACCAGTTGCCCACCAAGCCACCCTATCACTCTCCCTCTTCTTTGTTCTCTACTTCCCATCAGCAGGTGATATCCAGCCACTCCCTGGGAAGGAAGGCCTCAGTATGCAACAACAGTTGCTTTGGAAGACAAATACCTTACTAATAAATGTCTCCTCCCACCCCCTCCTCTTTTCTCCCAGTTTTTATTACTGATCACAGCATCGTACACTGTGGAATATCCTCGTGGTGATCCTGAGTCGGCTGTCCCAGCTGTGTCCCCTTCCAGCCTCTTGCCCACCCCTAGTCTACTGGCCTTTAAGCAATGGATGGGGTGGGGTGGGAGGGACAGCCTTGATGCTCAATCTCTGCTTGGCAACAGCCACAACATTGGTGTGTTATCCACACTCTTCTAGCTACAGCTACAAACCATAGCACTATGTGAGCTGCTCTGGGGAAAGTTAACTCCATCCCAGATGGACCCTAAGACATGCTGGCAGAAGCAGGTACAGGCTCTGAAGATGCCTGGTGGTGACACTGTCTTTAATAGAGTCATCCACACCCTGACACAACCAAAAGCCAAACTGTCCACTTACAAAAAGGTGCCTTCAACAAATGGTTCAAAGCCAGTCTAAATGTTTACTTTGCATCAGAAACCGGAGCACTGCACAGGAAAATCTGCTATAATGCATACAGGATCAGAAAGCAAGAAAACCTGACTTTCTGGTTGTATGTTAGGATAGATATGTGGGGCAACAGTAATTCTAAGTCTACATCGAACACGGTGAGTATGTATCATCATGAGAGTCTGTGGCCTCTCTATCTCAAACAGCTCTGTTGTAATGGACAATAGTAGAGCCTACTCGGTTCTTTGAAAGAAGAGGTGCCTGCCAGATGTCCTGAAGTACTCCCTGTGCTTGGCTATTTTCTAGGGGTGAATTAGATAGTATCTTTGGCTCCTCCCATGAAAAAAGAACTGAAGCTTTGCAGAAACCAAAGTACACTTTGGCATTACTTTTCTTTTTTTTTTTCCTTTTTTTCCTTCCCCCCTGAAGGTTTCATCGTCTCTTTGCAGAGAAGAAAAGATGTTTAATAATCTTGGACTCATTTGCATGATTTGGTGGTATATGATGCTATGTCATCCCTTGCATGCTGACATCCAGTGTACAGGGTGTAAGTATGTTTTTGTAGATATGATCTGAGAAACAGGGTTTAATACTTCATTTATCAGAGATATTTGCAATTAATCTGCAATTGTCGTCTTAAGCCTGACAGATGCTATCCTCTGCATTCAACAAAAACAATAGTATATCCTTATGGAAATTATTCTGTTACACTTTCAGCAGAGGCACAAGAATCAGTTATTACAAACGTGAAACTAAACAGGAGAAAAATGGAACTGTCCTGGGAGAGCAGCAAGAATTTCTCTACGTACGAATGTACTGCCAAGGACAAGACAACGGAAGGTCTACCACAAGAGGTAAACCTGCTATTCGTTGAGATAAGTAACTGCACCTTTTTTATTTACCTTTTATCAGTTTCCCTTACTTTGAAAAAATTAACCAGTTGCAGGTAAATCTGATCAGTAATTGTTTGCAGTCTAGAGCTTGATCTGTTAAGGGCTGTGCAAAATTGTCACCGATGCCAGGGTGCACTTGCAGCAGGAGGAGCATCCTGTGCATACCACAGAACTGAAGTTCTGACATGAAAGTGGAAAGGAGGTGATAGCTTGAACTGTAGCTACGTTGAATCATAAATATGGCTGTAGCTGCTGAAAAAAGGGGCTGTGAGACTCCTAGAGAAATCAGGTAGAGACAAAGCAAGAGACCCTTCAAATAAAAAGGGAATTTTCCAAACACTGCCATGGATTTTCATTATCTTGAGTTCTTCACTTGCTTCCCAGTAAATTGGATCATGCTTGTAGCACAGGTTATAAGCCCACATTATCCAAAGAGAAAAGTAGGAAGCTTGACAGAAAGAGAGATAGAGATGGTTTGTTTAGCCTAGCAAAGCAGATGCCTTAATTAGAAGTATATATTACAAAAACACATCATATCTTTATTAAAGATTACAAGTATAATGCCATAGACACCTTTCTGACCCCTGAGGAGGACAGACAAGGACTTTTATTTTGCTGAATCCTTTGATTAAATTAAATTGTGGTTTCCTCGTTTATTAAGCATCTTCTTTTATGCCACTGGGGTATTATTAGCCTTCTTTAATAGTTGTACACTATTGTTGTACCATCCAGCTCCTGAAGCTGCAAAGCTTTTTGCGTAGTTACGCTTTTGGTCGCTCAACTCCATTCTACACCACCCTTAAGTGCTATAGGAGGGAGTTAGCTCTTGAACCTAAACCACAAGATTTTGGCCCTACTAATTGAGTTTCTGAGTTGCATTTCCATAGCCAGCATCATCTAACACAAGCAGAGAAAAAACAGAGAAATAAACCATCAACATGTTCTTTTTCAGGTGAATAGTTCAGTATGCAGGTTTCCACTGGAACAATACATTCTGCACAAAGGAGTATTCTTTAGCATTGAAGTGCCAAACACAAACATCTCAAAAAACTGCACTTTCATCCCTGAAGGTAATGTCTATGGTCTGGGTGAGGTTTTCTTACTTGTAATCTTTTAAAGGTAAATATTACCTTAGAACACAATTCCTTACATAGTAAGTAACTGCTTTATTTTCTATTAAAAATTATTTTTTGCAGATCTGCTAAAATTATTGCTCTGTAATGAATGTTTCCACAATTCTGCAAGACATGTATTACTACAGATGTATCAGTAATTGCATTATTCTCTTTCATACTGGGGCTCCAAAATGCCCCTAAATCTAAGGGTGGATTCAAATAACTGTTCTGGCTGTTACAAATTAAGATGTGGGTGACTGTTTCTTCATTAAATCCTTTCCTGCCAGGCTGTTGGTGAGTTTGTCAGGAGCCAGACCACAGAGCTAGCTAAAGGCACAGTCTTTATGAAACCCATAAAATGGGAGGAGGAGAGGAAAGGAAATACCCATGATAAGCAGCTAGGGGTAAACTGAGTATAGCGATCTGCTAATCTGGCCCTGGCGTGCCCGTGCATGTGCAAACACACACACACCACACACACAGATATTCTGGGCCTGCCCCATGTGGGAATTAATCAAAGTGGGGTTTAGACAAATCCTAGGTTCATAATCCCGAACCAGAAGTTTTTAGGGCCCGTTTTCCCCTGCTTTCTGATCTCAGAGGTCTCCACTAAAATTGCCCAGCCACCAGTGCTCCTGCAGCTGTGCATAACTGGGGCATTTCAGACTCAACAGAGGTTGATGAGATTAGTTAGCAGTTTGCTTGTATCTGAGCAGAGAAAGTACTCCCCACTGCTCTCTTCCTGGGGACTCGACAAAGGAAACACTCTCACGGTGACCCTCAAAATAGAAGCCAGGACACACTGACTCTTAAAACTCCTTCTTCCTTTTGTTACCGCTCTTCAGCTGGCCCTAGCCTCCAAGCATGCAGGTTCACCAGGGGATTGACCCTGCTTCCATAAGGGTGTTCTCAGTAATGGGCTGGAGGCAGTAGCACAGGAAGTCTCCACCCATTCACGGAAGCCAGGGCACACCACAGAAGGAAGCAGAAAATTGTCTGATGGAGAAGAGAGAAGGAGGCTGAGCATGCCTGTACAGCCCAGCCACAAGAGAGCTTCTTAAGAAGTGAGGTTATCACTTCAAGGTCTGAGCAACCTGGTCCAGTGGGAGGTATCCCTGCCCATGGCAGGGAGGCTGGAACTAGATGATCTTTAAGGTCCCTTCCAACCCAAAGTGTTCTGTGATTCATTGTGCTCCAGAAAAGGAAGAGACCAAGTCTCTGTCACCCACATCAGGGCAGAAAGCTCTAGTTAGGAGGTTATTTGACCAGAGGGCCCCACTTTACTTTTCAAAGCCCCGGCTTTTTAAACACTGCATGAAGCCATTCAGGAGTGGATTCCTGAGCATTAATCTTAAAAGGAGAAGACTTCTCTCTGTAGCACCAAGGATGGTGTTAAAAGGGAACGTTCGTTGCTTTACCTGTGTGAATGCTCCACTCACCCCCAGGTTTTGCAGTTCAGAGGCAGGCAGACTAGAGTCAGAGTCCAGCTTTCTCTCAGTTGTCATGCCCAACGCAAGCAATAACCAGCAGGAGTTGCAGGGATCTAACATATCTAAGCCTGTGCCGTGGTCCTCCAGCTTGGAGCAGTCACATGATTTTTCCTCATTGTGGATATTCCTGTGCTTTCAGGCGTGAATGGGTCGGCCATTGAAAATTTCTCCTGTGTGATTTATAATGTTTCCCTCATGAACTGCACTTGGCAGGCAGGCAAGGAAGCTCCGGGAGATACCCAATACTTTCTCTACTGGCAGTACGCAGGGTAAGTAGGTCTGCTGGAGGGAAGTCTGCATTCTCATTTGACACATCACACTGCCCGTGCTTAACTAATGTACTTTGCTATAAACAGATCAGATGACACAATGGACTGTGAGCTTTACGTTAAAGACAAAAATGGCAGAAACATAGGATGTAGATTCAAAAATGTGACGACAAAGCCTATAAGTGCTTACTTCCTGGTGAACGGGTCTAGCAATGACTCCCAGATCCAGTTCTATGATGAGCACATTAAACTATATAAAATTGGTAAGTAAATGAACATTTTTATTTTATTACTGTTTTATAAAATAAGGAAGTGGGTAAGTTTTCTCTGAAGAGAAAGTTCAAGGTCTTTAGGCATCACAGGAATCTGCAGTGGAGGACAAACTTTGCTCCTGATTGACAGAGTATGGTTCCAAACATTCACTAAAACCAGCAAAGGCAGAAGCAGCCTGAAATAACAGCTTGAAGAAGTGGGGTGAACATATCCATGGAATCCAAGTGATGAAAAACAATGGTTAGGCTTTCAAGGCCACTTTTCTGATGGGCTTATTTCTCCATCCCATGTTTCCATGCCTGAGAGTCACAAAAGCTACATGTCCTAAAACCAAAGGGAGAGTTCAACTTGCAAAGCAAGACTGCATTATTTATGCATTACCCATGTGAGAGCTAGGTGTTTAAGCTCCGATAGACATCGGGGACAGGATTCAGTTGCCTAAAAACTTGCATTATTAGTACCATTTGAGACAACCCCAGACACCTGAAGCATCCACAAGGCTTGCAGATGTGGCCCAGGACCTGTGAGAGACCAGGGGGTCATCCTGGGTGTCCCATGTGGTCTGCAGTGCACAGTGTGAGACTGACTCCTGCCTGTAGCTGATGCAGGCTGTAAAGCCCAGAGCCATTCAGCTGAGCATGCCTGCTCCGTGGTACGCCAAAGGGCTCTGCAGACATCACGGGCGCTACTGATGAGGTCTCCACTGACTGCAGTGGTTAGACACTTAGGTTGTGCCTAGTCACCTGTATTGTAGGCCCTCAAGTTTAGATGCCTTAATCTTCTACCTGAATACTACCACACACGCTGAAACATCCATCTTTTTTTCCTATGGGGACTTGCATTACCAGTGTGAAATTTAGACATAGAAGAAAATGGCGCTCTGCTGATTGTACTACTGAATTACACAAAATGCTTTTTTACATGATCTTCAGTTACCTCAGATGTCCAACAACTGAAATGACATATTCATAAGTTTTCCTACTCTATTTTACTCCTGTATACCAGGTAACATTTGTTAACATCAGTAGCACACAGCTGTACATCAGTTTCCTGAACTTCACATGCATTTTGCTATGAACACTTGAGTTGTAGCTGATTACTGACCATGTCTACATGAATTATTTAATTTCTTTCCAGAAATACTCACTCCTCCATTAAATGTCACTGCCCACTGTACTAGAGATTCGTGCTGCGTAATTACATGGCAACCACCCCTTACAAATGATATGAAAAAAGAAAAGTGTTTTGAGTATGAAATTGAGATACAAAATAAGGTAAAAACTATTTCTTGGTTTGTGTTTGGCATCATACCTATGTATATACTTATCTCTAACATGCAAACTTCTGTTTCCTTATTTATTAACTTCTCTCTCATAAACTATCGTGTCCTCCTGCTCCAGTTCTGCTGGTCTTGCATCCCACTGCTCATGACCTTATTTTAAACTAATCAGAGGTGCAAAGCAGAGAAGCAGAAGGGATCAGGGAAATGTTATGAGGGTTCTCTGTCCAAAGACTGGGAGACCACCTGAGATGCTTTCCTGCATGAGCACATCTCACAGGACATGACCAGGTGTTGGCAGCCTGCAATCCGCAATGAGGATGCTGCCTTGGTGGCAGCCTCCAGCCTCTCATGCTCAGCCTGCTTCCCTGGGCACCTTAATTCACCCACCCTGACATGCTGCCCTTCTTCCCCTGGAGCCTGGTTGAACCAACCTGACCCCGCCTGCCTACGCAATATCTACCAAACCCTCTGTTTTGAAACTAGTGCTGAAATAGAAACCACTCATCTGAAAAAAAATTAGATACCAGCAACTCAGGAGGAAGTTCACACAGGCCCAAGGTAGACATCTGCAATGGATGTGTTTGCTTTTCAGTGAGTTACCCTCTACTCTCTCTGCAGTCAAATGTGGTGTTACCCATCTCCTTCCAAGGTAGGCGATAGACAAATCATGTCTTTAAAGTCCTTCTTTCTTTCCATTGGCTATAAGAGAGGAACCTAAGATGGCTATCTCAAATGTAAACACATATGTACCAAAAGTGAGCCAGTATTTCTCCCGTATTCTAGGCAGAGCACTACCAATTTACCATAGTGACCATAGGAAAGTGCAGGACAACACAGAGCGTATCACTTTACCACAGCTGAGGTACGTCTGGTTTCCACCAAATGCAATGGAGCAGAAAGGCTAAGGTATCAATTCCTCCTCCACAAATCTCAGTGCCTAAAGGACTTGATTTTAACACCCTAAAGGACAAAGGACAGCAAAAATATTTGAGCCCATGAGTTTGACAAAGAGGCAAGAAAAAACACTCTTCCTCCCCATCCCTGGGACACCTGTTTCACCATTATGTGATTTCCACACATGGATAATGTCTGTGCTGTGACAAATTAGGGCTCCCTACACATCCCCTTTTCCCAGCCACAGCTCAGAAGCTTACCGCAGCAGCAATTCCTCAGGCGTTGCAACACAAGACCATTACAGGAAAGGTCAACTAAGGGCTAAACATGAATTTACAACTCCAATAAAGCAATACGTCATTAACACTCATCAATTCATTCAAAACAAGGCCTGCAGGTTGCTTGCTGTTTGGATTGTCTGGATTTTGTATCTTGCGTGCGATAATGGTATCTACCTTGGTAGCTATTTTAAGGAGCAATTGCAGTACACATAGCTTTCCAGACAGCTGGTATAATTTGACAATAAGAATTTGTGTGAAATACTTAGAATTTTTTACATAGAGATATAGGTTACAACATATGACTAAAGCAATATTATCAAAATGTTTCTTTTAAAGAAATACATTACCTCTTCTTTCCCATGCTGCAGTCAGAATGGGCGGGGTTCAGTAGATTCCTACTTTTGGGTGTGAAATTCATCTCACAAACTGAAACACCTTAATGTAGCTGTCTGCAAAGGAACACAGATGTTCCATAACAGTCAATGGGCATCTCGGGCTCCATGCAGCTGAGCTGCCTCATACCCCTAGAGGTGCTATAGGTACTGGAGGTACCAGAGGTACCTACATGGAGATGGCAGATATAACTCATGCCTTTCATGAGGGGCTGTCAGAGGTAAGGCAGGATACCCCAGAGCAGCTGTAATGGCTCTGTATACCTAAACTTTAAGCAACTCATTTGCACCCTCCCCGTTCACAGCACAGACTGATGACTTCCACCATGTCCTAAGTTGGAAGAGCTCAGCTGACAGGGAGCAAAGGGGAAATACTAGTCTATTTCATAATGCAAAATAGACAGTGAGTGTATTTTCTGAAATGAGACATTCCTTCCAATAAATTATTTCTGATTTTTCCAGAATGTTATCTATCCTTCTGACATTATATGTGATAGATGTTTCCAGGACCTCAGCTTTTGAATGTTTTTTGGGATCCTTGCTAAAATCACTGCTATTGATTTTGCTCACTCATTTTTGAACCTATCCCTTTTCAGGTTCTTTAATCCAGGTCAATGCTTGATTCTAGTTAATTAAATTTTGATTATATGGGATGTGTAAGTAGCTCTTAACAGTATTTTGGGGAAAGCCCCTGAGTATGGATCACTTGGATGTCTAAAATGCACTGTGTAAATATGCCCGTGGAAGCAAATACAGCTTCTCACAACCACTGATAAATAATTTGTGTTTCCTTCCTTGTCTAAAATGAAATGGAGGAAGCCAAAACTCTGCATAAAGTGCTATATTCTGGGACATATCTGATTGATTTTTCAGTTTAAAATTACTTATTATCTGCATAAGCAAGAAAATGAGAACAAAAGAGAATATTTGATTATTTGACAAGAAAATAAAAATGAGGATTGATCTTTGGTTTGCAGGATGAGCCCGAAGAAGGGAAAAAGCATCTTCGTGTAACAGTAAGTATTCTTGTCCTATACAACTTTGTGCTTTTGCCCACTTAAGCATATAAATACCATTGTATAAAATATAATTACTCCAAGAAGTGTAGTATTTTGTATCAATATAGCAACAAGAATTCTTGAAAATATGTTCCTGTGGTATATTTATGTGTAAACTTAATACATCTCTTTTGGATGGTGTAGCTTACACAAGACAGAATTTACCATGCATTTCATGAAATTTCATACTTTCCATTGATCAGACAAATAGATTTTGCCTAAGAAAAATGTTACATTTTGCATAATAAAAATAGGAAACATTCTCTTTCTCATATCTGTTGGTGGAAAAGTACCACTGTAGTTCAGGACAGCTAGACAGAGGGAACACCAAGATCTTCAAAACCTATGGAAGTTAATTTGGCTTCCAATACACACTGTTAGTCTTCCCCTGACATGAGTGGTCTTCTAGGCCCTGGAAGCATCTTAGGCTTGGCAGATTCCAGACTTTGTATAAAGTATCATGAGGCCAGATTATACATAGCTGTTATTGGATTGTCTTAGAAACATTAAGTCTGTTTAGCAAAGACAGACACCATCCAGGGAATATGATTAAACCCTATAAGGGGTGCAAGGTGAATTTACAGGATAATTCTCCAGTTTCAGCTTTCTGTCCTGTTTTTTTTTTAGGATCCATAAAGAGGGACAGGGAAAAAGTGTCCTTAAAGCATAATAAAATAAAGACCAAATAAACTTCAAAATCTAACTTTAAACTTCAAAAAACAGAAAGATCTGGTGGCAGGATGAACTAATTAATCACCGGTTTAAATTTGGGGAGAAGAACATCTAACTAGTACTTACCTAAAAGTTATACAAAATAGTTTTTTATAGAAAGAAACTGTATCAGGAAATTAAAGCCCAAATTTTATTAACATTTGCCTATAGGGTGAAATGTGTTGATTGCTTTGATTTTAGGTAACGAACAACACATACAGATTCGAAAATTACAATGAGAAAAAAAAGTACATTCTGAAAATCAGAGCACGTGGATACAAGTGTCTCCTAACCAAAAACTGGGGGGAATGGAGTGAACCCATCGAGTTTGGTAAGACTGTGAAATATTATTGTAATTTTTTTTTTTCAGTTTTATCATATTTTCCTCCCTTTTTCCCTCATGCCCAAGGACAGGAATAAAATCTTAATTCTTATCCAATGACACGAAAGGAACTGGGTTGAGATTACTGATGTGGAGGAGATGCTTAAGAACTGTGACAACAGAGGCTGATACCTGCCTTTGACTAGTTGGGATTGTGGAGGCAGTGGTTTCTCAGATGCCAGGGCTACAGGAACCGGCTGAGACAGATCCAGTCTTGTCTTCAGTCCGGAGTGCCTTTTAGTTTTTTAAGTTTCTGCCATTAATATCATCCTCTTCTTTCCACATCTTCCTTTTCACCCGTTCATCAACACTCTTTTTACAGTTCCACCACTTTTGGTCTGGTTTTGATTCTGTGACACTACTTCTCCTTCTCTTTTCTAGATTTTTTTTTTAATTCTCTACATTTTGAACGTTCAAAATGGTTTAAAATGCATCAAGCATGCCTGAACTTTTTGACAAGGTTCTGTAAGAAGTTGAAGTCCGTTGGATTATTTGAAAAATGGGGTGAAATTTGCATTCATTACTAATAGTCACAAAAGTTGCTTTTTGACATGCTAAGATTTCTCTCTCTTCATTGTTTCAGGTCAAGGGAAAGATTACTTTATTTTTGTGATTTTAGTTCTGATAGCAATTGGAACAATCTCAGTGATGTTGATCCTTTATTGTCTTTTCAAAAGGTAAATCAACCTTATTGATGTAGAAACTTTAATACAGCATTATTTCTATGAAACACATTCCTCCTATCTTTGAACTTCTTACTTGCAAACTTAAATAATCTGATTATCAGTATCATGAAGTATCATTATCAGTATTGTTGTGGATGCCACTTCAGCATGCAAAATCACAAGTGAAAAAGGGGAAAGGATGTTAAAGTTAGGAAGTGATTGATTCCACCAGATCCTGAAAAAAGAAAAATTAAAAAAATCTCTGTTCTTACTTTAGCATCCACATTGCTTTGAAGTCATTGGCTTCATACAGTACCAGACAAGAGGAAATGAGGACAAATAAACATAATTATTTTGATAAAACTTCTCACTTAGTGGTGGAAAAAATTATCACAGAATGGCAGGGGTTGGAAGGGGCCTTAGGAGATTGTCTAGTCCAACTCCACCGCCAAAGCACGTCCACCTAGAGCAGGAACACATCCAGGCAGGTTTTGGAGATCTCCAGAGAAGGAGACTCCACAATCTCTCTGGGCAGCCGGTTCCAGGATTCTGGCACCCTCAAAGAAAAGAAGCTTTTCCTCATGTTGAGATGGAATTTCCTGTGTTCCAGTTTGTTTCCATTGCCTCTTGTCCTGTCACTGGGCACCACTGAAAAGAGTCTGGCCCCTTCCTCCTCACACCCACCCTTTAGACATTGCTAAGCATTGATGGGATCTCCTCCCAGTCTTCTCTTCCCCAGGCTAAACAGACCCAGGCCTCTCAGCCTTTCCTCACAAGAGAGATACTCCATTCCCTTGATCATCTTTGTAGCCTTCCACTGGACTACCCCCAGTAGTTCCTTGTTTTTCTTGAACTGGAGAGCTCCAGAACTGAACACAGCACGCCAGATGAGGCCTCACCGGGGCAGAGTAGAGGGAGAGATAGGATCCCTTGACCTGCTGGCCATGCTTTTTTTAATGCTTCCTGGGATACCATGGGCCTTCTTGGCCACAAGAGCACATTGCTGCCTCATGGCCAACTTGTTGTCCACCAGGACTCCCAGGTCCCTCTCTGCAGACCTGCTTTCCAGCAGGTCAACCCCTAACCTGTACAGGTGTATGTGGTTATTCCTCCCCAGGTGCAAGACCTCACACTTGCCCTTGTTGAATTTTGTTAGGTTCCTCTCCACCCGAGTCTTTAGCCTGTCCAGGTCTCACTGTATGGCTTTCTGGTCTGTCAGTACTGCTCCCAGTTTTGTGTCATCAACAAACTTGCTGGCACCACCACTCTGCCCCCTCATCCAGGTCACTGATGAATATGTTGAGCAAGACTGGACCCAGTACTGACCCCCAGGGAACAGTGCTAGTTACAGGCCTCCATCTAGAATCTGCACCATTGATTACAACTCTCTGATCTCTGCCATTCAGCCAGTTTTCAATCCACCTGCCATGTGATTTATTGAAAAACATTGTTTAATAATGTATTTACTGTGATTCTCACCACAAAAAAAAATTTAGTAAACAAAGTGATAAGTGTAATAACAGTTATCCACCAGTCTATACTTAAAATATTTTCCTTCTAACTTAGTGATTTCTAGAGCAATAGCTTTTCAATCTCAAAAGTAAAAAATGACCTTAAGGAATAACACAAAATGTTTGTGTAAGTTATCTTACCAGTATTTTCAGTTTCTTCATGATCCTGTTTTCTATCCAAAGGTATTGCAGTTTCGAAAGCATATTTTCTCCCATTCCACAACCAAAAGACAAACTTAATGTATCAAATGGTGAAGATATGCAGGTATGCTTTCTTTTCAATTCAGATTTGATATCTATAAACCACGACAGGCAAAAGACTAGAATAATTGGCATATAAAGATGAGTGTTAAATTTGGTCCATTAAAAACTAATTTGTTCCCATGCAAAGCATGCTGTTTTGAAATTAGAAATGCTCTATGCCAGTGCTGAGACTGGTGATTTTCCTGTAGTTTTACTGAGACCAGTATTTTCTGTGTGTACCAGTTTTGTTAGGTTGCTGTTCATACTTTGAAAATAACTTAAGTGAGAAAGCATTTTCATTACCATTTTCAAATATCAATGATCATAATACAATGTGAATATATATTTTGTAAGTCTGACTACACCCATATTGAAAAAAAACCCCAAACATCAAAACAGAAACAAATGTGTTGAATTGAATCATGGAAAACAGGGCTGGAACAACAGGTTAACTGCCTCCCTCTGTGCTTCAGTATAGGATTAGTTATAACAATTTTGATGTTTTGTGCAAACTGCGTTCAACCAATATTCTACAGCACCCCTGTGCAGTTTATTTTAATGTTTAATTATCCTTACTTTTAGAAAGCTTTTTAATAGCCTGCTTTACTGTACTTAAAATCCGTTACATATTATCCTTATTCCTTTCCTGTTTACAGCATCTCACATACTTGCCCATTGCCAACAGCACCTAGCTCTTCTAGCCTTTCTTCATATCTCATGACAACCAGGCTCCAAGCCATTCTTGTTTCTCTTCCAGTTCTTCCATTTGCACAGCATCTGCACAGTGAGGCAATGCTTTGTACCGGCTGGCTAAAGCAAAGATGCACTTTAAGTCAATAAATCGGGCTAGTTGTTTATTGACTACAACGTTTCAGAGGGCAACACCAACCACCTTTTTTAATGAGGTTTTCGAAAGTCCTCAGAAAAATTTCCTTCAGTCCTTTACAAAGAATCCTGAAAAACTATTACTACTAAAACTTTCCAGCTTTGGTAACTATATATAAGCCTAACTTATTTGGCTTTGGTCCTAACATCTTTGGCTTTAACAGAAGGTAGGTAGTGATGTAACGTAAAATCATAGATTGGCTAGAGTTGGAAGGGACCTTAAAGATCATTGAGTTCCAAACCCCCCTGCCATGGGCAGGGACACCTCCCACTAGAGCAGGTTGCTCAAGGCCCCATCCAGCCTGGCCTTGACTGCTTTCGGGGATGGGACATCCACAACTTCCTTGGGAGACCAGTTTCACTGTCTTGCCACTCTCACAGTAAAGAATTTCTTCCTGATATCTAATCCAAATATCCCCCCTTTCAGTTTAAAATTATTAGCCCTCATTCTATCCAGACGCTCCCTGATAAAGAGTCCCTCCTTATCTCTCCCATAGTCCCTCTTTAAGTACTGAAAGGCCACAATATGGTCTCCCTGGAGCCTTCTCTTCTCCAGGCTGAACAACACCCACTATCTCAGCTTGGTAGGAGAGGCGCTCTGGACCTCTGATCATCTTCATGGTCCTCTGCTGGACCCGCTCCAAGACGTCCATGTCCTTCTCCTCATACACATTAAGTTATAAATACCTGCTATCTCACTTCACATCAGGCTACCAGAGCCAAGGCTACAGAGCCACAGTCCATAGTCTATCGCATTATTAAATAATAATTGCCAGTAAAATAGCAAGCAGTCCTTCAAGAATTGCAGACCCTCCGGATTGCTTGCTTTTACTAAACTTGAGGGGCTTCCAAATCCCTGTGTGCGCGCTGTCAGAATTACTCTCCACAGTCACTCCACTACCAGCCAGAAGCCTTTGTGGATGTGGTTTTGTAAACGGTGGTACAGGGACCTCCATGCAGGCAGCAACTTATCAGCAGGCATGGTCAGAGATCAAGTGAAGCCACCAGCTCAGGTTGCCTCACACCTGCCAACGGGCACCGTGAAGGTAATTTCCTAAGTCTCTGATGTGTTGAAACATTTTCTAGACTCTTCCTTGCCTATTTTAATCTAGTCTTAAAGCCTAGTTTTATTTTACCTCCACCCTTGGGTATCTAACACCGACAGAATGCTGTAATTCCTCAAAGTGGAAAATAAAGCAGAACAAATAGGAGAGCTCTCCTTCTCAATTGATACTAGCTCTCAGGCATTTAGTGCTAATACATTTATGAGCTATTTTGAACCTATAATGTCCTTTAATCACACCTTTTTAAAGCCTACATTTCCTTATTTGGTCCCTATTTACTTTATGACTTTTCACGTTTTCTCATTATTTGTCCTGTTTCACAACAGAACTTTTCCTTAGATCACTGGAAAAACCTCACGATTTACAACCCTAACCTTTCTGCACTGAGTTTGCACTTGTATCCTTATTGTTCATGTTAAAGAACTGCCAGTTTTCCTATTTGCTGTAAGATCCTACCAACCAATTAATTCAGTTCATCAGACACCTCTAACCCATTTTACTTTATTCATCTTCTTTCACTTTTTGGTCACTCACCCCAAGTGCTTTCCTCACCCTTACTCAGAATTCCATTTTTAATACTTTGTTTTCCTCTTTTCCTGAATTAAATACACTCCTAGAACTCGCAAGACATGCTCTGGGCACAGATATATTGCTTTCTTCAGAAAATGACTGAGCGGCATAAAACACCATGAACATGAAGCCCTGCAGTGTTTGCGAAGCCCACAGGTTTCCTAGACAAAATTCCCCGCCAAGACAACATGGTTTAATGTTCTGTAACATACTCTTTATATGACAGCAAGCTTAATTTTTTTTCCTTGCTCTTCTTTTTCCTTTACCTTTTTTATTTCCCCCCCCCCAGTACTGTCCTTCCTACTGCTTTTTTTAAAACTAAATTTATCTCCCCTTAATAATTTAAGTCCCCAAACCCTGTATCAGTACTATGACCTTACCCAGCAACTTCGAGTCTTGTAGAGCTCCAGGTTAAGCAACATAAAACCATATTATAGCAACCAAAATGTTTCATCTGCAAGTCTAGGTAATTCCTACATATAGAAAACTCAGTCAATATTCACTGAATAAATTTCTTCTATCATCTTAGCTAAGGTTGTCCAGCATTTAAATCAACTTTTATTTCTTTTTCCTTCAGCTGACAAATAGCTAGCAGTGATTGCACACGCTAAAGTCAAACAATCCTTAACTGTCCCTAAAACTGTCTTCTCCTGCTTTGCAAGCACTTCTTGTGTATTAAAATAGCAAGAGGAGGTGTGTTTGGTACTGGTATCTAAGATTTAGAAATGTTCTCTGATCAACAGTGACTCTGTAGCTTACTGCATCTTACAAAAATTTCTTTCTCTTCAGACAGGATATGTAAATCTACCAAAAAAGAGTTGGACTGAGGAAATAACTATAGTTGAAGAGATGACTTAACTTTCCCAAAATAAAACATGCCTGGATTCCCCAACATGAAAGAAAATCATGGAACATCTTCACAACTAAGGAATACTTCAAAGCACAGACTTGAACTGAATACCATCACCCATAAAACTATTTGTCCCACAAAAATCCACCTAACGTGGAGCAGATGAAAAAAGTGCAGAAAACCCAATAAAATCTGTTCTTTTCCCTTTGTTCAAAGCCATAGTGCCTGGGAGCCAAGCTTTTCTGCAAACATCTGCTGTGAAACGATGCTTAAAGCTTGCTGAGATTTTCTTCATAACGTGTGACAAGGACTCTCATCCACAACACAGAAGAAACTTTGAATTATTTCTTATCTTCATTGCCATGATGCTGCTTTCCTCTGAATACAATTTCCTACAGGATGACAGGACTGCGCAAGAATGCCACAGTAGTTAATTTTCCCACCTTATCATTTTTATATACCTAAAGTATTTCCTTAAGCAGAAACTAGCTATTTGAAGTGTGTTTAAAACTGCCCTTCAACCTTGCAACCAAATGGTCATTGTACATCAAATAAACTTCATGCAAAACAGAAAATGGTAAATAACACTTGCCAAAAGTAACTATTAATGCAGGGCTGCCAGCCAGCCATTTCATGAGCCTAGTACTTCCAATGCCAGCGTGAACATCTGCAATATTAACATGGACTGAACTCACTTAGATATTATTTAACTATTCAAAAAATCCAGTGTGAGAATTGAAATAAAATCTGTAATAAGATCTTTTAACTGTTTAAATGTAAAATTTCCTTGCACCAATGCCATTTATTCCCTTCGAAGTGTGCAAGGCCTATTTCCAATACCTTTTAAAAATAATATAGGCTTTAGATGCCAGTATTTTCTTACACAAATTCCAGATCTTATACTGTGAAAAATACTTTTCAAAATAAATGCATTTCAACAAGCAACTGTTTCAATAAGGCAGAAAACAAATGCTTTTTTTAAAAGTCTCATTTATTGTTTGCCTCTTATGTTCCCATACTACATAATCATACATTGAAAATTGCTGCTGCATGACTAAGGGAAGCCACATACTAAAAAAAAAAAAAAAGAACACCAAGTAGTACATGCTGAATGCACAGCGTAAGTAAATTGCAGTTCCACTTAAAAAAAAAAAAAAAACAACAAAACCACCTACACTTCCATTGATTTATTTTCCTATTTCTTCTGGCTAAAACCTGGTTCTGGAGAGGAAGAGGGGAGGCGGGGGTGAAAAATGTCCTCCCCGTTTCAGGGGCTGCTCAAGTAATTGTCATGTTTAGTTCTTCCTCACAAAGCTAGAGCCACGATACACTCACAGTGAGGTTATGTATGTGCAGTATTCCATCATTATCTCTACCTTTCAAGCCACTGATAGACAAAATAAACCTACGCAGTGTATTTATCTAGAGAAAAACTCTTCCCCTGCCTCACAAAATCAATATAATTACAACTGAAACAGCAGGTTGATTGGTAAGGTCAACATCAGATGACGTGCCTGCACGAGAAAGCTGCCATCACCAAACAGGAAAAAACCACTTGTGGTAGGTACATAAAGTTTGCTATGAGGCTGTGCACAAAGTAGCTGTGTCATGTACTTACATTCATATACAGATGTGGAAAGCTTCTGCAACAGTGAAGGGAAAAGGTAAATTATGTTTCAGAGGAAGTTAATAATCAGCCAAAGCCAAGGAGTTCATTTAAATACTTCATCTTGAACAGCAACCTCAGAAGGCACACAAAAGAACTCAGCAGCTCAGTCAGCCTTCAGTGACTCAAACAATGACACACTGTTTCTTTCTCAAGATACAGGGAGAGTTCTTAAAAACACGATTGGAAGATGAACATCTTGGTTTCCTTTACTGGTCCCCCTACCATGTCTTTGCAGATTACAAGTACAAAAGTAAGATTATATACATATGAAGAGCGGCACATAGGTATTACATTATCTCCAAGAGCAGTATGAGAAATTATTCAATCCAATTTTGGTCTTCCAATAATCCCAGAACTAGATATCAATCAGTTAATACTGAAGGCTGACCTACCTTGAACTATATTTTACAGCTACGCAGAAGCATACATATTCCCTCCCACACACCCCATCAACTTCACCTCTTAGAACGAACGTCGTTTCAGATTAAATTCACCTTGCTGACCACTGCTACACATCAGGCCAAACAGTATCTCGAGTGGCACAATCAGCACTTCCAAACAGCAGGCAACAGTACAATACATAGGTTATGCGGAAGTTGAAGGCATTTACTAGGTTCCTGGGTTTTTGCATGAACGCCACATTGCTTTCTATATTGATTTTAAAAAAAAATAAAATTCATTTTAAGCTCTTTTATTAAGGGCAAGAGTTTTACTTTTTGGCTGTCCTTGGGACTTTGGATTCTCCTAGCACTACAACAGAAAACCCCTCCATTTTAAACCATAGGAAAGGTTGCAAATCAATTTCTAAGAATCATGCAAAAAGCCACTTGCAGCAGCCCATCATACACTATCAGGCACAAAGAATGGGAGTGGTTTCTATTAGTATAACCCATGCTTCCCCCCAGCAAAGTTCTCACATTCAATTATTTCTTAAAAAAAATGAAGCTTTTCCCGTTACAGAGTGCAGTGTAAGTGTATCAGAGGAACCATTATCTGAAACACGTTTTCAAACAAAAGAGGCTTTCCCAAAGCTTTTATGTAATAATTTCAACACAGAGAGAGTAAGTATGTTTATTGTTTTACAGCAGAATGCCCCAATTTAAGAACAAAATTGCTAGATGTTCAGCTGTGCAAAATGGTACATAGTGCTTCAGTACAAGTGGAAAAGAACATGATTTGTTAGCAAGTACTTTCAAATACAATTTTATGGTCCTAGAAGATAGGACTTGAAACTGGGGACTGATCCACAGGCAAATAATTTTTTCTGCCTAAATTGGACCCAGCCACTTTGGACCCAGAACCAACACTGCTCATTCCTCATTGCTGGGAAAAACAAAAAGATAATCACCACACTGAATTGCCAGATTCAGTGTCTTTGTGAATGTTACTGAGAGATGGATCAGTCTTCTATGTCAGTTTCTAGCCCCATCTACAAATATCATCTGGCTCCGATAAATAAGACTCACAGGAATTTCTTGAAGGTCAATGGTCCATAATGGTAGTTATTCTACATGATCTGCTCAACTTGATTTCCAATTCTAGTTAGGCTGCTTAAATGACTTTCTTGAATTCATCGTACAACACAAGCACAAAAGCGCCCCCCATTCCTCTGAGAACATTAGACCATGCACCCTTGAAAAAGGCCTTTCCTCCCTCATCCCTTGCAATCTTCCGCCAGCAGTCAATTGTTCCAGAGTACATGATATCAGCTGCAGAAAAAGAGGAAAGAGTCATTTTTAACTCCTATAATTGTACCCAAGATGCTTTTAACAACTACCTCATTTCAATTCTCTAGCTACTTTGTGATGTCCCACACCACATTTTAAGACTGAAACAAAATACTAGTTCAGGCAATAGAAGAGCTTCCTATCTGCTTGTCTAGTTATTAAAAGCTAAGCCACAAAATAAAAATGTTACATGTTCTTTCTAGCAGTTCTACTGTCCTCTAATTGCCTTCATTTAATTTGTCATTGCAGACAGGCAGTCCATTTGCTCACTTCATATTGTATAAAGAAAAGTACTCAACATAATTCCTGACACACACCACAAGTTATGACCCTACTGCATTTCCTCATATCATTTAAATGTAATAGAACTTAAATCAGATTTAGGGAACAAGGAACTGTAAGTGCTGAGGGATGACTCTTAGGAAAAAGGCACTCCATCTTGTTAATGCTATTTAAAGAACTGTACAAATTAACAGCCCACCTCCTTTGCGTCCTGACTGCATCATCATTCTACGCCGCACTGTATCGAAAGGATAGGAGACCACACCAGCCACTGCAGTCACCGTCTGGGCAATCATCCAACTGATAACAATGTGAGTATTTCTGGGATCTGGGAGCATGCCTGCAACAACAAAAAAAAGTAATCAGCTTTTTATCTTGTACATCCTCCTCCAGTTCACTCAATGCGTGACAGCTACTTTACTAGATCAAGCATTATGAAACATTGGAAAGTCGTACTTTGAAGTTGCACCAAGACATGGCAAAATTTAAACATGCTGAAGCAGTATTACAAGTCAAGGAAATTCACAGGATTTTCTTCTCAGTAATCGAAACAGGTAACATTTAGGCACCAATATTAATTTCAGACTGGCACGACAAGAGATCTAACTACTGCCTACTCTTTTTAGAAATAGCGTAACTAAAATAAGTCATTGTCCCTGTGAATTATATTAAACTATAAATTAGTGTCAACGACATCTATGCCCAAATGTCACAGACAGTTAACAGACAAATGCTTTGTAAAAGCACCGCTCAATCCCGTTCTGCTAAACACACTTGAAATGGTTAAATATGTCTAAAGTGATGCACTGCACAAAAAAGAACTTTTAACTGTGTATGGTTACCAACATGCTTTGCCGGCATCAGGAAAAGCTCCTTTAGGGACATGTACAGAACCAGGAGTATTTGAAAGCTGACTGCTGCCACCAATACAGGCCTGAGTGTTGCCTTGAACACTGCAGTGTCACTGCTGTTGGCACCAATATGCCCGTCAGCCTCCACACTCACATAAGCTATAGTTATTACAGACAGACACAGAGCAGCATCCAAGAACACATATACAGACACAATAAAATACTGAAAATCAGTTTATCAGATCCTTGCTGAAATTTTACCTTTTGCTGTATCATAGATCCCAAAGTAGGCAGCTCTATAGATGATGATGCCTTGGACAGAGACATTGAACCCTTGATACAAGCCACGCAGACCATCAGACTTGGTAATTTTGACTAGACAGTCCCCTAGACCAGAGAATTCTCTGTCTGCACCAGCTTTTCCGACATCAGCAGCCAAACGGGTTCTTGCAAAATCCAAGGGGTAGACAAAGCAGAGGGAAGTGGCTCCAGCTGCACCACCAGAAGCCAGGTTACCAGCAAAATACCTCCAGAACTGAGTGTGCTTGTCTACACCTCCCAAGAACACCTGCTTATACTTATCCTTGAAAGCAAAGTTGAGAGCTTGAGTTGGGAAGTATCTGATGACATTTGCCAAGTTTCCTCGCCAGAAAGACAGCACTCCTTGTTCCTTTGGAATACGCACTACACAATCGATGATACCCTTGTACTGCTTATCAGCAGCAATTTGTTTACTCGCATGTTGTACCTGCAAATAAAAAAATATGTATTTTGACTGTATGCCTTGGCAGGCCTGCAGCACAGCTGGGCTGGAGCCTGCTTCTACTAGAAAAAAAAAGAGGTGTTAGGCCTGAATGCTTGACAGCAGTCGTGCACAGAGATTAAGCCCCTGGGAGCCATGATAAACCAGCTGTGACAGCAAGTTTCCAAGCACAAGCTCTCAGGTCAGTCTGAATCTCAAGACTAAGAACTGTCATTTATTCCTATTTTGGTGGAGACCCAAGAACTGGAAGATTGACTAAATTCTCAAGAATTAAAGGTATAGCTTTTACACCAACGCAAAAGAAGCAGGTATATGTAAAGCCATAACGTTGCTTCCCGGTATCTTTAAGAGCTTGGGACTTGCCGAAATCCGAAGGCCACCTGTGAGGAGCCACAAGTACCTGCGGGCTGGGTCTCTCGACAGCCGGGAGCCCTCGCTGACAGCGGCGCGG